>JAHTLZ010000289.1:650551-677000 GCA_023846285.1 Phrynocephalus versicolor
GGGACTAAATGAGGACAACCTATTCTAAAATCTAAGGGTGATACATCATATGCTTTGTTTAGTGTGATGCAGTGGACAGAATGATGGTCTAGAACAAGGTTTGAATCCCCCCTTAATGGAAACTCACTGGAGGATTGTAAGTAGCAAAACCTCTCCTTAAATATCTCATGTATCTTAAAAGCTCAATTAGGGCCACTATAATTCAGTTCCGACTTGTCGGTACAGAATATACATATGGCATATCAGTAATAGCTTATTTAGCAAGGGGGCACTTAAAGATACATGTTCATTTCTGTTGACAATCCAGCTTACTTATTTATTTTCAAAACATATACTTCCTCATAAGTGTGCCTAGGCTTGTACCATCATAATAGGCAAGAGTTCTGTTGAGCTGATCCTAAATTCAATCTCTACAGTAGGAGTATTTAGATTAGAGGGTTGTACATCCTTGTTTGTATCACTCAGGCAAGGATGAGGAACTGAGTTCTAGAAAGATTGCGCAAGCTCTACATGTTTGCGCAACCTGTGCATATCTCATATAATTTCTTAAGGTAGGGGACTGGTTTATGTTATAAACCTAACCCCCCTCCAACTGTGGATGAGTTATTTGTTTCTTTTAAAATGAATCAGTGAATCCTTCTGTATTTTCTGTGGTTCTATGTGTATACTTTGCTTCTTAAATGGCAAGACTAGTTTTTCGTGGACTGCAAATATTTAAATAGGAAGAAAATAATTCATAGACTATCATTCCCAATGGAGGTGAAGTTTCTTATAGAGCTTGATGACTCCTTTTCTAGGTGTTTGATTGTGATGAGACAACCCAAACTGACTAGAACAGTGAACTTAATGACTATTCTTTCCATCCATTATAGGATTTCAGTTTATTAATATATATAGTAGCGACAATAGGGTCAAGATTACTCTAATTCTGTCTCTGTGCCATAGAAATCAATATATCATGATACAAGCCAATTGATGGTATTGATTTATAAATAAATGGTGTAAATGTCAAATAAAGTTTATTCTCATTTGGAAAACAAAAGCAAAATATTTCATTATTTCCTCGTAATTGTATGTAGCAGAAATAACTGAAGCATAATGTAATTTTAGTAGGAAAAGGGGTAGGAGTAGTAACACAATAAACATGCATTCAGTCAACAGAGAAGGGATCTAAATATGTCTTACATATATACAGTGTACTCAGTTAAGGGCAATCATTATTTTCTATGTAAACCTCTTGCCAGAGCAAAGACATAGAAAGAAAGATTACTTCTCTTGTGCTAATGAATTCCTCATAACACAGAATCATCTGGCAAATTTAACTTAACTGGCTGAACATTGAAAGACTAACCCTTAGGACAATATAAACTCCATCAAATATATTAATACAGTGGTACCTTGTATAAAGGAATTAATTCATTCCAAATGAAATTATGTTAAGCAAATTTTCCTTTATACAAATTTCCCATAGGAATGCATTGAAAATGGAGTAATCCCATTTTTATGTTGTACAGATTTGGCCCATAGGCGATTCTGTTAAGCAAATTTCCCCTATCTCCACAATATTTTATGTTGTACAAATTTTATGTTATACAAGCTGTTTGTTATACAAGGGTCCACTGTACATACTTCTCAGGATGTATAACATTACACCATAATGTTAATAGGAAAGAGGTCTCCTGCATTTATACTTTATAATAAAAATCTTACAGACCAGCTCTCCACTACACAGCAGTTAAAAAGGACTATCTTGCTAAATATGGGAGATGCTGTCTAAGGATAGCATTAAAATAAAAGTGTGTGATACATGAGAATTTCAACAATCGTCTTTTGTTCAGGCTTAGAAATCTATGCATGAACAAGAACACATGCAGTAGTGCTTCCATAAAAGTCTCTATATGATATTTGGATGTTAGGGAGATATTTTACTATCCATCCGCCAAACCTTTTGTTTTTTGCATTGCCTTCACTATCTACATTGATTCTTCCTTTTTACTATCTTTTGATTATGGTTTCTATGTCTGTTCCCCACAGGGAACTCAAGATGGCTCACAAACAGAAGTACACAATATGCTACAGCATAAGGAGCTGTCCTTGGTAAAACTTACATCAAAGGTGGTTAGTTTGCAGTTCCCCAGATTTTGTAGAACTGCATCTCCAGTTATGCCTCTTGACATTTCATCGCAAGAGATTATGCCAGCCAGTTGTGCAAAAGGAGCATCCTGTGCAACTGTGTGACCCAGGGGAACTCTGAGAGCTGTGATCATTGCTTCTTTGGTGTTGTGTTGGATTTTGAGCACAGTTGTGAGAGTACAGATGAGGGCCATCACAGGTTTTAAGAGCCCGCTCATGTTGTGCCTTATGTTTTAGTTTGAATGTTTAAGGAAGCACAAAATGGAGAGATGGAGATGTGTTTTGTAACATGTGCCAGTGGGTTGGAGTGTTCAGCGTTGACACAAAAGTAACTCAGGAATCACAATATTACTTATGCTGGAGAGCCAAGAAAGTACTGTAAATAGTTTCCTTCAAAAACTGTCATCATGACTTATAGCTTTTGAAGCTACTTTCTGGACTACGACCAGAAAGCTTAGAATAAAAAGCATCTTTACCATATTACTTTCTCAGCTGAATTTTTGCTTGAGGGTAGAAACTATTAGGGCACAGGAGACTGAGTAAGGACCCTCCTCTCCCAGGACCCAAAGGCAAAAATGACATACAGTATTAGCATCCAGATGAAAAATTTAAACCCATATTAACGAACGCAGTTTCAAGTTCCTAATAAATGGTTTCACAGTCCCTGCCAATAGTCAGACATAATGAACTGGGACATAAAACACTACTTTAGGAAATGGACAGGGTTTTCCTATTACCTAAAGGTTGGATATTCACAAAATACCTTGATGATGGGACTATAAAACGAGAGGTCTAATTCTGCTGAGGCATTTAATGGAGTCAATACAGAGCTTTAATTACCACAAAACATTCAGAATTCAGAAAATAATTACAATACTAGTCTACGTTGTAAATAAGGGGCAGTGCTGGTGGATTCCAATTTTTAAATTAAAATGCCTGAAACGGTCTGTATGCAAAGAAACACTTGCATCGCCCAATTTCCAGAATCTTTCAGTTGATTAAATATTAATCTGCTTCAGCAATTATGAGAGAAATGGCTCCATGATGACAAGCTTGCTCCGGAGGTAGATGAGATGCTTTAGGGTTCTTTATTACTCCTTGTACTACCTACCTTGCACTGCCATCCTCACAGCTGCTGTGCTGATGATTCTATTACAGATAGAAGGGCAATACCCACCCACCCCCACCGGCCTGGAAGTTTCTACTCCTTGGGTAGCCATTTTATTGTTAAAAGCTGAGATCATTTAGCTCATATCCCAACAGAGATAGATAGTGGCAAACATCAGGTAACAATGTATTCTACCTAAATATCAACAGCCTGGAAACATAAGGTGAAATAAAAGTACAGGAGAAGAAAATCAGATAAAAGAAAACAAAGCGCATGCTGCTACTGTCATGAGGCAATTTGTAACCTGAGTGAACTACAGTGCCCTTTAACAATGGGAGAAAGGGCACCAAGCTACAAACAAGAACAAGAAGTTGTTCTAGGCATACGGCATATTGTTTGCTCCAAAACACACGAGCTATTTTCAAAAAACCTCATGTGACAAAAAGGAAAATATATGTTGAGAATTGTTTCCCCCACATGTTTTTTTAAATTTACGAAACATGGTGAAATTCTTTATTACTGTTTAAGTGACAATGTCACACAGTGGCCCACTTTACAGGTCTACAGCCCTGATCAGGCATTTGGAACAGCATTTATCTAAATCCAGAAGCAGATAGAGTTTTAGATCCACTACTGGCCCAACTCTCTCTCTCCATAGGGAGAAGTACTCTCTGGAGAAGTAAGTCTTCATGACACATGGAGTCTTTTCACACAATTGGGAGACCACAGCCTCCATGGTTTTCAGTCGGTCTCTTCCTCGGACTGTCCTTCTCTTTGTGGAAACCATGACAGCTGAGGAGGGAGCAACCCCTTCCACCTCAGATTGTTCAGACTGAACCTGTTTGACAGACCTCGATGAACCTTCTGAAATTGTCTGTCTTTGTGTGTGTGTGTGTTGTGTCATTACAGTCATGACCGACTCTTTGTGACCCCATGTCCATGGAGTTTTCTTGCATGGCATTTCACATGCTGCTGAAAAAACAAAAACCCATTGAGTTCTTAGTGCATATTTTTGGGGCAGTGCGGAAGAAGGGTAATTTTTCTGTCATCCTAACAGGGTTTTCTTCTTTTAGATAGGCAGACATCAAAGTCTGCAGCATTCAGAACATTAGCATGTAGGAAACAAAGGCACAGGTGGGAAACAGATCATGAAAACTATAACAAAAATCTCAATCTTTATTATTTAATAAACATATATTTATTAAACATGTATATTTTAAGCAATCAGAAACCACTATTGAGCTGTTCTGCCAGTCTGGGCTCAGCTAATTGGCTAAACCAGCAAAATACTAATTATGCATTCTTCAGTATTCTAATAACCTTTCAGTAATTGACTCATATCTCACGTCTGATACTTCTACCAAAATATTTACATAGCTAAATGGGTGTATTTCATTCAGAATAGTGCCGTAATTCCACCATGCTTTGTTTCCCATTTAGATCAAAGCTCATCATTTTCACTGTACCTTCCATAGATGACTTCCCATGCTAATTAGCTGAGTACATTGTGACAGAACAGTCCATTTGTATTTCTCCTCTTAATAGACAAATAGCTTTTGATCAAATTATTACTATTACTACAAATGTGGACCCAGTGGAGACATTTAATTGGGTCTGGGAATCAGGTAAAAGTCAACAATCTCAGGGAAATGTGGCCAGTTTCATGAATTACTCCTGTGTCTGAATATCTGAATGCAGATATTATGCATTATATAGTCTGGAGACTATATAATGCATAATATCTGCTTTTTAAATATAAAGTAGAGTATTAAGCAACAATGTTTGGACCTAACAGGATATGGAATGGAGAATTTCTGTGTTTTGCAGACACAGGCAGTTCCTTCATTTGCCCGTAGTGATTCACCTAGGAGATTTCAGACCCTAGGCCCAATAATCTCTCAGAGCCCCCCTCACCTCAGACAGAAATATGAACAGAGAACCTTTGGCCTTCAGATGCTTTCGCGTACTACTGTCACAGGCCCCTCATGGTACAGTTAATAGTATCAGACTCTGGAGGTACTAAGTAAAATATATGGAAGGCCAGCTGCACCATCCTGGTGTATTTTTAAACCCTGTGAATAAAAGAGTAAGACTTACACTATATTTGGTGGGGCTCATCCTCAAATGATGAGCCATATTTGGAAATTTTGGGAGCGTTAGTTCCCAGAATAACCTTTCAAATGCTCCCACACATCACACCTCTAATTTCATACGTAACTGCAATGTTGGTATTGACTATTGCACTTCTGGAATTTCTGTATCTCAGTTCTCATTCGTACAGAATCAGTATAGCATGACGTCTTAGCGGCAACTGAGTCCACGCTGTGCCTCGTATCGTAATTGGGAAAAAAAAGTGGTTAGGAACAAACAGGCTTTCTTTTCCTATTACAATCTGTTTGCACATATGCCTGTGCAATACCTACAAGTGTCTTGAAGACTGGTCTTTTTATGGCAGTATGTTCAATGACTAATGGTGGGAATGCTATTTTCAATATCAAGACGAAGCATCACAGCATGCTATAAATACAAATATGTGCGACAAGGCTGTTAGATGCCTAGATCATAAATGATCTTTGGAAATTCATAGGCTCTCCAGTAATGAGAAGCTACACAACAAAGTCATTAATAACACTAGTAGTCTACAGCTGAAATGCTTCTGTAATAAAGGTAGTCAGACTTTACTAATTCTGGGTCACTGAGAATGAAACCGATACATAAAACTGCAGTTTGGCTCTAGTTTTCAAGGTATGCTATTGGGTCAGTATATATGACCCTTGACTTGAGAATGACAGCGGATAAGTAAGTTATAAATGAAAGGGATCTCAATTTATATCAGAAATGACTAAAATACATATTTGACTGGATCTATGAATAAATCTATGACTGGGTTTGGACAACACTTACTTTTAGGCAAAATTATGAATGATGTAACCTGAAGCTGCTATTGCATCATACACTATATGAATTGCATCAAGTTATTCCTAGAAGAATGATACAATAATAATGAAGCTTACATAACTCTGCTGAACAAAATGCTCTAGATGTCATACAATGCCATGCTCTCTTATTTGTCAGTGTTTCTGCAAAGAGACACATTTCTGTATAGCCAGCATGAGAAGAGCTGCCTCATACAGTACAGATAACTTCTGCTGTGTTTTGTGTGAAGTGACTTGTGCATCACAAAAGCACAGGATCACCATTATGGTCAAAATAGCTTATCACCTATCATGTGACAAAGGCATTCCAGGGTCGCCGAAAGGAGAACCAGTTTTTGAAGACTTATTTTTTGCTTTTGAATCACATGACATTAACTTGTTGAACATGTGGGAAAGTATTAGTAGGATGTTTACTAACCCCACACCCAAATTTCATTCAGCTGGAGTTAGGAATAAAGATTTACATACATGCAAATGGACAGATTCCTATCTATGACACAATTATCCACTTTTAACTAGGGTGTGTGTGGTTTGTCTATTTTTCAGCATTTAAATGGCGTTTCTAGGGGACAGTGATCAAGGTGCACTACCAAAGATGTCTGGGCTTCACAAACATCTCACCCTCCACACAATCCCGAGAAAGAGTTGCATCTGTCCCTTTTACCAAAACCAGGAATGACTGGAAATAGCTAAAAAATACCTTATGGATTCCAAGTAAAAAGGTGTATGAGGACCAAAACAATATTTAGGAGAATGTGCCCCCAGAAGCTTCTAGAAGCTTGATTCCCTCTCTGTTCTGTTTGGTTGTTGGTCCTCCCCCTGCCATACCACAGCCAAATAGTCGACCATTAGATTAGCTACAGGTGTTTGTACATTATTTTATAGAGTTTATGAATTGTTTAGCACAATGAATAGTTGTCCAAACTAAGGAGATATGCCAACCAGGAACCATGGCAAATACAATATTGTGGTTAAAGTCCTATGCTTTGGAGTTTCCTTGTGTAAGAACTTGGGAAGCTATACTTGGAAGCTTCTTTCTATCCAGCTAGATCAGGGTTTCCAGGGTTTCAAGTGGGAGTTTTTCTAGTAGGTTCTTTCTGCATGAAACATATGCACTCTATGTCTGGGTTATAACTCAGCAGAGTACTTAATTTTGCATTGGTGGCCAGTCCCTACCTGTTATACCTTAGCAAAACATACATCTCAAACGAGCATCTTCTCCAAGGTAACTGCTAGTTTCCAACTCCCGCAAGCTGTGGTATGACTACATTTCCTTTGAACAGAGGCAGACATGTAAAGGTAGGTCTCAGTTTGTTGCTCCAATGGATTATAGTCATTCCAGTGGACCCAATGAGTCTTGATCGCAGTTCACTACATTTTGTGGAAATGGCGGTTTCTTCTGTCATTGGTCCAGTTGGGACAAGGAGAAAACCGTAAGACTCTGAACAGAAGCTTCTTCTAGAATTCTACTTAAATCATCTCTCACAAGGATTACATTTCTTTCCCGCCTTTTGGCTTTGTGAATTGTGAATAATGACATTCTATTTCTACCACATAACTACTAGGCTGGACTCTTGGGAGTGTTGTATTCTAATCCTGATTCAGCAGCACAGCTCACTAAGTCTGCCAAACTGTCAGACCAAATGAATACTGTTATCCTTTTCCAATGGTCTCCAAATCTGAATATCTGGCAGATGTCTCTGAACTCTCCTTCATTTGAGCGGACTATAATTTATGCCCTGTGCCTACTCCCATCCCCCCGCCACCTCCACCTCCCCACATCACAACCCATGCAAACATCCTCAAAAACACTGTGACTGCTCAGCTCCCTGGGAGAAAACAACCTTACAACGGTAAAGAAAGGTAAACAACTTCAGGGATCTCAAATCTCATTTGTCAAGACTTGCCATTTAGCTGGCCTTGGGTCCTGAACAGGACAAATCAGAAAAGCCAGAAGCAGAGGAGTTTCAGCAACACTTCCATATATTTTACATACATAAAACTGCATGTGCTGGACAGAATCCAACTGCTAATGCATGTTTGTATACAGGTAATTGTGTACAGGCTATCGAACAAGCATGCCTCATATGTGGTTATATAAGTGCAAGTGCTTTCATGCTTCCTGGAAAGCTCCATTCATGCACTGACTGTCTCGCCAATCATGCACTGGTTTTTAAATCAGGCATGCAACCAGCTGTACAACTGACCATGCAAACCCTTGCAGTACAGTGGCTAAACTTCAGTGCTGCAGTGAAAACTCTGCTTAGAATCCAGGTTCAATCCCAGGTAGCCAGCTCAAGGTTCACTCTGCCTTCCATCCTTCCAAGGTTAGTAAACTGAGTGCCCAGCTTGCTATGGGCAATGTGCAGCCTGCATAATTAAATACTAAACTTCCTAGAGAGTGATTTAACCACCCAATACCACTTCAAGTAGTCACTGGGCGGTTTACAGTTTAATTACAGTATGCAGGGTACACATTGCCCCACCCCAGCAAACTGGGTACTCATTTTACTGACCTCGAAAGGATAGAAGGCTGTGTCAACCATGAGCCTGCTACCTGGGATTTAACCCCAGGTCGTGAGCACAGTTTACTTGTAGTAGAGGCATTTAACCACTGCACCACGAGGTTATAAGTAGCAAAATATTCTTTCTTTCTTTCTTTCTTTCTTTCTTTCTTTCTTTCTTTCTTTCTTTCTTTCTTTCTTTCTTTCTTTCTTTCTTTCTTGTTTTTCCAAAGTTCAGCCCACTGAGGGAGAGAAACTTATAAGCAATTGCGCTTAATGTACACGGTTTTCTCTACTCAATGTTGGTCTTTTTCCGGCTTTTACTGGACAGCCCTGATACCTTCAGAAGGAGTCAGTCCTCTGGCAGTCCTCCAAATGGACAGCCTTTCATAAAAGAAAGTATGAGGCCACTACAAAGACAATTCCGTATCATTGTAGAAATGATGACACCTTTCTCAGTCAATACGCTTAATACCCATGTTTGGGGCTTTCCAGGTGTTTGTCTAGCAGAGGACAGATTTCATAGGTTAGATATCACACAGCCACACAAATAATGTCACTGCAGAAAGCATTCTTTTATTCATGTTGTTTCCCTGAAATCAAATTGCTATAGTTGCTAGGAAACAGTAATACTTACTCACAGAACTTAAGCTACTGTGTCTGTCTTTAGTGTGGGTAAGATGGCTATAGCCATGCAGAGGACACCACTTTCTTCTTTCTTTATTTGTATCAGAGCATTGCACAATTTAAAATTAAAAGCACATATGAGATATAGGTAACTTTTTTTAAAAAAAAAGACTATTTTTTACCATCACAGCTGTTTACTAGATCTTCTTTTGTACACATAATTTTGTACACATAAAAAGCTGCATTGATTGAATTTCTATGTGAATTTCAAAGTGTGTTGTTTTTATTATCCATTAGGCTTAGCTTCGCCTCTTCTAGTGTAATATTTAGACCTTGAGATGTCTGCAGAAAACTTTTCCTCAAGTTTAGGGGTTGTCTTGGTGGGTGGGGTGCACCCATGAAGTGGATGTGTTTAGTGCTGCAATATCTTATTCATTATTTGCTAGCACCTCTTGATATACCTCTGGATTAGCAATGATAGCCAAATAATGTACTTTTTTCATTAGGAGTGGGTTTCAGGCAGCCAGCAATAATGCTACATGATTCATTTAGAGCTACATCCATTTGGTTGGCATGTGGTGATTTACATCATACGGCACTAAAATAGTCTGCTGTAGAGTAGCACGTGGACAAAGTTGTTCATATTGTTCATGGGTGTGCACCCCAATCTGACCCAGCCAGTTGCCTAAGTAAGTGATTTCTGGTGACAACCTTCTGTTGGGTATTTAGACATTGTTTTTTGTAGGTCAAGGTTCAATCCAGCAAAACCCAAACACTTTGGGGTCAGGCAATGTTCCAAAATCTTACCTTCGCAGCTAACTTGGAGTTGCTTTGATGCTTTTGTTGTTCTTTAAATGGAAACCATAATCCATCAATGAATGATGGACTACCCGCTGTGTCTTTATATGAATCTACCATACATGGTTACACAGACTTTGTGTTTGTAACCACTGATAACTTTGTGTTTATATCTCTCCCTGTGTGATTCCATCGGCATTATGTTATCAATTGTTAATTTTAATATTGCCTTCTAATGTAAGATGCCCGTCAATTCCCTGTTTCTCAAACTGAATATGTATGGACTGTATATTGCAGTGATGGTGAACCTTTTAGAGACCGAGTGCCCAAACTGAAATTCAAAACCCACGAATTATTCGCAAAGTTCCAAAACAGCCATGTAACCTAAATAGAGGTGGCTGTGAAGAGGCGATGTCGGGTACCCACAGAAAGGGCTCCAAGTGCCAACTTTGGCACCCATGCCATAGATTTGCCAACACTGGTATATTGTCTCTTGTTACTGTAAGCTGCCTTGAGTCCTTTTCCAATGAGAAAGGCAAGGTAAAAATACTCAACAATAAATAATAAATTAATAATAATGCTCTGTTTTTAAAAGGTTGTTTTTATAATAAAAGGAAACTTCATGTAATGGAGAGGTTAGCTGGAGCTTGGTGGCCTCAAAGGTTTTTCCCGTCCTGTCAAGCCAAGATTATCAGCATAGATGAAAGTCCTGGAGTGTGGGGAAACTGGTTGGTCATTTCTGTAAATGTTAAAAAGTAGTGGTGCTAGGATGCTACTCTGTGGGAGATCATACACATCATCTTCGGTTCTGAAGCAGAACAGTGACCCTATCTGTTAGTCCACATGATCTTTAGTAGAGTGTTTGAGCAGCAATTGATGATGGATAGTATCAAATGCTACTGTAAGATTGACAAATGTTGCTCTGGTTATTTTACTTATTTCAAGACTATCTCCAATATATGCTGGTTTAATTTAAGATTTGAACTATAGAGCTCTTGTCAGGTTTAAAGCTTGTCTGCTCTGGAATTAGAAAAGGTTCATTTTTATGGGCTAGACAGTTTAACATCACTCATTCAAACATTTTGTATAAATGGCATAGCAGGGGAAGTGGTCTGTAGCTTTGGGGGTCTGGTGGTTCTTTGCTGGTTTCAGTGCAGTAATTGCTTTTGTTGTCCATCATATTTTTGGAACTTGTTTGCTCGTTCAGGAAGTTTTTAAGGCGTTCAAGGAGCCATTCCTTTGTGTTTTGCCAAAAATGTTTAATTTGCTCAATTTGGATATCATTTGCCATTCCTACATGTTCTCATGGCTATGTACAGCTTGGGGAAGAGGCTGGGTTTAGCTGGCTGTACCTTATGTTCCCTCTGTTCCATTTTGATGTTTCATGAAGGAGAACTCTGCAAAATGGCTCCCCACAGACAGCACGGCCTGAGCTGTAGCAATTCCTGCTCTTATTTCATGCCTACTGTTAAGATGCACTGCTGATACATGTGATTTCTACCTTGCTGGCTATTTTATTACTAAAACCTGCCCCCCTTTTTTTTGCTCAAAAACATGGGGGTACACTTTTTTAAATAAAAAAATTACGTCATCAACCAAGAACATCACAGGAACAACAAATGGGGTTCAGTCAGAAAATGGTCTGCAAATTAGATCAATGAAGGGTTTCATAGAATGTAGGCAGACATAATAAAATTCAAAATCTGGCTCATGTGGGAGACACTAGAGCTGCCTGTGATCTATACTGTTAGATTCTCACTAATAGAGACTGTCAAAGAAGACTCTCTCTGAGCATAATTTAGCTGAGTGCACGCAAGACCAGATCACAGAGCAGAGTGATATTAATTTCACACTTGTGAACTAAAACTATCAGAAATTACAGATTAAGGCAGGTAGCTTTCTTTATAGTGGTTCATTATCTTCAATCTTTCACAAATCGCAAAAGCAGAGATTCAAAGTGTGGATTCCTTTAGTGGTGTTGATGACCTACACACATTCCATGAAAGGTAATACTGTAACTGTCTCTATATAGAAACCAGAGCACATTAAATTACTTATCTGAAGACAAAACAAAGTCTTGCTTTACAAGCTTTGAATGTAATTTCCCTCATCCTGTTTTTGAGGTATATTAGGAAAGAGTTCAAGGAGTAAAGAAAAAAGTCTGTTAATTCTATTGAACTTGCAAAAGTTTTTTTTTCTTTTTCCGCTACAATTTCCACAATAACCCAGACAAGATAACCTTTAAATAGTACCATAGTTCTAAAAAAAAAAACTGTATTTGCTTTGTCAGGGCTGCCCTGCCTCCACACACACAAAAAGATGAATATGACAGTTATCTGTTTCTAGGGATGCTGTTAAATCAGTTTAGGGATTATCATTTTACTGCTGTTTGTCAGCTCTCGCTTAATTTTAGAATTAAAAGTTAACATAATGAAATTCAGCAGCAACACTTCCAAGTGGGAGCCTTGGCATTCCTAAAATTCTGAGGGAATGTTTTTTTAATATTTCTGAGGCACAATAGGGAGTTTGAAGAGGCATCTTAGAACATCAAAAGGTAACATTAGAGCTACAAAGAGCATGCAAGAAGAAAAGAAAAATCCATTATGATGGACGAAGAGCAACATGGAAAACACTAGTGTACTTATGAAATCAGTCAATGCAATCATGTATGGTAATCCATATAAAGTCACATAGTAGGTAGTCCGTCATTCAATGTTCAGTGTTCACAATGGATGTGAGGCAATTCATATTTCAGCCCACAATACTCATTCCTTTCTTTCTTCCTTTCCTTCTCTCATCCTGCTCATCCTGCCTCTGCTGATCTTGTTATGATTCACTGTCAGGATGCTTGGTTTTGAAAGGGTTCTACAGTGTTCCAGGAATGGAGGCAGAGTTCCAAGGTTAGGGTCTTAATATGTAGGAAAAAACCACATACCACTGGGACATCTTTTATTTCATCTAGGTTGTTCCCATTTTTTAAAAAAATCTTATTTTTGTTTAGAGGTGACCTAACATTAAAATAGTACATCAGTACTATTGATAAACTGATTAGGTGATTTGAGGCGAATCTCATAAAAATATTTTCTAAAATATAAACATTTGGACAATCGGGGGGTGGGGGGAGGAACGAACTTGGGGGCAGGTGTTCCAGATGACCTGAACATTGTGCCCAAGTGTCTACATTACTTAAATGCCACCAAGAGATACCAATAGCCCATTTTCACAAGAATTCAATTGTATCACGTGTTAAAAAATGTATACTCAAACTGAAAAAGTAGAACTTTGAGAAAAAAGCTGCATTGGCAGCAAAAAAAAGCTGAATCGATGCAAATCAGTATTTACACTATGTGATCAGGGGAAAATACTTTAAATTCACCTGTACAACAACCACACCAAATTTTGTAGTATTTAATTTTTTTGTCACAGTCTTGCTTGCAATTTGAAAGGTACTGCTATGATACTATAGAGGTGAATAGATAGTGATAAGCTAAATAAGCTCCCAGGTTAGTTTTTTAAGAAAATAAAACAATGCCTTGCTATAATGTATACAGTTTTTTTTAAAGGAAATAAATCAGTGTCTTGCTATCATGCATACTGCACCAGTTGTATTCACAATTTTTCTAAAATTTGCACTGGTTGGAAGAGAAACTACTTGAAATGTGTTAGGAGAAATAACTGGAAATGTCTTAAAAGGAAATGTCAGTTCACAAAAATAGTAATTAGAAAACCACTGTGATAGAAAATTGGTTGAAAATTGATTTTTCAACAGCCACAGGTGTGAACTTACTTCTAACTCTGTAGGGACAAAGGAGATAAAGGCAGCTTGTTGAAGGACTAAAATAAATCTGATACTATTGTAAAGAAGAGGATAGGCCAACATATTCCATGGAGAGAAGATAATTGATAGCTTTATGAATTACATGAAGAAATCATTTTCTTTGTATCAGAACAGGCCTGTAGCTGTAACGAAGGGGCAGCATAAGAGATAAACCTGAAATACAAATTGTGGAAACCTCAGCAGGGTCTGTGGAGGGAGCACTTTCCTGATGAAATAAGAATACCACCCTAGTGCTAGTATGTTAATGCAAAAGCAGAAACATAATCATTTGTGTCAAAAAATAAATTGAATCAACCCCCCCCCCTTTCCATTAGAAAATAGTCTGGTAGCCAAAATTCTGGTCCCTGAAAAGGGAGATAGCAAGTGATGAGTGGGCTGGGATTGGAGGATCCCAGCCAGATAGGCCAATGGCAGGCCAGGTTCAAAGCCTCCAGGAGTAACTGAGATCACTACAAATAAGAATGCTGGTGGGAGTTTCTGCTCCACCCATGGATTCTGGTTGGAATGAATGAATGAATGAATGAATGAATGTATGAATGAATGAATGAATGAGACCAACATCTGTTCTTTAACTTTTCTGCTTTTCATTCATTCACATCCATCTTTCCTGAAAACACAAGCAGACCAATGGGCCAGGTCTGTTTAAACCAGTACCGGGAACATAGAATCGTGAAATCAGCTTAGCTGACTTACCTTGCTTTTTGTATGGCACATGGGGCAGTCACATTCAAAACAATACTGGCGCTTGAGGTGTTGCTGGCGTTCAGGAGTGGGCATCAATGTTTCAACATAGCTGATGGTGAGCTGCAGACAACAAAAAGAAGTGAAGACTGTAAAAAATTGTCAAGGACAGTGTGCAGAGATTCCAAGACAGGAGTGATGGATTCAGAAGCTTAAAATATTGTTCAATTGACCAAAGGAAAAAATTCTATGATAACAGGAGAAAATATTTAATTTCTTTAACCATTAATAGAAGTACATAGCTTTATCAAAGCTAAAAAGAACAAGTTTCTACCCCTGGGCACCTCGTCTCTCCTCATTTACCCATCTATAAAGATTGTATATGTTTTCCCTTATCAACTGTCTAGCCTGATGCCTTTAGCATGGATCTAAGAGGGTTTTTTCTCTCTCCTTATCCACTGTGGTGCACTGTATTTTCTGTTACACAATTATTCCCCCTTCAGTACCCCCACTGTTCTCTTCCTGCCCTTTGCTCTTGGGCTTTTGCTCCCTTCCCTACCTATAGAGATGCCCCCCCTTGGGGCAGACACAGTACCCCACCTGGCAGCATGGGTAAGGTCTGTGGGAATCATTAAACCTCTCTATCTGAGCGGGAGGTCCCGGACGAAAGGAAGTGAATTCCATGGGCCCATTTGCTCAGGAAAGCCAGCTTGGTTTTATCTCTTGCCCCAGATCAGCCAGGAAGCCCATGAGAGGGTATGTAGGGAAAAAACAAGCTGGCTGTGGTCATTCAGCAAGACCCTGCCACAATAGATAAGCCTTCCCAGGAATTCACCAGCCTACTCGACCATCCTGACACATAAGCCCTGTCTCCACCCCTCAATACTCTGTCTTTTGTAAAAAATAAAGCCTTGTGCCCAGGCTACCAGTCAGGAAAGCTGCTGCATGAGGCCTGGCCTGCTGAACCCAACAACGTCCCTATGCGTAACCATTACCACACCTACCCCTTTTCCTTCTAACTGGTCTTTCTCCCTGTGCATTCTAGTGCTCATTTAGCTTTTCCTTCCATTGACTTTGTTTACTCTACTTTCCAGGCAACACGATTTCTTCTCTATATCTTGTATGTTAAGGTGTCTATGCATCCTCATGTTCATTCCTTCAGAAACTTTATAGGCATCATCCATCAGTATTTCCATAAAACATCTCTAGGTCCCTTGACATATTAAGAACCTGTAATGTGTTATTTATTCACATTGCTCTGATCAAGGAATATCGACTTTCAGAAAATAAAATTCTCCCAGCTCCCACTCAGGTTTCCTTAAAAAAACAAAACACCACTGCCTTTTTTCTTGTTAGAAGAGGGTTAATCAAAGGTAGTTGGAAACTGAATCTATTGTGCAAGACTGTCAGCTCTGATTATACAAGAAGAGTATTAATTTGAAGATATGAAATGTGACAAGCATTGGTTAATAGATTTTAATTCAGTGCAGATAGGTTTGAAATACCTCAGCCTGTACTCTAGGTATTATATGAATAGTATATACTGAACATGAAGATTTATAGAGTGCAGAGAATTAGACAGCCACCCCAAGGGACCAGCAAAATTGGTCCTAGCAGAACTAACACTGAATGGTAATTCAAATATAAGTGGAATATTCAGAAATTGCTTAACACAGTTACAGAGGCTTTAGAACAGGGCCTAACTAATCAATATTTTGGGTTTTAAAAACGCAGTGATAAGGAGAATTTATTCCTGAATTAATCACAGCAGACTTCAGGCAAACCCATTTGTGAAGAAACCGAGAAACCGAAAACCTGGATGAGAAGGCAGACCTCAGTATTGAGTGGGAACAAAGGGCCAATTAACACCATCAATTGACCTCCCGTTAAGGAGCACTTCAAAAAGAACTAAGAAGGAACTGACACCTCCATGCTTCTGTCTTATCAGAAGGCACAATAAAGCAGCACCAAAAGGGATCTTCCACTTTAACTTTTGCCATGAAAAAACAGTATACAGTACAGTACTTCCTTCCCTAGAGTCATGTAAATTTCAGGTGCGGTAAAGGAAGAGAGGAAGAAAATGCTTTGCTTTGGGAAACATGAAAGTGGACTAATATGCTGATTTACAACAAGGCTGGAATATCTCATTCAACGTATAAATAGGATTAGGAAAACTGTTTAGGCAGCATAACCTATCTCTCAGGAGAAAATGATTTGCTCCCCCATTGTTTCTAAATGCCTGGAAAGGCCCCAGTCCTACTTAGAATTTGGAAACTGTGTCCAGTTGCCATCCTACTTTGTGTAGGTCCCTGAATTATACTACTGGTCAGCGAAGATAAGATAAGGTAGTCAAACTTAGCTTTTGCTGTTTTATAGTGTGTTTCTCCTGAATGGTCTTTAGAATGTCTCTGGTATTTTTGGTACAACAATTTTGTAACTTTTTGGAACATATGCCTTCCCCTACCCCTTTAATAAAATGCAAAAATTATTTTAAACAGCTCTCTGGACTTTTGGCAGAGAGGATTAATGGCATTAAAACCAGGCATTCCCTGACCCAGCTACCAGAATATTTTGAGTATGTGTGGGTGTGGTGGCTTTGCTCCTTAGCCGTATGGATTTTGTTTGAACTCACTAAGCACTGCTAACTCTGACAGTAACATGTGAAAGTCTTTTTACAACTAGCTTTCCCCTGGACTCACCCACCTCAGGGCAAGAAGGATTGTATGCCTCAGTGACTATAGAGGATGGCTTTGACCATGCAACCATTGTATCATTCTTTTTTTTTTTACCTTCAGAACAATGTATTCGGTTTCCTCCTTCCAAGCTATAGAAAGTATTAAAAATCTGGAACTTGATATACAAAAAGCCAGGAAAGAATGACACCACAGCTGACACTTCAGCAAATACTAAGGTGTTATGATTGCTTGTGAGTGACTAAGTTCAAACTTGAAACTCATGTAGCCTTGTAATCAGAAACAGACTGTCAAATAACCACAGCTGACTTCTGTAGTGGATTCTTCCTAGCTTTTGTTAGACACCTGTACAAATCCTCAACCACACACAGAGACGCACCACCCATTTAGATAGGTTGTAAGGAGCCCTAGCACTCAAGCACAAAATAACAGCTGACAAATCAGCTATTGGGCACAATTCAAGGTGCTGACCTTGACCTACAAAGCATTATATGACCTGGGTCCTAGCTACCTCAAACATCTCACAGTATGAACTGACTCGGTTGTTAAGGTCATCAGGAGAGGCCCTTCCCTCCATCCCATCACCCTCACAGGTACGTCACATGGGAACCCATGAAAGGGCCTCCTCAACTGCTGCATCCAGACTCTGGAACTCCCTCCCACTAGAGGCCAGGACTGCCTCATCTCTGTTGTACTTCTGGAAACAGGCAAAGACCTTTCTCTTCAGCCAATCTTTCCCTGAATTAAGGACTACCATGAGTATTTTATATGAATTTATAGGTTCACACAAACTTGGTGTTTATATATAGCCTTGTAGCTTTAATGTAATGTTGTTTATTAATGCTGTAAGATGTCCCTCAATTCCTTGTTCTTAAATACTTGAACATGTCTTAATTTTACTGGGCTGTATATTATCCCTCATTACTGTAAGCCGCCCTGGGCCCTTTAAAGGGAGAAAGGTGTGGTAAAAATACTCTAAAATAAAACCCATCTTCCTGCCTTGCCTGTCTCTGACCAACTGCAGCACTCAAGAAAGATATTCCCAGGGAAGTGTGAGTTGGGTAATGGTTAGTGTTTGTTAGAAAAGGGGGAGAGCATTGCTCAGGGCAATGATTGCAGTAGATTTTTCATTGTCAGGTTTTGACCTTGACTGTACAGATATGATGATTCTATCCAGCCATTAAAACCGTTCACAGCAGAAATCTGACAAAAATTGGATCTACAGAAAGCTAGTAAATCTGTGACCATGGACATTCATATATTAATAAAGTCAAAATGACAAAAAAGGTTCTTTCTAGTAATTCCAGGACCTGCACAAATTCCTATAAGACAATCCTCAGTTACCAAGAACAATGTGTTGGAAATTTTTATTTTGTTCTGTTCTGTTTTTATTTTTTATTATTTATATTGACAAGTACTGATTTCGGCACTAGTCAAAATAAATACAGTAATAAAAATAAGCGCGTTCAGTTGGCGTGCAGGGCCGCACGCCAGCTGGTCGGCAGGAATTTTTTTTTCAAAAAAACCATCCACCGTCAGCTGGTCAGCGGGAGTTAAAAAAACCTCACCAGCCTCCCCACGGACCAGCTGGTCAGCAGGAGTAAAAACAAACAAACAAACAAAAACACCCATTCGCCTCCCTGAGGGCCATCTGGTCAGTGGGAGTAAAAAAAAAAAAAAATCCAGCACAACCCCAACTGTGTTAAAAAAATCATTTCATAATAAACAAAATGAAATGGGAGAAAGGTAACATAAAACTAAACAAAATGCCATTTTGGCGTTTCGTGCCGATCTCTATTCATTAGTATGAAATCAAATATTAGCAGCATAAAAATATTGTTTTCTTTATTTAGCCTGATTTGCTGTGGGATTTCTCATGCAACCAGACTTTCTGGAATGCTGCAGCATTTTAATTCTGAATGCAACAGAACTCCAATAATAGTTCTACCCTTTGCTTAACCTTAATGCTCCAGGAAGGGGCATTTTAGTTCACCAGGGTCTCATTTTGCTGCAGAATCCCTTGAGATCTCCAGTAGAGATGGGCATGAAACGAGCAATTTTTTGTTTTCATTTTCATTTTTTCGTTTTGTTACGTAATGAAACAAAAAACGAATTTTGACTCCAAAATGAAACAAAACGACCCGAAACACAAAAAATTTTGTCGACCGCTTCGTTTTCGTTACGGCAAATACATTGAATTGTGCTGAATGGTAACGAAACAGCAATTGGGCGGGCGGCAGCAGCAGCTGTTCACGCCGGCTGCTTCCAGCGTTCCTGATTATGCTGCTTTGTTTTATTATTTTCGCTTAATTTTATTTTTGGATGGCCAGGGCTTTGGAGAGGAAATTGAAGGGGCTCCCCTGACGACCACTTGACGACCACCTGGAGAGACTTAAGAACTTTTCCTGTCAAACAGGTTGGAGCGTCCCTCCCCCCTTTGCCCTCGGCACCTTACTAGCTGAGCCGTTGCTTGCGGCAAGCCGTTTGCCTCCTTCGCCCCGCGGCGAGCCTGCTCCGGGAGCCTGCCCGGGGCCGTTCGTTGCTATTTGCTGCATGCAGCTTGCCGCCCGGCATCTCCCCGTGGGCCAGCTGGGGAGTCTGCCGACGCCACCTGGTTCCATCTTGCGGTCTGCCTCCCTCTGTTATGGCAGGCCGGCTTCGGTGGCTGCTTCTCGTGTGTGGCTCGCCGCCGTTACCACCGCGGTGGGCCATCCGAGGAAGTTGAGGTGGCTCCCGCCGCCGCAGTTGTCTCCAGCGGCCCGCCATTTTCCATCGCGGCGGTCTGCCAACGGTGGCGGGTTAGCAAAGGAAGCCGCCGCCGCCATCGCCGACTGTAAGGGGCTCGCCGCCGGCCGTTTAATGCCGTCCCTGAAATGGAGGCTACCGGTGGCATGGAGTGTAAGCGGCCGCCGCCCGTTACCGCTGCGGCGGGCCAGCCGAAGAGAACGCTGCTGCCTGTTGTGGAGGTATGCAATGGAGGCTGCTGGACCCGCCTCTGCTTTCACCGCGGCTCAATCCCGGCGCCCAGTTTACATCTTGGGGAGCCGGGAATATCTCCCCGGGCGGCAGTTCGGCCGTCGGCGTCCATGCCCCCCCCCCGGGCTGGGGGTTCGGGTGGCGCATCGGCCACCGGTGTCCGACCCTTCATCATTCGGCCCTCCAGCTCCCCCCCCATGCCCCCCTGGGAGTTCCAGCGATGGCACCGGACTGGCTCCTATGCCGACTCCTCCTCAACCTCCGTCGGCCTCGGCTGTTCGTGTGGCAGGCCGGCCACCATCGCCTTTACCGTCTACATCGGAGCTGGGGGGATTTTGGGGGGGAGGGTTCTTGCGGGGGTTTGGGGATTTGGGGATTTGAGAACTTTTGGGACCTGCCGGGTTAGAGTTTTAGATTAGATGGAGTGGCGGGCATGATTTTCCATCCTTACCCGCCCCCCCCCTCATTATGACCTTGTCTCTAATCAGTTCTTCTGACCTTCGGCTCTCCTGTCCCTGCTCCCAGGTGTTTTCAATCTTCTTGGTCAGTCAGTCCTGCTCCTGGTTTTAACCATCTCCCTCCTGCCTTAGGTCCTCCTGTTATTTTGTTTTCTTTATTACTTTGGATTTGTATCTTACTATTTGTTGTTGTATTGTATAGTCATTTTTATTTATTTATTTATTTGTCATTTATTTAACACTTTTGTGGTGGGGGAGGTTGATTTGTTATTGTATTTATTTATTGTATTACTGTGAATCTTGTTGTTAGTGTCTATTTATTAGGTTTTTTTTTTTTTGGTTTTTTTTGCCATGACCGCAGGGACTCATATACCAACGGTGTCGGGCCGTGGGCGGTACGCTTGTAGCCGTTGGGTTCGTCAGACTAGAAGAACTCGGGTCAGGCAACTTGTGCCTGTCCCTCGTTCTGACCCCTCGGCTCCCTGTCACGTATCCGGGAGTCACTCCACCAGCGCCCCCAATCTTACCTGTCTCCTGTTGAACGCCAGGTCGGTGCATAACAAAATCCCCATCATTCATGATTCCATCGCGGATGGCGGCTCCGACCTGGCGTTTATCACCGAGACCTGGGTGGGCACGGAGGGTGGGGCTTCCCTTGCTCTCCTGTGTCCGCCCGGGTACTTGGTAGAGGGAGTGGGAAGGTTGGGGGGTCAAAAGGGGGGGAGGGGCTGCGATCGTGCACAGGGATTCTCTTCATGTTAGCAGGGCCTCGACATTGGTTAGCCAGGGGTTGGAAGTACTTCACCTGTTGGTGGGTCAGCGGGACAGATTTGGCATTGTGCTGGGTTACCGAGCTCCCCGCAACCCAGGACAATCCCTTCCAGAGCTCACGGAGTTCATCGCCGCTGCTCTGTTGAAGTCCCCGCGCCTGTTGGTGGTGGGTGACTTCAACGTGCATGCCGGCGGTGGACTTTCCGGTGCTGCCCTGGAGTTCATGGAATCCATGGCTTCCATGGGTCTGTCCCAGCATGTTCTATGCCCCACCCACAGGTCCGGTCATACCCTGGATCTGGTCTTTACCTCCATGTCGGGGGATTCGTGTCTGGAGGTGGGGAACATTGTTTCCCTGCCTGTGTCATGGACAGACCATCACCTGCTCTCTTTTTCCCTGGCGATTCCGGCCCCTCCCCGCGGGGACCCTCGGGCCTATGTTTTGGCCCGCCCCCGGAGGCTCATGGACCCTCAGCGGTTCGGTGAGCTCTTCGGGGGGTTGCCTGGTGGTTTGACTGGCGCTCCGGCCGAGGTTGTGGCTAACACTTGGCATGATACAGCCGCCCACACCATAGACCGGATCGCCCCCAAGCGCCTCCTCCGTTGCCGAGCCCGGCCTTCCCCTTGGTTCACCGGGGAGCTTAGGGCAATGAAGCAGGAGAGGAGGAGGCTAGAGCGCAGCTGGAGGAAAACCCGGACGGCGTTGAGTAAGGCTGCCGTTGATGCCCAGTCTAGTCGCTACACCATCGCGATAAGGGAGGCTAGAACAACCTTTACCTCCCTGAGAATTGCTGAGGCCTCGAACCGCCAGGCGGAGCTTTTCCGGGTGGTTCGTGACCTCAGCAATCCTAGTCTGGCCAGGCCTCCTCCTACTGATTTCAGTAGTGAGCAGTTCGCAGCCTTTTTTCGAACAAAAATAGAGGCCATCCGTGCCGGCTTTGACTCCGGTTGCAGTGGTCCCGCCCCGCCATCACCAGTTGCTGGTCCGCCTTCGTCGCCTCGGTTGGATGCGCTTGGGCCTGTTTCCGCTGTCGAGGTCTCCAGGGCTATGGCGCATTGCCGGCCTGCCTCCACCCCTTTCGACCCTTGCCCTGCCTGGCTAATTAGAGCTGCCAGAGGGACCATGGCCGAATGGGCTTCTGTCATCGCCACCGCCTCCTTCAGTGAGGGGGTTTTTCCCTCTCGTCTGAAGGAGACGGTGGTTAAGCCCATTTTGAAAAAACCCGGCCTTGCGGTTGACGATTTAACAAACTATCGTCCAATCGCCAACGTCCCGTTTATGGGCAAGGTGATCGAGAGGGTGGCGGCGGTCCGGCTGCAGTCATACCTGGAGGATCGGCAGTGCCTCGACCCATGCCAGTCCGGGTTCAGGCCCCGTCGGGGTACCGAAACAGCTTTGGTCGCCCTGCAAGATGACCTTCTCCGGGCGGCCGACAGGGGTTGCTCTACCCTGTTGGTCCTCCTGGATCTGTCAGCGGCCTTTGATACCGTCGACCACGGTATCCTGCTGGACCGGCTCTCTGAGGTTGGGATCGGAGGCTCTGCTCGCAGATGGCTCCGTTCCTTCCTGGAGGGCCGGCCGCAGTACGTTCAGCATGGGGGGGAGTTATCGGCCCCTTGGATTCTCCCTTGTGGGGTTCCACAGGGGTCGTCTCTGTCCCCCATGCTGTTTAACATCTACGTAAGGCCGTTGGCGGGGGTCATCAGGAGTTTTGGAGTCTGCTGTCATCAGTACGCTGATGACACGCAGCTCTATCTCTCCTTTTCCACCTCTGCTGTGGAAGCTGTTGAAGTTCTCGATGGGTGCCTGGAGGCCGTACTGACCTGGACCGGGGCGAACAGGCTTAAGCTCAACCCCGAGAAGACGGAGGTCATGTTCTTTGGGAGCTCGCCGTCGGGGTACGGTGGCCCCCTCCCCTGTCTGGGGGGAGTTTCCCTCCAGCTCGCGGAGAGGGTGCGGAATCTGGGCGTGCTCCTGGACCCGGCGCTTTCCATGGAATCCCAGGTGGCGTCGGTGACCAGGTCCGCCTATTACCATCTCCGTCGGATCGCCCAGATCCGCCCTTACCTCGACGCGAACTCTCTGAGAACAGTGGTCCAAGCATTGGTGATCTCGAGGCTGGATTACTGTAACGCCCTCTACATGGGGTTGCCCTTGACTCTTCTCCGGCATCTGCAGCGGGTACAGAATGCGGCGGCCAGGCTGGTGGCCGGCGTGCGTCGGTATGATCACATTACGCCAGTTCTGGCCCGCCTGCACTGGTTGCCCGTTGCAGCCCGGATTAGATTCAAGGTCTTGGTTTTAGTTTATAAAACCCTCCATGGCTTGGGACCGGACTACCTGACAGAGCGTATCGCTCAGCGATCCACCTCGGCCCGTCCCGTTCGGCAGGCGCGAGCGCACTTGCTGCGGGTCGCCACTCCCCGAGAAGCCCGAAAGTCGAGTACCCGGGCCCGGGCATTCTCAGTGGCGGCCCCTAGCCTTTGGAATTCCATCCCTCCTGAAGTGCGCTCTGCAGAGTCCCTGCTGGCCTTCCGGAAGGCTTTAAAAACCTACCTCTTCCGGGAGGCCTTCGGCGATTCCTAGGTGTTTTTTTTTTTTTTTTACCCCGCCATCGCCATGTCTCTGAATGATATTTTTATTAGATTTTTATTAGATTTTTATCAGATAGGATCAGGAACACTATCAGGTTTTTAACTTTATTAGTTTGTTGTGTGTATTGTCTTTGTCTAACTGTGATTATCTGTGCCAATTGTGGCTTTGTAAGCCGCTTAGAGATCTTTCGATATTAAGCGGGATATAAATACAATAAATAAATAAATAATAAATAAATAAATAAATTTTTCATTTTTGTTTTTTTCGGGTGTTACGTAACGAAACAAAAACGATTTCCCCCCAAAAAAACCTCACGAAAATGGAAACGAATCAAAACGGACCCCTAAACGACCAAACGACAAACGAAACACCATTTTTTTTTTTGAGTCGTGCCCATCTCTAATCTCCAGTGTAGGCAGTCTATGGCATCATTATGAAATACCTATACTTGGCAGGTGTTTAAACAGAAAAAAAACAGCCAGGGGGAGACTGTCCCAAGAAATCATTTATTTATTTATTTATTTATTTATTTATATTTTGCAGGTTTATTAATATGATGCATTAGGACAAGAAGACCTAAGTCAAACATGATACTGACTGTTGCTTTGCCCTTCCTCCCTGAAGTTCTTGGATCTGCAAAAAATGATTCTAGCTTTTCGAAGCAACCATAGCTGGTTTTGGGGACACTCAAGACCCCACTGAAGAGAGGGAGGATTATGCACAAGTACTCAGGTTGGACTGTGCTCTTGTGTAAGCTGACATACAGCACCGAACACATTTTATAATAACTCATGCTATTTGGGCCTGGTTTTCAACAGCTTAGGAACTATTCTGGGGATACAGAAACATATTCAATTGTTGTTGGGAAATGGAAGAATAATGCAAGGATTTCTCATAACCCCAAAATCCTAAACCCAAATCCAATCTTAAATATGGCAAACTGGAATTTTTATTAGGGTTGGATATTTTTCCACCACTTCTTCAATGCCGCCCAGAGACCACTTAGTAGTGGGGTAGTTAAAAAATGTAAATAAATAAATAAATGCAAAGTTTTATTATAGTGCATGTGGACCAAAAGGTCACAGGCTGAGTTTGTACCTAGATTCTAGAATAATTTATTTGAATTTTAGACCCGCTAATATCATAACCAAATGTCAAGGTCACAAGTATGACACTTGAATAATGATCCTGGAGCACTAAAAAAAACTTTATAACACCCCCTGGTAGTGTGAGTCTGTGGTGTTCTATTACAGCTGACATTTATCCCTGAAAGGTTTTGTTCCAGTGTGAACTCAATAACATTTCCAATCATATAAAAAGTATAAACCAGTGTTGGCGAACCTATGGCATGATTGTCAAAGGTGGCATGCAGAGCCCTTTCTGTGGGCACGAGATATTGCCTCCTCACAGCCATGGCACTTCCCCTTTGACTCAGAGCACGCCACTTTGCTCCGTGCAGAGAGCCAGGAGATGGGGAGGCAGCGGTTTGTGGGCTCCTTCATATACCCAGTTTACTCTCCAGCCATGCTGCTTCTGGGATGCCCAGAGTGGCGTGGCTGGTGAGAAAACTGGGGCTCTGCCCAGGACAGAGGGGTGTATCGGGTGCTGCCCTTCGGAAAATCGAGGATCGAAGAGTAGGTTTTTGAATTTCCCATGGCCACAGCGAAGGTGCTGTGGCCGCAGGAAGTTCAAAAGCCTGCTCTTCAAGCTTCGCTTTCCCAAAGAAGGCTAGCACCTGAAGCATTTGTAACCCAGGGTTGCTGTACTGGCAGTTTGCGAAAAATAAGTGGATTTTGAATTGCACTCTGGGCACTTGGTCTCGTATAAAGTATAAGTTGCTTCATTACTGAAATCATTACAAGAAAATCAACTTGCCTAATTGTACATACTTTATTCATCTATTTGCTTCTATACACAAAATTATAAGAGTGATTGAAAAATATGTACATTTTAATATGTCAGGCACATTTCAATTACACAGACGTTAAACCTACAGCAATTTTAAAAAGCTGAAGGTGCCAATACTTAAAGAGAAATACCTTCTTACATTTTATTGATGAAGGTCTTTCAGAAGGTTCATTTGCAAAGTTGCATTTTTTTCAATGATGCTGTAATGAGAAATTCTTCCCAGTGAACTTCCTTTCTCTTTGTTTTGCATACCCTCACCAATAAATTTATCACCTCTAAATTGTCCAGCTAGTTCCAATGGGACCCACCCCATGTGTGAGTTCTGTGCCTGCAACACGTGCCAAAATTTTAGACTCACTGCTTATGAGATTCGTTCACAGTAAATAATGTGGAAGACTTTAGTGTTACTCCCACTCGGCATA
>JAHTLZ010000289.1:677040-701172 GCA_023846285.1 Phrynocephalus versicolor
AAAAAAGGCTCAAGGAAGGTTGTTGCAATAAACATACTGGATATACAAAAATAAACACAGTTGCATGTACACTTCGTTGTGATCTATTATCAGAGTGTAAGGGCAGAAGATGATGTGACACCTTTACTTACTCTGTGAATTGAACACCACACCACATTTTGCTTCTGAGGGCATGAATTGGATGCGCCCCTCTTTGGAGGAAGGGCTGAAATCAGATAGCGTGAAAAAAGTCTCTGATAAAGAACAAAAATCATTTTTGGAAGGAAACCCCCCCCCCAAAGTCATTTTTGATAAAAGGAACAAGGAAACAACTTCTGCCTTGTTGCTTTCCTGACCAACGAAACCTTTATAGCTTCGGCATGGTTTCAGCTTGACAAATGCTTATTGTTGCCATGATTTAGTGAATGCCACATTCCACCCAGAAGTCTTGTAAGTGTTTTTTATCAGGGCAAAGACACTCAAATACAAACAAAATGAAGTGCCTAGAAGAGGCATGGAGGAAGAAGAATTCATCAAGGCTGCCGGTGATTTATGAGAGGTAATGATTATGGGACCCAGACAGTGTGAAGAGAAGATTCCCTTTATCATCTGCTTCCTGATAGCTATGTGATAGGAAGTAGCACCCATATATCATCAAAGTGTTAAAGCTGGTGGCCCTGCAGTCTGGAAGTTATTTAAGGGGATGCAACTGCCCCAGGTGCCTGTGACGGAAGAGAGAACAAGTTAATTACCTCTTCTCCTGTCTGAATTTCCCGGATGGAGCGAAGGTGGAGTTGAGGACCCTCAAAGATAATCACACAGTTGGGATCGCAACTGTTGTTCAGCAAAGACATGCTGGGGAAGGAACAGAAATAAGGTTTAAGGCAAATGTCAAGGCAGAAGGGAACAAAGGAGGAATCAGACCATCGGTCTATTTGGCCCTCCCAGTATTTCCCATCAGCTGTGAATTGTAAGCCAGAAAAACAATATCTAAAATAATATCTAAGATCCCTATGTTACAGTTAAAGCATGGTCTCGAATTTTCCAGTAGAACACAGAATGGTTGCAGGTTCTTTGCTATGTTAAATCCAAGATATGATACAAGTATTTTGTAGTTCAAAACCACACACACACCCTTTTTTTTTTTGCATGAAGCTGCCTTCACTTACTTGAATATTCACCTGGAGTAAGAAGAGATAATGCCCAGATATAGATTTACCAATTCATCTTGCCTTTGTAAAAAGATAGATGAAATGGCAATTGCCTACTTAGAAGCTAATAGCACATGCTCCCTCTGGCAACACAATTCCTTCCAAATCCTGCACCTGAGCAATCAAACTGGCAATTGATGCCAGTGCTTACCTACCAATCAAAAAACATAAGCAAGCTCATGTGCAATATGCGGTGGGAATGAAAGCTAGCATGCACATACACTGTCTATATATTTAGGAAACACCACTTTTTATAATACGCAGTTTCATCTAGACTGGTCCTGTCTCCCCCTTTTTGCATAAGATCTTATAAAACCATGATAAATCTGGGATGAAGATGAACTCAATTGGATCTGAAGCCATACTTGCCAGCTATTTGGCACACCCCACCACATGGGGGAAAATCCCCCCCCCACAGCTTGCCACACTTTGATGTTATTGAGATGATACTGAGATGTAATGCCTCCTCTTAATTTCTGCTCATTCTTTGTTGCCCCATTCTCTTCTCACCTACCTGGTGGCAGTGACAACAGGGAAGTTCCACTCTAGGTCACTTCGACCAGAGCCTATTTCTATGCTACTCTCTGTGCAGCTTTTATACCAATCTGGGGAAAATAGTTTCCAAGGTACCTGACATCCATAACTAAAAACTCAAGCACCCAGGATCAAATGGAACTGATCAATTGACCATGGACAAACTTAAAAGAACAGTTTTTAAAAAAACTTTACTAGTAACATTATTAATTTGGAGACCCTCACAAGTATAACCTATTCAAGGCATCACAGAGTGATGCAGTTCATTTTGTTTGAATTATCCAGTTGGAAAGGCAGCAGTTGAACATTCTTAACAAATTGTTTTCATTTCATGATGTATTACGGTAACTGGTATTTTAGCAGCCTGGGACAGAGACAGTGTGTAGGATATAAGAGGAAACATAAGATACTTTTTCTTGTCCATTAAAAAATGTCGGCAGTACCTGGGATAAAGGCCAACACCAACATCCTGCATTTCTCCATTACTGATGCTGAAACAGTTACAGGTCACCTGTAAAAACAAGGTTAAACCCCATGATTAGGATTATGAGACTTTATATCCAGGCGAAGAGAATGTTTAAAAATATGTCTGCTTGGGACACAAGCTTTAAAAACTTGCAGATTTAAATACATGCAAACACCCCCGCGTCTACCCTTAAGGGGGAAGAAAAACCTAAAATGGATGCTAGTGAAACTACATTAGTCACAAATTAAACAAAACAAAACAAAATATGCCTACAGAGTAATTTCATAATAACATGTCTCTCTGAAAACACTCCGCATTAATTAATCTATTATTTATTTAACCCATTCAAACATTCCAAGCCATTTACAAAAGCCATATATCTTAATTATGCCTCCTCCGCTGCTATTAGAAATATAACTTCTGATAAGATTTGTGAGCTAAGTTTGGTTCATTTTAAACAGCAATTACATTGGCTTTGCTTTTCTGTCCACAAAAGAGTGAGCAATTCTACTGGGTAAGAAAAGGGTTTCCTGTTTGTCTAGAACACTACTGTAACCTAAAGGACTACAATCCATTACCATGGATATATGCTTGTGGTCCTCCAGACCGTGGATGGGTGGTGACTCTAAGTCCACAAAAGCAGAATCCACATCAGGATTTTTTCTGAACTTTACAGGGGTTGATTAAGGTTCTGAAACTATTTTGGGGATGCCTCTGCCCCAGATTTCTTGGCCCACAACTGCTGCTAGCATGGCTTAATGGTAATAGGTGATGGGATATATGAAGTTCCATACCTTGCTCAGTTGCAGCAGTGCATGATGGGTGTGCTCCCAGTGAGACATGTACTACTTGAGGATTACTAAAGTAGTCTAGATGGAATGCTGGGCTTTTATAACAATTACATAAAATTATTTCTCTTTCTGATCCGTCTTGTATGATAAACTAAGGGGCCCTTTGATATGGTAGTAGTAATGCTGGGCCTTCAATGTTTGTCCTAACACCTTTCCTCCCTGCCTATTACTGAAATATTGCTCATATGTGATCGCGAGCACCATATACCACCGCCTAAGACTCCTGCACTTCTGGAAAGATCAATATGTGTTCATCTAACATCCACTCGCATGGGGAAGAGGACAAGGGAATGGAAAAGGAGGAGAAAAGTGGACAGGTTAATCAATGACCCTGCTCTCCATGTTTCTTCTGCTCCACGTCACACTTTTCTTTCAAAATTGTGTTTCCGTAAGCAAAGCAGTTGTTGGACTTTAAAAAATGCATTTCAGGGTTAACAAAGAAAATCCAACCATTTCATAAGAGCACGGTAAAGAGTTCTGGAAGTACAATGCATATCTGGAGCAAAGCTTGTTGTCCGTGGAAAACTAGTGCAATACATGAGGTTAGAACAATATCCTTCTCTACTTTCAGGCAATGTTCTTTTGGTTTGAATTCCCCTGTACCCTTGTATCTGCTAATTTTTGTTTTTGTGCGGTTTTGCTGTCCATCTGGGCTATTTCTGCTTCGTTGATTGTATTTTATTTAAATAAAAATAAATACATTCCCCTGTAGATTCTGTGACATACTGTATCTAATGAAAGAGTTCCAGGTGCAAAACAAAAGTCTTGATTGCCCATTCCTTTCAACATCCTAAGAGGATGTGCTAGCTTTTTTTCTGCTAGTGCTATTTGCAAATTCTTTTAAACCCATTCCTCACAGTGGGTCCCTTCATCACTTCCACTGTGCTGCTACTTCTAAGAATGCTGCTATCACTAGGAAAAATAACAGGTGCCTGTACATCAATTAACATGTGTAATATGTAGAGATGGGCACGAACTGGGAAAATGGTATTTCGTTTCATTTTGGTTTGTTTTCCAGTCGAGTTCGGTTTGTTAATTATGAAATGAATTTTTAGAAAAAAATTCATTTCGTAATTCATTTTAGTTCAGGTTCGTTTTCTTGTTTCTTTTTTTTGAATCCAACTGGTCAGGTTTTTTAAAAAAATTTAAATATATTTTTAAATCATACGCCTGCAGGCCAGATCAGGTTATTTTTATTTTATTTTAATTTTAATTTTTATTTTATTTTTTACTGCCGACCACGTGGCCTACCTACTAGCTGTAGTGCAGGCCAGTCAGTTTTGGGTTTTTTGCCTCCTGCCAGCCCGCCGGCCAGTTTGGCGACCCATGGGCCGGATCAGGTACATTTTATTTATTTTATTATTTTTTATTTTTTTACTGCCGACCATGTGGCCCACATACCAGCTGTAGCGCGGGCCTGTTGGCTTTGTTCTTTTTGTTTCATTTTGTTTTTCTCTTGCTGCCTGCACTACAGCCAGGAGCCAGGACTGGAGGACCGGACCAGGACCACCCCAGGTAGGAGACACCGCCGGAATGAAAAAAGAACAGAAACAAAATGGAAATTTCCATTTCGTTTCATTACGTAACAAAATGAATAACGAATAATGAAATGAACCAAAAGTTCATTTCATGCCCATCGCTAGTAATGTGTAGTTAGACCATTTACACAGCTTCTGTGATGGTGTAATAGTGATATATGCTTGAAATGAGAAATGGAATGTCCCATTGGAACACTTAAACAGGGCAATACCACACGGCAAGCTACTTCCATGAAAGCATTCCCCATACTTAGTTTTTGTTTGTTCCTAAACATGTCAGATTTTTTTTTGGTGGCGAAAGATCCTAAATCATTATGTGGCCAGCAATTTTGAAAACACCTCACTACAAAGAGGAATATTCCCATGATTATTTTTTGAAGTGGTCAAATGTAACCTATTGCATATGCAAATTTAGCTTAACTGCGCTGAGTGGGACAGGGAAATCAAAACTAAATAAAAGTTAATAGTCTAATCACTTGCAGGCAAACTTCTGTCAAACATGAAACTATATCTTCAGGTTTCTGAATGCCAACAAATTAACAGATACAATAATAATAATAAGAAGAAGAACAGGCTGGGGCTCCATAGTTATGAGGGTATGTGTGTGGCAGGGCAGAATCTGCTTTTCCTCCCCAGATAATAAAAACGCAGGTCTACTGAAAGGCCACTTCCACTCCTCTTAATTCCACAGAAGACCAGAGTGAGGACAATCTGAGGCAACTGAGAATCAAAGCATAGAAAACATCCTAATATAAAGTCAATAAACCTTAACTAGAAACAAGCAAGAAGATTCAACCAGTTAAGCAGGCAACTGATGCATGGCTGATCTTCATTCTACTGTGGATATTCTTCAGCAGTTTGCATTGCCAGGATATTATTCTGATAGGAATGGGAAAGTAGAAAAATCCAGTGTGAACCTACAGGCAGTGTAAAGGCAATGCATTCCTTGAAATGTGGAAACTAAAACGGGACTCATAACACAAATCATTGTGGTTCAATGACTGGGATATGGCTTTTGACCTGGGGAAGGGGGAACCATGTAAAGCTTCTGCTTAGCCATGAAACAGGGAAGAATAGGTAAATGTGCTCTCTTGCAGCCAGTTGGGTTTCATTGAGTTTACCAGGAATTTAGTTGAGTTCGGAGGTTTGTAGTAAACAAAAGCAGACAAAAAGTATGCCTATTCTGTGATAGCTAACCCTTCCTTTCAAGTTTCAAGTAAAGGATGAGGATATTGTATGCATATGCAGAAGAGTAAAGTTGGTACAGTATTAGAGTTTTTGAAGACACAAAGCCTTCACGAATACCTCAGAAGTTCGTCTAAAATCCCGTTCCTCATTGAATCCATAAACTGTTAGAAAAGACATGTGACTGAGGCACCTGTTGTGAAACTCGGCAATGGAAGAGATATTTAGTAGTGATTAAAACCCACCATCAATACTCTGCTCATTAGCATGTACAGCATTTTTTATTTGCTGCCTTTTTCATCTTGATAACTTCACAGAGACAGCATACCTTATGATGGCACTGTTTTTCAAACCCTTGCAATGTCTGCAGTCAACAGCAGTTATTCAAAGCTAATGTACATTCCTCAGTTGCGGGGTATTTCTTTGTGTGCAGTAGGAGCATCCCAGGCTGCCACTTTTATCTAAAGGTAAGCAATCCAGCACACAAGGAAGAGAAGAAGCAATTAAACATAAAAAAATAAAAATAAACACTGAGAGGATGTGCATGACTTCCCACTGGTCAAGACCATTGCTTACTGTAGTAAGTAGCACTAGAGTAAGCTTATTGCATTCATGTGGATTTGGGGAGTGAACTAACTTTGCTGGTTCCAAAGCAAAGTGTTCTGTTTGTTTTTTCTGCCCCATAGTGCTCAACACTCAGGGTGATTTACAATTCAATTATGCAGACTACACATTGCCCCCCCCAAGCAAGCTGGGTACTCATTTTATTGACCTCAGAAGGATAGAAGGCTGAGTCAACCATGAGCCGGCTACCTGGGATTGAAACACAGGTCGTCAGCACAGTTATAGCTGCAGTATAGGCATTTAACCACTATGCCATGAAACTCCTTCCATTGTTTTAAATGTGCCTACTCTGATTGTGACTTACCACACTTGGCAACAGGATTGAGATCTTTTTTAAAAAAATCCACTTGTGCCAGTGACTCAACGACTGAAAAGGGCTGTGTTGGACCTCACAAGGAACTGTTAGTATGATTAAGAGAAGGAAAAATCCCTACATAGAACAAAGCCTTGGACAATGAGTTCACTCTGTTACAGTTCATGCACTTATATCATCTGTGCTATATATATTGGCTTTTACTGTTTAAAAACTGGCTATCGTGGAAGATCTGCCTGCACAACAAGAAAACTAGATATCAGAAAACAGGTATGTGAAGATTCTCAGTCATCCAGGTGAGTTTATCTGGAAGTTGAGTCATGGCAACTGGATTTCCTTTTCTTGAGAGATTGAAATGTTTCGCTGCTCATCCAAACACATTCATCAGTCTGAATAAAGCTAGTTGTGAGTCCTCCATCTTATAGTCCGCTTTGACCTCTTGTCATCCTAGTCTGAAATAGGCTCATAAGGTGAACAATGGCCTGAATAGGCTTGCTAGTAGAACACAGTATCAATAGCCTTAAGGTGAACAATAGCCTAAGGTGCTGAAACCCATAAAGCATGGGTCGTTAGCTATGGTCTTGGTTGTGAAGGCTTTTTGGTTTGTCTGGTTATTGTTGAAAGCACAGGCCAAGTAGCAGATAGACTGTGCCCGAGGCCCCCACCTGTTGAGAGGGGTTTTCAATGCTCACATGAATTGCTTCCCTGACCCCTCTCTCAAACCATCTATCTTCTCTGTCTAATAAGTGTACAACCTCATCTTTGAATGAGTGCCCTTTGTCCTTCAAGTGGAGGTGTACTGCTGATTCTGGTCCTGAGTTGTTACCCCTCCTATGTTGTGCCATCCTTCTGTTTAATGGCTGTTGACTTTCTCCAATGTAGAGGTCTGCACACTACTCACTGCATTGGACCGCATATACTATATTGCCCCTTTTTTGTTTTGGTATCAGGTCCTTTGGGTGGACAAGTCTCTGCCTTAGAGTGTTTAAGGTTAGAAATAAACGGGGATTATGGTGTTTGTCAAAAATCCTTAAAAGCTTTTCAGACACTCCAGCCATGTAGAGAATGACCAAGTTCTTCTGGCGGGTCTGGGTCTCAGACTGATCCCTTGTTCTTCTGGGTCAGCGTACTGCTTTGTTGAAGGCCCACTTTGGATATCCACAGGCCTTAAGTGCTATCTTCAGGTGTCTGTCTTCCTTCTTCTTGGCTTCTTTGGAAGTGGGGTGCTCTCTGCTCTGTGGTTTAGGGTCCTGATGACTCCTAATTTGTGGAGTCAAACAGTAAGTACTGATCTGTGTGGGTGGGTTTCCTGTAAAGTTCTACTCCCAGGCCACAGTTGGGTCTGATGATGACTGCACAATCCAGGAAAGCCAGCCTGTTGTCTTGGTTGTTTTCTCTAGTGAATATTAGGGTCCACCGCATTGATGTGATGTGGTCTGTAAAGATCTGTAGTTCCTGAGTCTTGATTTTTACCCAGGTATCATGTATATATCTGAACTAGTGGGAAGGTGTTGTCCCTGGGAAGTGTTGAGTGCCTTCTTCTCCACTTCTTCCATGTATAGGTTCACAACAATTGGTGATACTTGGGAACCCATGACACAACCATGCTTCTGTCTGTAGAAGCCCCTTCTGTACATGAAATATGTGGTGTTCAGACACAGGTCCAGGAGCAGGCATATTTGGTCTGGGCTGAAGCTGCTTCTGGAGGTGAGGGTGCTATCTTCTCTTAATATTCTCTTTATAGTGGTTACGGCATCGGTGGTGGGAATGCTGGTAAAGAGAGATGTAACATCAAAGGATACCATGGTTTTGTCTGTATCCAGTTGCTTGCAGTTCCAGCAAAAAAAAAAAAAAAGAGCCGTGGAGTAATTGGAAGATGCACAAGTTGTATTTGGCAAACATTTTGTGGACTGGCACTCAGTTCATCAGATGCACAGTGAAGCCTGAATTCCCCATCTCCACCCCTACACACAGAAAGGATGGGTGTAATTCCATGGGATGGATATCCATTAGATACTGTACTTGGAGATAATGCTCTTACTGGTAATTCAAGTAAAAATGGCATTTGTTTCCTTGCAGCTGGCTCACACCTCTGAGTCATGATCAGCTTGTAATAGAGTACAATTTAATTTAACAGGTAATGCTACCAACCCAGACGTCTGCCATCTCATTTCTGTGTCTTTATTTGATTTTAGCTGCACACCTTTGCAGCTGAATAGGACTGCGATCTGAGGTGCCAAAGGCAAAAAGCTTTTTATCAGAGAGTATATCTAGGCTTGTTCAGGCTTTTTGGAGGTTCTTTGGTGTTCTCCCTCTGTGGATCCTTTGGAGATTGCCTGCCACACCAAGTTGAGAGGACATAAAGGGCAATCAATGACAAATATTGGCCTTTTCAAGAGACTATTATGAATTACTATAGTTCAATACAGGTAACATCTGGCATGCATGGTGACATTTTATTATAGCTCTTACAATCTACCGTCTACCTTTTCTCCACATGCCTTATTAGTCAAGCTGCCTCCCCCCCCCAAAAAAAACTTGTGTTTCTTAGAGATATGCTTCAGAAAAACGGAATAGGTTTGCGTGCATAAACACACCATGTTAAGTTTTTTTTCCTGACATGGTGTGTGTGTGCAACTGGGTTTTTTTTTCTTTAAAAGTAAATTTCCCCTGCTCTCCCCACCAGCAGATGGAGAAGAAATAGCACTCATTTGTTACAAGGTCCATTTTGAGAAAAATGTAATGTCCAAGTAAACGAAGCATTAGCAGATTGTGTTGTCAGGAGCTCAAGGCATTGTGTTTTAGAGCTACATAAATTATACCATTTTGATAATAACATAATGAAACTATATCACTTTTAATTATGCCTCTTTTTAAACCCAGTAATTTAATCCACCTTTACATGGTTATTTTTTTAACAAAGCTTTGTTAAACTTCTACAATGCTTACTAATAATAATTTTGTCCCATCAAGTCAATTCCGACTTGTTAGTAAACACTTCAGAGTTTTCTAGATATAATATATCCAGGTGTTATTTACTATTTCTCTTTCCTGAATGTACTCTGGGATTGTGCAATTTGCTGAAGGCTATACAGGTTGGATTTTCTCCTAGAAAGCTTAGCCAGGGATTGAACCCCTTAATTCTGACTCCTCAGACAGCTACCTAATTATCATTTACTACTGCTACTACTATAATTTTTGCCAATGTCAGTACTGTATCACCTTTTTGCCCTTGATTCTAAGGCTGGTTCTGCCTTAAAAAGAACTAATTTATGTTTCTCAGTAAAATGTGTGGGCAGCTTATGGACCAGAAGGGGTAGAATACCACAAAATCTGAGGGCAGATCTGCCCTCATGCCTCAGTTATGAGCCATCATGAGTACAATACATACATTCTTTTGTCATAGGTCAGCATTTTCCCTTCTTGAAATGCCCTGATCCATGTTTACAATATATATTATTAACTTCACAACATTAATATCTGGATGGAAACTGTACAGGAGTCTACTCTATTTAAACCACTGTACCCTCCAACATTCACTTTAATGAGACAAGTATGATTTATCATATTATATTCTACTTGTGATTTGTACATTCTGCTTTTAGATGGGATTAGCACCCTATTCCACTCCATCCTCTTACAAATTAGCCCTAAGAAAATAGCTGTTATTATTGAAAATACACCTGTCTTCTTGAAAGCTGGCATTGATTGTGGAAGGTAAGAGGTTTTACTAACAAGGAAAAATATTGTGTATGACGCACAGCAGGTTTGCGTTAACTTACCACACTGCTAATATAATGGTGGAGGTCAGGGGGGTATAATTCTCTTTTTCAAACAGCCATGTCCTTTTTGAATATGAACATGTGACATTACTAAAAAGCAAATCTGGTTCTGATAGTATTATCAGCACTGCATTCCTATTCACAATAAAATGACAGCCATTTTACGACCAAATTATACAGAAAAACAGCAACCCTCTTTGATACTGTCCCTGAAGACTGTTGCCATTACTGGCCATGTGCATTAAATATTAATACAAATTGGACACTGAAGCAGATTGTAGAAAAAGAATAGCACACAGAGACAGTCCACTTGGGTTGACGACATCTCTCAAGTCATAACGTAAAAGGTTTTTAAGTAAAAAACAATTGCTTCTCAAAAATATTTATTTCTAGTTGATGGTTTGGTAGAGTATTAAAAGAGACTTTTGTTAGCTCAAGTGAAGCTATACCTCGTCTCAAGAAGAATTCTATAAACTAGTCTGGTTCTTAATCATGGCATTCCTCATTCTTTCTTACAGAGAAAATGGGAAACAAAAGAAAAGCTTCTTATATGGATATGCTTTTGACTTTCAACTGCCTAATGAATAATTTGTCTCTTTAATATATGTACGCACACTTATAGACCTGTGCTTTTGCAGAAATCATTTTCATGTGGTCCTTTCCCAAAAGATCATATATTGTACTCACTATGCTCTAAGATCTAAATATCCCTATGTGCGTAACCAATGCAATTGATTTGCATAGAGGCAGCTGAAATGCAATCCCTTTGTATCTTTCTACCTTTTTACAAGGGTCCTGGAAAGATTTGTTTGGAAAGAGGGGAGGAAATGTAAATAGATAGCTTTCCAGGGTTTCAAAACATGTTCATCTGAACTGAGAGGTAAGGAAAAGTTTATTCTCTGCATTTTCATGTCCCTGTCTCCAAAGAAAGAAGGGCTGTCTGAAGATGGAAACTACTGCTGCAGGTGACAGCTCTCCATATTTATTTATTTATTTATTTATTTATTTATTTATTTATTTATTTATTTATTTATTTATCAATCACTTTTAAAATTTGCATTACCCAAAGTGGTTTACTGATGTCGGATACAGGACAAGACACAAAATGACACTCTGTACCATTAAGGGGAACATAGATCACATACAGTAGCATGTCCAGTCTTCAGAGTATCCTCTCTCTGAAGACAATGGTAAGTGGAGAGTAAACTCTCTTCCCAACCAGCCATTTAGATTGACTGTTTTCTAATTATCTGTATGCGGCTGATGCCTTGCACCTCAATCTGCAATCTATGTCTAGCAAGGAAATCTGTTTTCGATCCGGCCTAATTTTTTTGACTTGGCTCTTCTTCCTTTATCCCCAAATTTATATCATTTAAATCTGAGAAAGATTTCTGCAGAACTTGAAAGTTTACTTTGCTTATTAAGTTTTGAGAGGTTCAAGGCATTCATCAATCCTTCCTTCTCCATATTAACTGGGGTTTCTAAGGAGGTGTTTTTGGAAGAATGTGATAGCTAGTTAGTTGTATTAATGTGATGCTCTTACTTGAGCCACATATATTTTGATAAGGGTGCTAATGTTTTTATTTTAATGTTGTTTTATTTGTTCTTGTTATATTGCTGTTTGACATGTCGCTGATCTGATCAGCCTTCTGTAAGCCGACCAGAGTTCTCTCGGGAAGATGGGCGGGTATAAATTCAATAATAAATGAATGAATGAATGAATGAATGAATGAATGAATGAATAAACCTAGAACCACATGAATCGTGGTTTGGCTGTGGCATGGTACTGCAAGATAAGCTCCTAACGGAGGCAGGCCAGGAGGTCTTCCTAGATCTTTTTATGGACTTTGATACTGTTGACCACAGTACTCTTCTGGGAAGGCTATCAAGTTTAGGGATCAAAGCTGCTCTTCAATTGTTCCAGTCCATTTTTGATGGCATAATCTCAAATGGCATAACTTGGGGATGTTGCTTCTACTATGGAGTCCTATGAGGCTCGACTATCTTTCTAATGCTCTTTAGAATCTACATGAAGCTGCTGGGAGAAAACATACAGACATTTGAGGTTGATGACATGCAGCATTATCTTGTCTTCACTTCTTCTGTAGGGGATGCTGTACAGGCCCTTGATTACAACCTGGTGTTCATAATGGACCAATAAGGTGAAGGCCAATAAACTAAAACTGAATCTAGGTAAGATTCAGAGGAAGATCTTATTGTTAGGAGGCTCATCGGACTAGATAGAGGTAAATCTGCCTGGCCTTGATGGGATTACACTCCCTCTGAAAGATTAGGTCTGCAGCTTGGGGATACTCCTGGACCTGACATTCTACGGAGGCTCAAATAACAACTCTCTCCAGGAGTGCCTCTTATCAACTTTCTTTGATTGCCCAGTTGATACCTGGATAAGAAGTATTTAAATACAAAAAAGCAAAGCACCCATAGCACTTAACATACTCTCCCATAGCACTTAAAGCACTCTCAGGGGTTTGCAAATAATTATGCAAGCTACATATGCCTGCAAGCTGGGTACTTAACTGGGTAACAGTTCATGCACCAATACTGTAATGTGAAAATGAAACTACTGCAATGCCCTCTATGTAAGGCAGCCCCTGAAAACAGTACAGAAACTTCAGTAGGTCTAAAATGCAGTGGCTGAACTGTTTTCTAAGTTCAGTCATTTATCAGCAGACTTGGCATGCCTTCATTGGCTCCTTGTCAGTTTCTATGCTCAATTCAAGGTGCTGGCTATGACCTATAAAGCCTTTAATGGTTTAGGATGGCACCTGTCTGAATGTCTCAGAAAACAGCTATCCATTTTATCCTCTCCTCTCAATCTTGATTGCTAAAAGTGGCCACACTTTTAGCAAGGACAAAAAGGCAACAGGGAATTCAGCCTTCTTGGTGGTAACCCCCAATGTACAGCATAAGCTTCCAATTAAGGTACACCAGGCCCCTTCTCTCCTTACATTTAGGAAATTACTTAAAATAGACAGAAGTCCCTTCAGTACTTATCCCCCACATTGTGTTAATATTGCATTTTCTTTTATTTTCACGTGCTTTCTTTTTTCTTTTAATTTTAGATCTAGATCATTGAGCCACCATATGGATGTAGCCCTATTTGGGTCATGTGGGTTCTGAAGATTTGATTTGAAACTACCTGGAGGAGTGTGTCTATGTACAAAGCAAATGCTGTAATCAAATAATTTAAATAATAAATATATAAGTCAAAGTTGAATTGCACCTGTGAGGTCTACATAGCAACACTTCTCTGACATGTAACTGACTGACTGACAACTGAGAGAAGAGAACCTATTAGAAGTTGAAGAAAACCAATTAGAAGCCAGATGAAGATATATATTGGATAGAAAGCCAGAGCAGGAGAAGAGAGAGTGAGAGGGAATGAGAATTAAAGGGCTGTGGAGGGCGAAGGAGAGCTAACTGACTGTGGGGATAAGAGGAGATACTGCATAGCGTAACAACTGTGTGAAGTTTATTTTTTCCAACCAAATGCTTGAACTGTAACATCTGAATCTGAGAACATCCGTTCTGAACCATAAGAAGCAAATCCAAATGTAAACTTTGACCACAAGCTTGATGGTATTAAAGAGCCTGTTATTTTATTTAAATAAATTTTACAATGTATGTTTAACCTGAAATGGCTTTTTTGTTTTATTTAATTTGCCAGGGAATTGTGATTAGCCGGGGCAGGAGTGGTCAAACGGAGATTGTGCATCTCTTGAATGCAGTCTATAAATCTCATCAGCCCATGGTGGCAGGGAGGGAAGCCAATTGGTGTAACCCCACTAACCTTCCCCATACTGATTATGCTCACCACGTGGTCATTTGCTTAAGAGTGACATTTCTTGTTGGTTATGTTTATTCTTAAGCATATGAAATGGAAAGAAGAGAGGTAAGGCACAATCTTGTTTGTAACATGCAAATTCTCTGTCCTTAGGTCACTCAGAAATCACCAGGCTTCATATGGCTTGTGTAAAATGATGTCATATTCTCCAAGATACAGTGGACCCCCGTATAACAAATGGTTTGCATAACATAAAATCTGTACAACATAAAAAATTCCAGAGATAGGGGAACTTTGCTTAACAGAATCCATACTACATAAAAATGGTCACGATTAGGGATTACTCCGTTTTCAATGCATTCCTATGGGAAATTTGTATAAAGGAAAATTTGCTTAATAAAATTTCTTTTGGAACAAATTAATTCCTTCATACAAGACACCACTGTGTCTGCTACAGGTGCTACATGACAGACATCTCTCTATTTGGTTGCCCATTTTTATTTTTCACCTTTCAATGCCCCAGAAAAGAAATAACAATAAATCAAGTTCATTTTAATACTGTCCTTCAAAACAAACAAAGGGAAATGGGGTGTACTCTGTTTCTATGCGTGTATATGTTTCACATAATCCATTATATCTTTCACTTCATCCTCAGAGTACAAGCTATGAAATATTCAATATCAAAACCGCATTAATTATTAGCTGTATGCTGCACACTAATGGCATTAAGTCAATACTGGGTCTCTTTCCATTTTTCTCCTGGAAATTCCCTGTGGACTTAGTTTTTTGGTTTTATTTTTGGGAATAACAAAGAAGACAACAGCAATCCTTTTATTCCTCCCCCCCCCTTTTCCAGTTAATTGGCAGATCTAACACCAGGCAGAAGGAAGTCTTTTTAACTGAGTATAAAACTAAGCATAATAAAACTAAAACTATACAAGCCATCAATAAACAGGAATGTGGAATTTTTTATTCATTAATTCACAAACAATTATGATCTTGAACACCTGCCACGTGGCCACAATGCTTCCTATATTTCTTCAAAATGCTTTCAAATGTTTTCTCAGGTCTTTAAATTTAAAGGTAAAGTTCAAACAGCATGTGTCATTTGCAGGAAGCAAAACACTTAGGCTGTTTAGGCTGACTGTGTGTGTGTGTATTTTGAGGTGTGTGTAAGAAAACTGTCAGTGCTCTTTTACTCCTGTTTCCCATCTTGATCTTTCATTTTATTCCTTTTTGTAAACTTTGGGCTCCAAACTGTCAGTGCTCTTTTACTCCTGTTTCCCATCTTGATCTTTCATTTTATTCCTTTTTGTAAACTTTGGGGTTCAAACTTTTATAACAGACATTCCTGCACCTCATTTATGTAGATATACTTTAAATGCACATAACTGGTCTTTTCCAAACATTATCTATCCTTTAAGAAACAGTTCAAAGCCTAATTGTTTAACCACAGGCAAAACTCCTTTTTCTACTTTGTGTTTCTTTTTTCTTTCTTTTTATATTTGTCTTGATAGTGTAATTTAGACAGAAAGTCTTGAGCCCCACAGGCAAATGGCTATTCCAAGAATAGTATCAAATGAGCCATCAAACTGAAAAAACAACACCAAACTGAAGAAGAAAACAGCCTCAATAAAGTATTTCTGTCAAACAGTAACCCCCCTGTCTATCGCGGGGATTAGGGATCCACCTGACCCGCGATCACTGAAAATCTGTGATATGCAGATGCAGATCAGGTGGGGGTGGGGCAAAATTTTAAACACAGTGTGCAGCTTCCCATCACCCTGGGAGTGCAGGCGAGAGGCACACAATCATTAAAAAGGGCTCTCGGTCGTGGAGCTGAGTGCTCAGACTTCCCCCCTCCCTCAAGCCCTTTCCAGGTACTGCGGTCCCACGATATAGCGGGACTGCAGTATATGAACCACAAAAGGGCGGGGGGGGAACTGTACTTAAAAGGAGTGGTGGACCGCATGGACAAAGTGTTGAAAAAGCACAACCTAAAAAACAGTATTTAGACTCACCACAAAAATGCAACAGATGCTACAGTCAGCAAAGGACAAAAGGAACCATCTCGCCATTAAAGGCGTATACCTTGTTGTTGTGGCCAGGTATATATTGGGACCACAAAGTGTAGCATCCAGACCAGAATCAAAGAACACAAAAGACACTGCAGACTAAAACAACCAGAAAAATTAGCAGTAGCTGAACCTACCATGAAACAAACTGGACATGAAATCCTTTTCCAGAGCACAGAGGTACTGGATAACATTACCAGTATGTCAGACTACACAGGGAAGCCATTGAAATCCACAAACATAAGCACAGTTTCAACAAAAAAGAGGAAAGTCTAAAAATCAAAGCCTGGCTGCCAGTACTAAAAACTAGAGTCTGCAAAAGGTCAAAGCTCAATGATTCCCACCCAGTTAGAAGCAACAGTGATCAGTTCACACAATAGAACAGCTAACGACACCCATCAACCACAGACAAGGATCACTGCTGCCCCTAATTGCAGTGAACCTTCTTAATCCCTTCATCACAATACAACAACTAATACCTATTCTCTTACATAGGACAAGTTTCCTCTTTCCCATAACTTTTTTTAAAAAAGCCTTCACAATCTCACAGAGAGAACTCCTAGTTCCCTGAGCTCCCTACCCTCTGAAAATGCAAGCCAGAGTCTGGTGAAACATCAGGAAGATAAACTTCCAGAACACAGCCAAACAGCCCGAAAAAATCACAACAACTATCAGATCTGGGCCGTTAAAGCCTTTGAGAATACATTGTTGGGACTGTGCTTTGCCATTTTAAATAACTTTCTATAGAAACCTCACTTGTTATGGGCGTATAAAATTATGGATAATTATTAATAATTTATTATTGCCACTACTGCTTAACATATCGATTTTATGAAAGTGTAGTAGGTGGAATACAGAACTTGATTTTCACATTTCTGAAATGGGTCATTTCAAATGATTTCAAGCTGGAAGGAGGCAGAAGCCAAAGAGAGAAGCAAGTCAAGATACTTTATCAATTCTTGTAGGAGCCTCGTGGCGCAGTGGTTAAATGCCTGTACTGCAGGTAAAACTGTGCTCACGACCTGGGTTCAATCCCCGGTAGCAGGCTCAAGGTTCACTCAGCCTTCCATCCTTCCGAGGTCGGTAAAATGAGTACCCAGCTTGCTGGGGGGGCAATGTGTAGCCTGCACACTGTAATTAAAATTGTAAACCGCCCAGAGACCACTTGTAGTGGTATGGGGCGGTATATAAGCAGAACACTTTGCTTTGCTTTCTTAAAGATTGCAACCCCCTCTCCCTTCTGACTTTGATTTATGCCTTTAGCATATAAAAAAACAAGAGGCTAAACTGAGTTTAGGGGCAATTACATATAGACCAGGTCTTAGAATATGCAAGTTACTGCTTTTTATATACGTCTGTTGCCAATAAATCTGAGAATTGGGAATACAATTATCACTCCAAATCAACTCTCAAAGCTTCCCAGAAAGCATCATGAATTTGCTCTACGTTACAGTTCCTGAATTGTAAGTGATATTGTGCCTCTCAGGCAACAGTTTAAACAAAGTTCATAGCTGAAATTCTATCAGACTGAACCTGATTACTCTCAAAACAATCCAGTTCTGGTTCTCATATGATGACACACAGTCCACATAGCTTTATTTTGAGTCATGTGAATAATATAATGCGGGAAAGTTTCTCTACAGAAAGAGGTCTGGAAATCATGTGACTGTCCCCCTCATACTAATAATGCAGTTTTGTCCAGAAGACCAAGAAGGAACTGGTAGGGCAAACTCCCCCTGGGCTTTGGCTTCTGTGGAACTGGTGCACCTTGTGCCTATCTTCTTCAGTTACTACTAGAATAAAGTTGATTGCACTTTGAAAGAATGTGTTCTACCTATAGATGAGGGATGGGGACCCTTTGGTCCAGGAACCAAACCTAGCTCACCAGACTAATCCCTCTGGCCTGCATTGTCCTAATGAGGCCCCTGAAAGAGTTTGAAGGAGAACAGTCCAGACCAATACAGAGAGGAGTCATAAACAGAATCCATAGGGTATGCAAAACAAAAACAAAAACAGCTAAATAGTTGGTCGATGGATCATTTGCATTCCAAGGTAACAGGTTATGGCAGGTGGCAAATTACTCCAATTGTTCAGCTCCCAACTCCAGCTGGTTCCTCTAAATTATTGACTCTGCCCCTGCAACTCTGATATTCCGCATGACTGGCATTCTCTCCAGAGGGAGGTGTCTGTCTATCAGGCTTCCATAATATCTTGGAGGAACCAGGTCTTCCTTCACAGAGCTGGAGTCTGCCTCCATTTCTTGTGTCTCTGGAAATGGGCGCCTAGCTAGATAGATCCTCAGGTCCTTCCTATTTCACCCTTCCTCCTCTAAAGAAGACTCAGCTATGCAAGGCATGGGAAAAGATTAGCTGCTCCCTTCCTTAACAGAGCAATAAGCCAGGGAGAGGTCCTGCCAGAGTCACTCTGCCCATTATCTCCCCCACCCGCTTGGTCAGAGAGGCACAGAGGAAGCACTTTATTCTCCCTCTCACTTTCTCCTGCTCTTCTCCCAGAGAAGAGATTCACGTTGCCCCACCACCCCTACTATAGCTGGAAGTCTGAACTTTGCCAATGACAACAAGAATCGCTTGTTCATAAAAAGTGGCAGGAAAACTTGAGCAAGAAAAGGAAGCCCCCACCCCTTGCAAGCCCAAATTGGCTAGCTTTTCAGGTGACTATTTTGGATCTAGATTAGGATTCAATGCAGGACCCTAAAATGTTCAAGAAAAAAAAATTACCATTAGATTTTGGTAGCTACAAAAGAGGAAAATAGTGTTTTAAATTACTGTACTTTGTAACACAGGACTGACAGTCTGTAGAGGCTCTCTGGGGAATTATGAACTTTAATTTTTTTTCCATTTCTTTCCTATTACGTGGATTAAATTGTTTGGAAGGTTTCACTTTTATGGGCCATATGCTTTTACAGTCAATAGGGTTCAGTTATTACTTGATAATAACATTCACTACTATAGGAATCCAGGAATTTATTTTTATTTTTATTTTTTGCTTGGCTATAATTAGTTTATTTTCCAAAGAAAGCTGCTGTCGGTATTTTCAGGAAAGCGCATTCACTAATTCACAAAAACTTCATGCAGATTAAGTTATCTCTTTTGACATGATTAGTGCTGAAGGTCTGGGCAACTGAAAATTCTGCAGCCTGTATATTGATCTAAGAAGACTTAGACAGAATTTAGCTATACGTGGGCATTCACTCTACCATATGTAATGCAACAAATATTTTCTCCATAAGGTTTGCTGCATTTTTAACTACCTGTCACTAGCATTTCATGTTAGTTATCTTATCAGTGTTGACAGAACCAGATGCTAGAGTTTATTTTTCACTGCCTGGTTCAGTAATAATCCATTTTTTGTTCCTTTGGACACACATTTCCTTTCACTACACATGGGAACCTCATGGCTCGCTCTCAGAGTTACTTCTCATGGACTTCTCTTACTCTTAATACTTTCCTACAAGCCATTGTTGCAGTAGAAAAGAGAGTATTATAATAGTTAAACAGTAAAAAGTAATACACAGTAAGGAAGTCTTTTTGAATGCCTTTTTGGGGTGGGGGGGTGGGGGGCTGATCACCTCTATGGAATTTGTTTTGATTTTGAAACTCTGCTTTTAAGTACAGTGGACCCTCGTATAACAAACAGTTTGTATAACATAAAATTTGTACAACATAAAAAATTCCGGAGATAGGGGAAATTTGCTTAACATAGTCGCCTATGGGGAGAATCTGTACAACATAAAAATGGGATTACTCAGTTTTCAATGCATTCCTATGGGAATGTGTATAAAGGAAAATTTGCTTAACATAATTTCATTTTGAACAAATTAATTCCTTTATACAAGGTACCACTGTATAAGGAGAGTACAAGAAGAGTATGAGCAATGTGTTATGGCGAGGGAAGAGGTATATCACTTAGCTCATACTTGGTCCTCCTCCTCCTCCTATAGCGATTACCATTTTTTTCCTCTGCTCACCTAAAGGAAGATAGAAATTCCACTTACTAATCATTTTATAGCTTGCTGTCAGACCAGTAATATGGTACTATGCTGGCAATGGTGACCCCAAACTAGAAACAAATATGTAGATCTCATCCAGAAATTTAAATGACAGAAGTCTTATTCATTCCCTTGGATTGTTCTATCATGGTATTTTTTAAAAGTTTCAAAATATTAAAGAAACAACTATAACTCTTTCTCTTATCTGTGTTATTTGATCAGTTCCAGCAAGGAATAAAACATATTTTATTGAAAAGTGTTTCTACCAGATGTCTTGGAAACATAACAAAAATGATCGCTAATTTAGACAAACAGTAAGTTAAGCTTCCAGCTCAAATACTTGTGGGTAGACAACCAAAGGTCAGAGCTCTGCATCCAGTCACTATCTGCAGGAAATTCCTTAAGTAAATAATTCTGTTTCATTGTGTACAGTGAATCCCACCCCACTTTGTTCAGCACCAGCCAGGTCTCTTTAGCGCTCCTCTCCTCTCTATATTTTATCAGCAATCACTACAAGCAAATTGGTGTGAAGATAATTCAGAAAGTTGCTTTTAATAAAAAGTACGTCAGTCGGAAGCCAGTTGACCCACATAGTTCTTTCTTCTGGAAATTATGCTTAGAGGCCCTTACTAAACATGAAACAAAAGCTGCAAACAAGAAAAGGATTGAGTAAAATCAAAAAATGTAACCCACGGCCATATCTTGTCTCTTGAACAAGAGTGACTGCTGTGTTTTTGTTGTCCTTTTATGTGCTGCTAAGTTGGAACACACCTATAGAAACCCTACTAGCACTTTCAAGTATGTAAGCTTTTCAAGATGTAGTTTTACCAGTTCCACACCCTTAGTAAGTTTTCATGGTTGAGTGTGAATTCAAACCCAGGTCTCCCAAGTCCTAGGCCAGTGGTGGTGAACCTTCGGCACTCCAAATGTTCTGGACCACAACTCCTAGAATGCCAAGCCTGTGCTGCCAATGGCAAAGGACTGTGGGAGTTGTAGTCTAAAACATCTGGAGTGCCGAAGGTTCACCACCACTGTCCTAGGCCATCCTGCGCAGTATCTCAGACTTCTGTTACAGTTTCCCTTAAAAAAAAAGAGTTGCACTCCCAGGGGCCACTCAGAAACACAACTCACATTTAAAACAAGATGCAAGGTACCCAGAGAGCTTATTTTAAAGGTTTTTTTTGGGGGGGGGGAGAGAAGGGTAGCAAACCTGGCAAGCACTGTGGCAGGGGCCAGTTGTTATGGTATGGCTTCAGAATGCAGCCCTTGGAATCTTAGTGTACAAGGACTGTGTAACTACTTCTATTTTCTTGGATTCACTGGATCTGTAGCCCATTCATCCAGAGAAACTGTCATATAAGGCCATTCCTTTCTATTAGTCTGGACCTTGTATAACTAAGCTCCCCATTGGAACTAATAGATGGGAAAAAGTGGACATACATACATGACTATGAAACCTCTGTAGCAGGATTTGGGAAATGGCAACAAATATGCCTTTTTGTATGCCCTCTCATTTCATTTGGCCCACACTGCAAATGAGCTCTTCTTTGAAAACAGATTTATGAGATGAAATACAATGGACCCTTGCATAACAAATGGTTTTTATAACATAAAATTTGTACAACATAAAAAATTCCGGAGATAAGGGAAATTTGCTTAACATAATCGCCTATGGGGCGAATCTGTACAACATAAAAATGGGATCACTCTGTTTTCAATGCATTCCTATGGGAAATTTGTATAAAGGAAAATTTGCTTAACATAATTGCATTTGGAACGAATTAATTCATTTATACAAGGTACCACTGTACTTTAACATAAGTGGCATCCGTATAGGACAGTGATGATGAACCTTTTAGAGGCCGAGTGCTCAAACTGTGATTCAAAACCCACACATTTTTTGCAAAGTGCCAGTACATCAATTTAACCTGAATACAGGTGGCTGTGAAGGGGTGATGTCAGGTGCCCACAGAAAGGGCTCCGAGTTCCACCTTTGGCACCCGTGCCATAGGTTCACCAACACTAGTACAGGAGATTATCATCTAAGCAGATGAGCAAGTCTTGCAACACTTTAGGATAAAATTCCTCCCCTGTACAAGATTATAAACTTTCATTCATTTTGTTGTTGCAGAAGAGAATTTTCCTACTGGGAAAGGTAACAGGAAATTTTCTGAGTTTTGCATGTTTCAGGATACCACCACCACCATCACCACCACCACCACCACCACCAGAAAATGCACATTAGTGCATGAAAATAAAAGCAACACCCCCTCAAAAAAGCTGGGTTTTTTGGAGAACATCCTCTTTTCTTGGTTAGTAGTGCTGCTGACAAAAAGTCCTGGTCTTTTGAAACAGTTGTGAAAAATCTCATTGAAACGAACAGTTTTACAAACAGGATGTCTCACTGTTGGGACATCCATTTTTTACCAGGGGAAATAATTGCAAGCATTATGAATTTCTACGTTTAATTGCCAAATATCTCCTAGGTCAGGGCTGTTCAACTTTGAACAGGCCGAGGTCTACCTTTTCCGGCCCAAAGTGTCTGAGGGTTACTACACTAAAACCTCTACTTACGAATTTTATCCATCCTGAGCCCATCCTCATAAGTAAAAAAAAAATTGTAAGCAGAACAGCGGTTTCCCATAGGAATGCATTGAAAACCAATTAATTCATTCTGGAAGGAACTGATTGCAATGCGCCATGGCCCTTGAACTGCCCTGCTCAGCTGAGATGGTGGGCCGGCAGATCCAGAACTTTGCTGGGACAGTGGTGGTCCTTGGGATGGGGGAGGGAGGGGTGGAGATCTTATCCCCTCACTTTTTAAATTGATGAACAGTGGGCTAGTTTTGAACCCTTCATGGGCTACTAGTAGCCCACAGTCTACCTGTTGTGCAGGCCTGTCCTAGGTGTTCACAGAAAGCTTGCATAACTCCTGCAGCTAATACATGAGGTGGCAAGGTGCATCCCACTGCACAATTGGTCATGCACCTTATTGGGCAACTGCTCTAGGCCCATCAATTAGCTACAATAGCAAATAGAGTCCCGCCTATGCAGCGCTTCCCAACACTCATTGAGTCATTAGTAGCTGCCTTCCTGGTCGAGGAATGATGTACTTCTGATTTGTCTAGGGATTGATGTAAGGGCCATTATGAAGTGGAAGACTTATCATATCTCTCACACATCCCAGGCCACTGTACACCTAACACACCTATTCGGACAAGGGTGGTGTGAATGCAAGGAGAACTATAAATTGGAAGCCTCGAACCAACTTCCCTCAGACTGACAAAGCTACATGAATGAGTAGTGAAACATTTTGATCTCAAAAGAAAAGAAGTCCAGTTCCCATGCCTCAACCTCTGGATAACCTCACCTAGATGACTGAGAATTTTCACAGACAATTCTCAGACATAGGTTTTCATATGTTCCTTGTAGATTAAGGGTTTTACATTGTGGATTTTCTGCACATATATGTTTTGTTCCCCTTTTCTGTACCTTTTCTAATTTTTTTGGTCGAATTGTATGTTACAGATTATTATACAACACTAGAAGAGGGAATCCCTTAATTGTTCATTGTACATGATTGTCACAACAGGTACTTTGCTTTCCCTTCCACAGTTTTAAAATTAACTTGTTTAATTTTGCAGTCAGTTCCTTTGTAAGTCAGTGTTACTATCACTGTTGTGTATTTTTATTATTATTATTATTATTTTCTTTTTTAGTATTGTTGATTTTTGTTTGCTTTGGTTTCGTATTGCTATCA
>JAHTLZ010000289.1:701182-725481 GCA_023846285.1 Phrynocephalus versicolor
TTTTAGTATTGTTGATTTTTGTTTGCTTTGGTTTCGTATTGCTATCATAAGGGTTATGCTTGCTTGTGCTTTCTTTGGTGGTTTCCCTATGCAATCCCCGGAGCCTACTGGATGTCCCATCTTGGTGTTGTCGGGCCGTGGGAGGAATGCTAGGGGCCCACGGATCGATCGGGTAAGGAGAACATGGGTCAGGCATCTGCTGCCTGACCCCCATTCTGATCCGCCGGCCCGCTGTCACATGTCAGGGAACCTCTCCGTCTGTGCCTCTGACCTGTCCTGTTTGCTGATAAATGCCAGGTTGGTCCACAATAAGATTCCGATCATCTACGAGTTGATCGTGGATGAGCGGGCAGACCTGGCTTTCCTGACAGAGACCTGGGTGGGCGAGGGTGGGGGAGCTTCCCTCTCCCTCCTCCGCCCCCAGGGCAGGTTGGAGGGTCGGGGGTCGGGGGGGGGCATTGTGTATAGGGAATCCATTCATGTCAGCAGATCCGCAATGTTGGTGTGTCCAGAGTTGGAGTGTCTACACCTTGTGGTGGGCCAGAGGGATAGGTTTGGGATTGTGCTCGTGTACCGTGCTCCCCGTGACCCGGCACACTCCCTCCCAGAGTTCTCCAAGTTCATCTCGGCGGCACTCGTGAGGTCCCCCCGCCTGTTGGTGGTTGGGGACTTCAATGTGCAGGCTGGGCCTGGACTGTCGGGAGCAGCTCTGGAGTTCATGGAGTCCATGGCCTCCATGAACCTGTACTAGTTTGTCATCAGTCCTACTCACAGGGGTGGACATACCCTGGACCTGGTTTTTGCCTCGACCTCTGTGGGCTTTGATCCGGGGGTCAGGAAGTTGAGTTCCTGGCCCGTGTCATGGTCAGATCATCATCTGCTGACCTTTTCCCTATCAATTGCTGTCCCGCCCCACGGGGAGCTGGGCCCTTCCATCTGGGCCCACCCCGAAGGCTCCTGAGTCCTGTGTGGTTTTCAGAGTCCTTTGGGGGCTTACCGGATGGTCTGGTTGACGATTCGGTTAATTCCCTGGTGGACAGGTGGTATGAGGATGTGACCGGGGCTGTTGACCAGATCGCCCCCAAGCGCCTCCTCTGATGCCGAGCCCGTTCCTCTCCGTAGTTCACGGCGGAGTTGCGGGCAATGAAGGAAGAGCAGAGGGGGCTAGAGAGCAGATGACGGAAGGCTCGGACGGCTTTTAATTGGGCTGCGGTCAGGGCGTCGACCAGTCGCTATGTTCAGGCGATCAGGGACGCAAGGAGATCTTTTGTCTCCCTGAGAATTGATGGGGCCTCGAACCGCCGGGCAGAACTGTTCTGGGTGGTTCAAGACCTCACCAATCCTGGTCCGCCAGGGCCTCCTCCTAGTGATTCCACTAGTGAGTCATTCGCAGTCCATTTTAAATCAAAAATAGAGGCCATTCGCTCCGAGCTGGATGGCGGATGCACTGACCTAACCTCGTGTGTGGCTGGTGCCGTGCCCCCTTGGTCCCCCCGGTTTGTCGAGTTTGGGCCTGTTACTCCATCTGATGCCTCCAGGGCCCTTGGACATTGCAGGCCTGCAGCTTCTCAGTTTGACCCTTGCCCATCCTGGCTGATTAAGACCGCCAGAGGGAGCATGCCGGAATGAGCTTCTTTAATCGCTGCTGTGTCCTTCAGAGACGGGATTTTTCCCGGTCGGCTGAAGGAGATGGTGGTTAAGCCCATTCTTAAGAGACCCGGCCTGGCTGTAGATGACATGTCTAACTACCGTCCTATAGCCAATGCTCCCTTCATGGGCAAGGTGATCGAGCGGATCGCCGCCCTGCATCTCCAGTCGTTCCTGGAGGAGAATCATGTCTTGGATCCTTTCTAGTATGGGTTTAGGCCATATCACGGGACTGAGACAGCCCTGGTCGCACTGCAGGATGACCTGTTGAGGAGGGCTGACAGGGGTTGCTCTACCCTGCTGGTCCTTCTCGACCTGTCAATGGCCTTTGATACCGTCAACCACGGTATCCTCCTGAGCCGGCTCACTGAGGTTGGGATTGGAGGTCTGGCCTTTGGCTGGCTCCGTTCCTTCCTAGAGGGCCGTACTCAGTGTGTGAGCTTGAGGGGTGATTTGTCGTCTCCCTGGACACTCTCTTGTGGGGTGCCTCAGGGGTCGGCTCTCTCCCCAATGCTCTTTAATATCTACATGAGGCCGCTGGCTGAGGTCATCTGGAGTTTTGGAGCTTGCTGTCATCAGTACACTGATGACACGCAGCTCTATCTCTCCCTTTTCCACCTCTGCAGTGGAGGCTGTCCAGACCCTTGATCGCTGCCTGAGTGCAGAACTGGATTGGACCAGGACCAACAGGCTCAGGCTTAACCCTGGGAAGACTGAGGTTCTGTTATTCGGGGGTGGCCCAGGCAGGTACTGTGGCCCTCTTCCCAGTATGGGTGGATCCGCCCTCCAGCTGGCTGAAAGAGTGAGGAGTCTGGGCGTCGTCCTGGATCTGGATCTGTCCCTGGATTCTCAAGTGGCAGCCGTGACCAGGTCAGCGTTCTATCATCTTAGGCTTATCACCCAGATTCGCCCATACCTTGATGGGGACTCCCTGAGGACAGTGGTGCAGGCGCTGGTTATGTCGAGGATAGATTACTGCAACGCTCTCTACATGGGGCTTCCCTTGAACCTTGTTCGGCGATTGCAGCGGGTCCAGAACGCGGCGGCCAGGCTGGTGGTTGGTGCGGGCAGGTTTGACCGCATCACTCCCATTCTTGCTCGTTTGCACTGGTTGCTCGTTGCCTCCCAAATAAGGTTCAAGGTATTGGTTTTGGTTTACAAGAGCATATCTCCCTACGATCAGAACTGGCCCGTCCCACCCGATCTTCTATGGCTTTCTCGCTTTGGGTGGCCACACCGAGAGAGGCTCGGAGGGTTGCAACCCGTAAACGGGCCTTCTCGGTGGCCAGCCCTCAGTTGTGGAATAAACTTCCCAGTGAGATTTGCTAGGCTCCCCCGCTGGCATCCTTCAAGAAAGCCCTTAAAACCTGGCTGTTCAAGGATGCCTTTGGTGATTGCTAGGTCTGTACCAAGTTTTTTTTTGGCTTACTGTTCAGTGTTTGCCCTTGCCCAATACCTATATTTTTTATTGATGGCTTTGTATTTAACTTTTTAACTTTTTAACTTTTGTGTGAACCACCCAGAGTTCCCTTTGGGAAATGGGAGTGGAATAGAAATGCAAAAATAAATACATAAATAAATAAATAAAGTGATTTCTCAGACACAAATAATGTGTTGGTCATATCCCTACTGTGATTTCAACTCTGAATAAGAAGTCATCTGTAATTATATGATACATCTGACATAAAGAGAATGCTATACTATTCAAACCATAGGTACAACAATTTTAAAATGGCATATTTTCTCTAAATCTCACTTTTCATAATGTATGTTACTCTTAAAAGTTATATTTTGAAATACTTTGGAATCAGTTTGATTATATAATAAACAAACCACATGAAATTCTCTTGGATAAAAATGGCTCAGTTGAGATGTTCTACAGGATTACATACATCATGATGATGTCTGGACAAAATTAAAATAGTTTTGATTCACAGCATTCACCTTCCCAGCAGTCTTTGTAAAAGTGCAAATATTTCATGTCACTATCAGCAAATCTATTATCTACCCTTTCAGGCACCTTTGACTTATGGCCCTTCTTTGTGCTGTATGAGTCAGAACTCAGCAGAAATTGTGTATAGACAATTTAACTCTGTAATGTCATCCAAGAACAGAGCAAACAAATACTGCCTGCTTCTCCTCCTGTCTCTAGTAGCTTGTAGAGATGAGTTCTGTGGATATATGTATTCTGTAGTTAAACATAATAGGGCCCAACTAATCTTATAGAGTACACTATAAGAATATATGCCTAATTGCTGCACAGTCGGTGGATTATTCTTACTGGGGTAGTAAACTATGCTTATTCTTTAATGCACTTCCTGGGTTTGGCCCAATATCCATACTTCAGACAGGCTCAAATAAAACGATCAACCAGGCATACCAATCAACTACTCCAGCTCTTCTGCTGGACATAAAGATAAACCAATTGGTCTTGAGCATCCAGGGATATAACCAATCTTTGCCCCATAGCCTCTGTTCTTTTGGCCCCGAAATCTTAGGAAATGAGATGCTGTAGATCTGGTAGCCTTAGCGATGGAAGAACGCTGTGTTCCATACTTATGACAAACATCACCCAAATGTACGACCCAGCTGTACAGTTTTCAAGCCCTTTCTTTTGTCCCATTCAAATATTAACCTACCCATCTAGCTCTACTAATATCTTTGAGCAGGTCGCCCAGGGTTTCATTTCTTGGTCAAACCAGAGTCTTAGGGAACATGGGTAACTTTTTTTCCTATATATGTGTATGTAGGGAAAAAACCCTATAGTATACACACCTGTTTCATAACTGTGACCAGAAAACAACAACATAACTATTTCAAGGAAGAGGAGGGTATCTTAAGTTGTATATATCAAAAATTGCATTTAAAAAGGCAGAATATAGGGCTTGCTATGTTTACTGAAATTCCAAGTATTGTATCTCTTTCATTACTTTCAGAACGTTTCTAATGGTTAAATGATGCATATAAAGTTAAAGAAACATGAGGGCAAAGGCCTGGGGAGTTTCCTACATTTATTGCTTCCATTCTTAATGTTGTCATTTCCAGCTCACTTTAAGCCTATGGCTCACATTATTTAGACTTTTAATAAATATCAGAACTAGGACTGATGCTCACCACAAGAGTATATAAAAATCTTGCTTCTATTTCATATCAAAAATACATATGCCACAAATAATGCTAGCATCTCATCTCATATTTTACACTAGGGATGCGGACCAAATGAAAAATGTAACACTGTTTCCTCGTTTCATTAGCTAACGAAACAAAACAAAAATGAAACGGAGAAGTAGCGTTTCATTAGTAACAAAATGAAACGCCTCCCCCCCCCATTTAAAATGAACTGATTTGTTTCACTGTAAACCAGCTCCCCTGGGTCCTAATGGCACCAAATTATAGAGTATTTTTATTTTATTTTGAATATTTTACTCCACCTTTCTCCTTGGAAAAGGACCCAAGGTGGCTTACAATAATGAGGGACAATATACAGCCCAGGACATTTAGGACATATTCAAGTTAAGAACAGGGAATTAGAAGAGGCATCTTAGAGCACACAAAAAAAGAAAAGAAAAATCCATTATGAGGAGTGGAAAGCAGCATGGACAACACTGGTGTTCTTATGAGATCAGTCAATGCAATCATGCATGGTAATCCATCTGAAAGTCACATAATAGGTAGTCCCTCATTCAGATAAACCACAGGGATTAACTCATCTACTCTAAGTGGACAACCTCCAATCTAAGTGGCTAAAATCGGTCCTAAAACATTGCAAGCTATAGGTCTTTCTTCCCAAGTAATCTTGAGCATGCAACAGGATGAAGCAAAATTAGCCATTAAAGAGAGAATAAAGGACATGGAGAGACAGGCAGGTCTTAGTAGTTACCCCAGTTTTAGGAGTGCACCGCTCCCGATGGCCTATTGATCACTGCTGGAGTTTAGGAAAGTCTTTAGTCTGGCCAGGTGTGAGGCTTTCCCTTCTTTGGTGTTGGAAGGCAGATTTAAGAGTGTCCCAAGGGATCAGAGACCCTGCCCTTGTGGCCCTGACAAGATAGAGTCCATTGAGCATATGATGCTCAGATGCAGTAGGCACAATAATATCTGAGCCAAATAAATCACACCTCTCTTAAAACATATGGCAGGCTGATCAGACTATTGTAACCAATATTGCTAATTGACCAAAGTTGGACTACTACTGAATTGGTGGCAAAATTCTGGGCGGCATGTCATAGAAACCAGAATAGATAGCTAAATCCTTAAACCTTGGTTTTATATTGTTGTTATATTTGATGTTTTAAAGTATTTTATGCTCTTTACCTGTTTTACATAAATCACTATAGCGTACGGCAGTCTTTAAATTTTCCAACCAATGTCTAGCGTATTGCATTTTGCTCTATTCTATTTTATCTTATGTTTGGCTTGATGGAACAACAATAAACCTTACCCTAACTATTTGAGATCAGTAAAAATATTTGGCTCTTTCTCAAGAAAAACATGGAAAACGTGAAACATTAGTCTTAATGGCTAATGTTGAAGAAACTGGATGCAGCAAAAGAGGAACATTCCAATGTGATTCTTTGTCACCATTGCTATTCAACATCTCATTCATCCCCACGTCAATAATTTTAAATAAAACTGGATTGGAAATCTAGATGGATCTGGTTTGCCCTCATTTCTGTGAGATCAAGATGAAAACAATGGAATCAAGACCTCATTAATATCCCCTAAATGGCAGAAACAAAGCCCATAAGATCTTCTACATCCCAGCCAAAGTGTTGGGATTGAACCCTTTCCCCTTCTTGCCCCCATCTTTGCCCCAAAACACCCTTTGTGGCACCTCTCTGACCCCCCTCCATCTCTCTTTGCACCCACCAGACCCATTTCCCAACCAGGGACCCCATTTGACCTTAAAAAATCTTTTCCCTTTTCAGAAATGGGGGTGGCAGATTTCTTTAAGGGTAAAGGAAGCAATGGGGCAACAATTGGGAGGGGGAATAGAGCCACGCGGCTTGATCTTGTGTCCCCCTTTTCCAGCCATAATGGGAATTATATGGATGCTAGATAAGATCTTGTGCAATGTAAGTACAGCAAACACTAGTAATCAATTACATTATTCAGAACTGAGGAAGATAAGAAATTGGCACCATGGCCTACAACTTGTGATTGTTATGCTGGCATTATTCTAGCAAGACACCCTGATATGATTCTTAGCTCCATGTGTCAATGTGTACCTTTTGTTTCAAAATGTGTTTTTATGGTTATAACCTTCTGCGTTTTCCATTTCATACTTTCTTGCCCCCAAAGCACCCTTTCTGGTACATCTGATGCCCCTGTCTCTCTATGCACCCACCAGACCCATTTCCCAACAAGGAACTCCCTTAGGCCTTAAAAAAGCTCCCCCCCCCCAATTTTCAGCAATGGGGATGGCGGATTTCCTTAAAGGTAAAGGAAGCAATGGGGCAACAATTAAGGAGGAAGAGAGCCATGCGGCTTCCTCTTGTGCCCCCCCCTTTTCCAGCCACCAGTGTCTGCAGGATTCGGGGGGGGGAAGGCGGGGAGGGGGACAAAACTCAGAGGAAAACCCCCACACAACACCCTCTCCCAAAGGGACCCCCTGGCTCATGGCTGCCCTGGAGGGGGGTCTCTCTTTCTCCCCCTCAAAGGGCAGGGCAGGGACCCCCACCCCACAAGACTCCCCATTGCCCTCCTCCATGAGGAGACCCATAATAAGCCTTGCCCCCCCCCCGAGGCCTCTGTGCAATGCCTACCTGGCCATCATCTCCCCAACCCCAACATCTCCACCCCGTCCCCTTCCTGCCTCCCTTCCTTCTTTCCCTCCCTCTCCATCGCCCACTTCCTTCCAATTTCCTGTAGAAATTCTTGAGGAGGCCACATTACTTTTTTGTTTTGTACGATTTTTTTAAAAAAAACTTATTTCTAACAAAACAAAACAAATCACGGGGGAACAAAATGAAACACAATTTTTCCGTTTCATGCCCATCCCTATTTTACACCTATAACTATTCATGTTCCTCCATTAATTTTAGGTTATATAAACAGAAGGTGTGATCATTTGTCTGAAGAAATGTGATTAATTTTATTGTTAAATGATAGTAAAAGCAACTGTTTACAGTCCAGTTGTGAGTGCTCCATTCTTTTGATCCAGTATCACCATGTACCTTAGTCCAAATTGATCCATTATACCAGGCAACAAGTATAGATCAGATGCAAAACAGGATGGGCCATTGTTGGAAGATGTATCAACAGGATGGTCATTGTGAAGGTGTATGTTCCTGCCAATAGCTTGTACCTCTGCCCATCTTTTACCTTTCACTACGCTCTGTCCCTGTTTCTTTCCCACTTAATAAATATATATCATGCCACTATGCACTAGTGTCTGTGGTAAAACTGCTCAGGGTATCATATAAAAATGATTCATCAAACCAATTCACCTCCATTGTGACTTTGTAATTCATGCAAGCATCCTCACAACTTCACTGCTGGTGCACTGATCAATCACACTGAATATTTATTTTGTACTTTGAAACGGGGGGGGGGGGAGAGACTGTTAAATCTCAGATATTCAGCAGCCATTACTCTTCAAAGCAACTGGCAAGCACAGAACAACAACAACAAAAACAATTATTCTCATGCAATGTGGTCAAATAAAAACATCAGCTATGATGTTTTGGCTCTGTATATTTGGAATGTATATTCCTAAAACATTTGTTACAGTTCAAAGAAGCAGCTATGTTTGTCTATGCACGAACATCTGGACAAACCAAGCCAAAATATGAAACAAGAAGCAAGAAGGTAATGGTACCTTATAAAAACCACTTGTTATATTCCAGTGTGAGGCTTTGCAGATAAATCCACCTTTAACATCTTAAAGGTGCCACTGGTTTTTTTTAGTTTTTTTTTTAGTTTGATTTGCTTTCCTAAAACATCTGACAATCATGTCTGTCTGTCTGCCTGTCTGTCTAATATTTTAAGTCCACCTTTCTCCTTTAAAAGGACTACAATATTACAACATTAAAAGTATCAATGAATAAAATACACCCAGATGCATTCAATGCAGTAAGATACAGCAATCCACTTTAAAAAACCCTCTCGGGCAGCCATTCACTCAAGTAAAGATTGCCTAAAGCAGGGCTGTTCAACTTTGAACAGGCCAAGGTCTACTTTTTCCGGCCCAAAGTGCCTCTACTTGAGAATTTTTTCCGTTCCAAGCACATGCTCATAAGTAAAAACTTTTGTAAATAGAGCAGCGATTTCCCATAGGAATGCATTCATCTGTTCTGGAGGGCCCTTGAACTGCCCTGCTCGGCTGAGACAGTGGGCTGGCAGACCCAGAACTTTGCTGGGGCAGTGGTGGTCCTTGGGATGGGGGAGGGAGGAGTGGAGAACCTATCCCCTCACTTTTTTTTATTGATGGCCAGTGGGCTACTTTTGAACCCTTTGTGGGCTACCAGTAGCCCGTGGTCCACCTGTTGTGCAGGCCTGGCCTAAAGAGAAAGGTCTTTGCCTGCTTGTGGAAGGACAATAAAGAGGGGGCCAGTCAAGCCTCCTGTGGGAGGGAATTCCAGAGTCTGGGAGCAGTGACAGAGAAGGCCCGCTCCTGTGTCCCCAACAAACGCAGTCGTGAAGGTGGATGACTGAAAGGAAGGCCTTTCCACATGATCTGAACACTTGTGCAGGCTCATAAAGGGAGATGTGGTCCTTGGAATAGCTTGGGCTGAAGTTGTTAGGGTTTCATATTACGAGTATAATTTTTCACAAGACAAGAGAACTGCAATAGTTTTGGTAATATATTCAAGTGGGATCAACACTGAATTTTCAAATAAAACTACTCAGTGAAAAAACTCAAAACAATGCAGTTTAGGTATGTATCATTGACCACAGTGCAAATACAAGGAACCTTCAAGCATCGGATGCTTAGAGCCTTTCAGTCAAGATATATTCAATGTGAAGGTATATATTTTACTGGAATGAATATTTATGCATTACGCCAAACAAGGCTTGCTATTTAGCAATATGCCCTTTAGCATAAATTTTACCCAAGGCACTGCACATCTAGCAATTTAAGTATCCATAGTAGTATCCATAGTAACAGCCTATACAGCAACTGAACTCTACTATTTATCAGTTTTTAAATGATTTTCAAATGTAGCTAACTGCTACAGGTGTGAATTAATTCACATTTGTGTCTACTATTTAACATCTGAAGTAATTAAAATGTTTATCCTAATTAGTACTGGGGAAATGATTTGCACCAAATAAGTTCCCTGAGAAACTCAATTTTTATTTTTTGTTTCTTGACCAAATACAAGAAGGCTGGGAATTGTATTCAAGATTACAGATTGTTATGGTACTTGTTTCTTTTTAATAAAAAAAACAACAAAAACCAAAAGCCAGTTCAGGCCTTGTCTGTATGAGAAGACTTAAAATTACAAAATGACAGTCCAGTCTCACAATAGATTAACATTCATATGGTTAGTGTTTCACTTATAGTATAATATGATTATAGTATAACTGAAACAACCAGTACATGGCTGCTATCTGGTTACCAATTAAAATTTACATCCAAATTCCCTCTTCGAATACACCAAAATTACTCTTTCTTTTAAAGAAAACATTTATTTATTAAAAATACCATATATACTTGAATATAAGTCTAGTTTTTCAGCCCTAATTTTGGGCTGAAAAGGGGCCCCTCGATTTATATTCGGGTCAATACTTTAAGCCACTGAGGCAAGTGCTTGGGTTGGTGGCTAAAAGTCATTTTAAACATTGTGCGCAGCTTCTCCTAACCCCCCTCTGCATCACGGGAGATGTGGTGCGCGATGTTTAAAATGACTTTTAGCCACCGACCCAAGCACTTGGGTTGGTGGCTAAAAGTCATTTTAAACATTACACACCGCTCCCCCAGCTCACAAAGGAGGAGCTGCCAGGCCCTGCTGAATTTCCCACCCTAGACTTATATTCGAGTCAATAAGTTTCCCCAATTTTGGGGGGTTAAATTAAGAGCCTCAACTTATACTCGGATTGACTTATACTTGAGTATATACGGGGTAAGTTTAAGGACGCGCTGCTACTGACCAAGGCTAAGATCATCCATAGTATGGTATCTGCAATTACAGTGTAAGGATAAGGAAACTGAACAGAAAAGAGAGCAAAAAGGAAAAACATTAATTCATTCAATATATAGTACTGGGCGAGTGCCTTGTGGATATTATGGACTGCCAGGAGTACAAGTAAATATCGTAGCTCTTATATTAACAGTGATATCAGTCAATACAAAATCAACATTGATTTTAGTCTCTATGAGCAAATATCAGTAAATGTAAGCTACAGTACAGTATTTGGGAAGAGAAGACTTACTGGAAAAGACAATGATGCTTAGAAATGTATTCTCAAAGGCTTTCATGGCCAAGATTCTGATAGCTGCTGTGAGTTTTTTGGACTGATTGGCCATGTTCTGGAAGTTTTAATTCCTGATGTTTTGCCGTCTCTGTAGCCGGCATCTTCAAAGAGCAAGGAACTCAGGGAACTAGCTCCTCCCCAGAGCACAGAGAGAACTCCTAGTTCCCTGAGCTCCTTGCCCTCTGAAGATGCTGGAGTCTGGCGAAACATCAGGAATAAAAGCTTCCAGAACACGGCTAAGCAGCCCAAAAAACTCACAACAGCTATGCTTAGAAATGCTGAAGGCAGCAGGAAGAGCAAATGTGAAATGAACTCACTCAATGAAGCCATGGCTTTGAGTTTATAAGAGGAAAAGACTGGAGCATCCACAGACAATGGTAGTATAGGAGAGAACACTCTCAGGATGCTGAATAAAAGTTTATTAAAAGAGCCCAACGCGTTTCGGCCAGAATGGGACTGAGAAGCAAGACATCAAGCTGTTTCCAGAGTATTTTGAGCACAGTGAAAAATCCCTGAAGAAGGCCATTCTGGCCGAAACGCGTTGGACTCTTTTAAAAAACCTTTATTCAGCATCCTGAGAGTGTTCTCTCCTATACTACCTTTGAGTTTATAAGGCCTGGGGAGGGCTGTTGATGACAGTATCTTTTGGAGGTCACTAATTCATAGGGTTGCTGTTAAGCTGGAGCCAAATGGGTGGTATGTACAACAGCAACTTAGGTATTTACAAAACTTTGGTCAGAAATTTCACTTACTCTTACTTCTACGTAAGGGATTGCACTCATCCACGGCACATCTGATTTACTGTTATTTGAAAAGGAAACTAAATATTATTATATTTCATTTATTATTATATATTACACATTTTCATCTGAAACTCTCAACGCAGTTGCATTTTAAAACAACAGAAGCAATGGGATTGTTTAAAAAAGTTGCAGCAGAACAGAGTAAAGTATCCACATGAAAACACAGGGGCTAAAATAATTTTTAATCCTGGGTATGTAAAAAGACTTTCTTCAAGTGCCATGTCCTCGTAGAATGTTGGCGATCAGTAGTCTGAACTGGTTTCTATCTAAAGCTATTCTAAACAGAGCAGCTGTGCTCACTGTGGACCAGTGGCTTAAGTTCTTAAGCCAGAATGTTCCTCTATGCCCCGGGCCATGCTTCCCATCTATTTATCCTTGAAGGATAACTTGCAGCAGATGGGATTTCTTATTGCGCATCATATGTCCCGTTAATGATATCAGTGACTCAGCCATTTTGGATGGTAGACTGAACAGTATGAAATTAGAGTCTGGAGACAAGCATTGTAGGTAAACAAAATTAAGTAAATGAAGAAATGCGATCTAATTTAACAAGAAAATCTTAGCACAAGTGTAGTTATCCCTGAGCACATGTTCCAGTTTAGTGCCAAACAGGTGTACTCCAAGATCCTGAAGACAATACTTACACTCCCACTTCAACATTGATAAATAGGTCTGAAGAGCTCTCTCTCTCTCTCTCTCTCTCTCTCTCTCTCTCTCTCTCTCCCTTTCCTGTAGCCTACTAAAATCTGACTTCATCCCAAAACTAGACTTCTTCTTAGAGAGGAGGTTTTCCTCCTCTTTATATTCCTTTCTGGGTAAAGGTCTGAATGTACGCAGGGAAGAGCAAAGATCATAAAGCATGATTCCACTACAGCTCTATATTTTGTTTATACAGTTGTAACATATACATGGTCTATGTTCACATGCTTAAATCAGGGGTCTCATTATTTCATTTGTTAAACCAGGTCCCAAATGTTTTGATTAAAACCCTGTGTTAAGGCAGTATGAGTGATTACACAGAAGTAAGAAAGACACAAATTAGTGCAGAACCCAAAGTGATCCTGACAGTGCAGATTAAAAAAGGAACTTCTCAACACTTCTCAACAGTCTATCCTTCGTTCACATTAAGGAACCACAGGAAACAAACTCTGGACAGTATCTTTGTTTTAAGATTTGTTTCCAAACATCTAGATTCAAAACAGCTGTCACCATGAAAGCATTTTCATGATAGCCGTGAAAACCAATTGGGGAAAAAAACATTTGGTTTTGAATCAAAACAAAAATCTGCAATTAAAAAAGAGCCCATCAGCAGAAAATCATATTTTTCAGATAACATTGAAACCACATGTACTGTCTGGCCTTAAAATTCTGATTTAAAAAAAAAACCGTTTGTAAATAATATCTCACTTTTAATGCAGATAGGAAGAAGTCCTGGTTTCTGTAACTGAATAAGCAATATGAGATTGATTTCATGAGCTGATGACTCTCCACAGAAATCTGTTCAGAGTTTCCCTAATTTTCTTTCCGCTGCAAGAGCAGATAAATATTATTATGCACCCTGGATCTAATCATCTTGCACTGACTTGAAGGTACCAATTTAATGGAATTTGTTTAAAAGTATACTTTGTGCAATATGATTCCTACTTTACACTTAATCCCTCCCCCTTGTAAGCAAAGTAGGCTTAGGTTCTCCAAGCATGTACCGTAAACAGGAATTCCGAGCCCAATACTTTTCATATCATTTTTGGACTTAACCCAATTGACAGTCCTTAGCTCCGAAAGCAACAGGATTTTCAGAAGTGTTGATGTGCCATTCAGTAATGCTGTTCCCCCTCCAGTAGTATTATATTATTAGTAGTAATCTAGTAGAGTATAACTAGACTACTCTAGCTGGGAGTACCAATCAGATTTGTGCTTTTGTCAAGCATCAAAAATAAAATAAAAAGCTCAGGAGCACCTTAAACATCCATGACACAGTGGTTAGACTACACTACTGTGTACAAGCCTCTGCCCATCATCTGAGTTCAATCAATATCAATAGAACTGAGGTAGCCACCTTGAGGCTGGCTCGGCCTTCCATCCTTCTGAGGTCAGTAAAATGAGTACCTAACTCACTGGAGAGCAAAGTGTTTCTTGCTTTAGCACTATGGGACAGGATACATATCAAAACAAAAGCAGCAGCAACAACTATGATAATAAGGCAACCAAGAACTTTGTGCCAAGGCAAGGCTCAAGAATTTGACTTCTTGTGTCCTAGAGGAACATTTGGAAAAATTCACTGGGCATGGGACCTTTTATTTAAGTTCTACATGTATATTCAATTACATTTTCAGATGTGCCAAAGGGGCATCAGGGAACATATTTTCACATAAGACCATTCAGCCTAATCCTACTAAGATACTGTATGTCCACAGCTGCGGAGGTGGATTCCTCCCATGGCCAGACAGACTAAACTGGGGACAAAAGCCCACTCCAGGATCAGCCAAAGTGTACAACCAAAGACTTATTGGTGGTAGCAAATAATGTTCCAGAACATTCTGAAAGACAACCGTTTCATATATAGGTTAAAACAGCAAGTCTACACATTCCTATTTCAAAGTAAAATTTACCAAATTCAATGTGATGTTATCTTGATAAGTATGCAAAAGAATGAAGCTAAGGTTTTGTGGTACAGCTGTCTAGGGCACCTTCTTAGTGTTTTGCTTTTTTTTAAAAAAGAGTATAGTTTAAAGAGAATCTACAAGAGAAAGGAAAACCAGAATATCTTCTTGTTTCAGATCCTCCTCAAAGCTTGCATTCTCTTCCCCGGCCCCATGCCCTCAGTTTAATGTTTAGGTCTGTACCTCAAATATAAATGAATATGTAATTGCATTCTTTCCATGCTATTATTTCCTCTGTCTCCTTGCCTCTTAACTTTCCTAATAATCTGTTGAATTCTTAGATCATGCTTTGCTTATGTTATTCTGTAAAGTGCCAGCTTCAAAATTACTAAATAACAAGAAGTTAAAATAAGACAGCAAGATGTGTGCAACTTATTATGGCACAGTCGGCAAGATGTCAACTCAAATATAAAAGCTCAAGCTCATTGAGGATATGGCTAAGCGTTGTAAACAGCTAAAAAATGTCTATCTATCTATCTATCGCTCGATCGATCGATAGATAGATAGCCTTTGGCCAATATTGGAATATTTTGTTTGAGCTTTATTTTTTTTCTACCATCGGGTTTTAGAGTGAATACAAATCACATCTATCAGAAATAAATAAATAAAACACAACTCTTTTTTCATTGATTATACAGTATCTATGATTTCACTGGTAAGACTGAACATTTTTTGCTGGAGCCTGGCTGAGTCATAGACAGAATGAAGTCTAAAAGAAGAAAGACAAAATGCAGTCTAATGAACTGCAGAGGCTTTTCAAGACATATACAAGGTGGACTTTAAAATCAAATAGAGTTTGAGAATACAGATAGTTTTTGCTTGGTTTCTCCCATTTCACACATACTTTATCTGAGAGAATACTAATAAGAAGGCAAGCCCACAACCTTTTCCCCAAATGATGTATCTGATTTTAAAATCTTATTCCAGCACTCAGATTTACAGAAATTATTCATACAGTATGCATTGTTCAACCAAGGATGCCATTTCTTCACGTCTTTATGGTAAAAATACTAATGTGCTACTATTAGGTATACTTGAGGTTGGCACCACTGTAGTGCCAAGAGTGCCAAGGCAGAAGTGCTATCCATGAAGCAGTTCCACTGGCGCTTTGTGCCACTAGACTTACCAGGGTCACACAAATGATTGGACGCAAGTACTTGTTGCAGTGTGTATTGCCTAGGCCAGTGGTGGCGAACCTTTGGCACTTCAGATGTTTTGGACCACAACTCTCAGAATTCCAAGCCTAGATTGCCAATGACAAAGGACTGTGGGAGTTGTGGTCCAAAACATCTGGTGTGCCAAAGGTTCACCACCACTAAACAGGCATAGCTTTACACTATGCCAACACGAACAAGAGTTTGCTTGATATACTGAACATTTGTTTTTGTTTCACAGTGCAACAAACATTGCAACAACTCTATAAGATGCTGTGAGAAAGGGGGAATACCAACCAATGTGTGGTCCCCTTTAATCCCGAGACTGGAAGAAACTCCTGCTCTAACACACATGAGGATGGGAAGGTTGGATTTTAGAACAGGGACCCTAGAAAGCCTGAGATAACACAAACTGTTAGTTTTGGTGGGAAAGGGAGAGAATAAAGAAGGGGTTGTGAGAGCAGAAATGGCAGTTGTTACAGAAAGTTGGGAAGGTGAAGAGGGGAGAAAGGGTAAGGAGGACTGGGTTGAGGTAACCAAGGAAGACCCTTGGACAAGAGAATGGGTTACCTTTAAGATACCCAGAGAAGTGGAATAAGAAGTAATGGAAACCCCTGTACTGGGAAGAAAGAGAGGAAAGGAGGGGAAAGCAAAAAGAATGGGAACATTTTGAGAGAGAAGCAGAACAGAAGCAACAGAGAATGCCTGACTTCCCCTGGGACAGTCCTGGAACAGAGCTCCTTCCTTTCAAAGATACGCAGGGCTTTGGGCAAGATAGTATGAGAACTTGGTATACAATAGGTGTTTCACCAAAAAATGTGGAGCAGGATGAATAGATGGAATAGATTAAATAAATTCCATCTATATATGGAACGGATGGTTTTATTGCTTGCTGTAAGTTTGGTTAAACCCCGTGATGGGGACATTAATATCCCAAAAAATGGCTATTTTGAGACAATATATTCACGCCAAATCCAGATAAGTCTTTTAACAATCTTTTAGCTCTTGATTCTACTGTTCCTATGCTACATTTTACAAAAGAGTTCTAATAACTCTTTTAAAATGCAACATAACGTGTATGTGTGTGTTGTGTCGTTACAATCATGACCAACCCTTCGTGACTCCATGTCCATGGAGTTTTCTTGGCAGGAATACTGGAGTGGCTTGCCAGTTCCTACTCCAGGCACCTTGAGAATGTATTTCAAGTACCATATATACTCGAGTAAAAGTCGACCCGAGTATAAGTCGGGGCTCCTAATTTAAACCCAAAAAACTGGGAAAATTTATTGACTCAAGTATAAGCCTAGGGTGGGAAATGCAGCAGGGCCTGGCAACTCGTCCTTTGTGAGCTGTGTGTGTGTGTGATGTTTAAAATAACTTTTAGTCACCGAGGCAAGTGCTTGAGTTGGTGGCTAAAAGTCATTTTAAACATGGGGGGTCAGGAGAAGTGGCACACAATGTTTAAAATGACTTTTAGCCACCGACCCAAACTTGCCTCAGTGGCTAAAAGTATTGACCCGAATATAAGCCGAGGACCCCTTTTTTCAGCCCAAAATTAGGGCTGAAAAACTAGGCTTATATTCGAGTATATACAGTAAGTATATAGTGACCTCCACAAAATGGAAATGTATAGGCATAAATATTTCACAAATGGGTCTTCTGACTTTTGAGAGGATTGATCCTGTTGACATAGGTACTAATTGGGAAGAAAGCTTTTAACCTTTTAAGGCAGGCATGTCCAAAGTCAGGCCCGGGAGCCAAATGTGGCCCATTTTCAAATTCTGAGCAGCCCGCGGCTTCTTCTCCCCAATGGCTCAGCCTGTCACACTTCCCCGCCAGCTGGCTCCTCCCCATGCCGGATGGAGGCATTAACTTGCAGTTTTATGGTTTGCCTGCCCTCCCTGCCTCTGTCCATCCCCCCAGCCACCTGCCCAGTCTACCCACCCCCAGTTCTGTTGCTGCAGCATCCTCTCCACCTTCTTGCATGTTATAGAGGCCAAATGCGGCTGAATGGTCGGCCCCCACACATTTTCACTTCACCAAATCTGGCCCTCCTTGCAAAAAGTTTGGACACCCCTGTTTTAAGGAGAATAACCAGTGTCATTTGATTAAGTGGCCACTGACTTGGTGAGATTATTACAGAATTTTTAAGTGGCCAGTGTTTCACTCCTCAAGTTTGCTGACCCTAAAAGATATGACTCAATCTTGGAACTGATTTCCTTCCTTCTAAAGCCAAAGGTATTAAAATCAAATAATCCTGTTAGCTCAGAAGAGGAAAAGGCATTAATTTTCAAATTCTCAGAATATTTGACAAATCATAGTGCAATGCCTCTCCCTAACCAATTGCTGAAAGAACATGACATTATACTTCTGGCACACAGAACTGCTTACCTTTTATTAGGGATGAAATCCCATATGCTGCATTAAATTGCCCTGAGATAGGCTTAAGGGAAGCCTCTCAAGACAGGAACTAAACTGTTCAACAAGGCAGACTCACACAACGGAAGTATAATTCACCACCACACTTTTGTTTTATAGATGCACATTGTACATATTTCTGGTATCTCGGATAGTAAGACGCTGCCTTTCGAGACATTTCTATCTGTGTCAAAAAGGCAGACACAATACTCTGCAAATTACCCATTTTGTTTGTGAGTTTGCACATTTCTAGCACTAAGCTCTTCTTCCTCCACTTTCTCATCAGGGGCTATCACCAACAGAAGAACTCTTCTCTAGACGTCGCAACTATTGGGGACCATTCATCGGCAAATGCCAGTTTGAACTTAATTATACCCAGCAGCCTCCCTGTCTGAGTCTCAGAGGTAGGAAGGATTGCAACTGCTGAGGCACATCACCTGACCTGATGGGATCTCTTGCAGATGTTCCGGTCACCATTCAATGATTCAGACTATCTCAGTACATCACTGGCCCCATGAAGGTGACAGATTATACCCTAGGTTTTGCTACTGAGCAAAGAGAAGATGATCTGAGCCATAATCCCAGAAACATCCCGCCAAACAATCAATAGCTTCAAACACTGGCTTAACAACACTGAAAAGTTCACTTTTTACAAAATGACCGTTTTTACATAATGACCATTTTGCTCCATATATCAACTTCTATCAATGCTAAGGTCCTGCATTTTTTAAAAAAAGAGAGAATTCCAGATGCTGATATTCTAAACACGCTCCAGATGCCATTTCCAAGGGTAACATTTCTGCAACCTGGTTAATATGGCAATTTTAGGACATCTAAAGTCATTGACATACAGCTGTCATGTTACTGGTTCATCTACTATGGGTCTAACAAGTTTAGGATCAAACACAGCACTATGGGAGTTTCCTTGGACCAACCTCCCCCAAACTCATGGGGGGCTGCACTGGTGCCAACTTTTGACAGCCATCACCAAATTTGTCACCAACTGGAGTGATGCCCTGTGTGCTGGAGAGTGCCATAGGATCCTCCTATAACAGGCATGTCCAAAGTCCAGCCCGGGGGCTAAATGTAGCCCGTTTTCAAATTTTGAGTGGCCCACAGCCTCTTCTCTCCACTGGCTCAGTATGTCACACATCCCGCCACCTCCCCATGCTGGAGAGAGATGTCAGCTTGTAGTTTTATGGTTTGCCTGCCCTCTCTTGCCTCTGTCCATCCCCCAGCCAGCTGCCCAGCCTACCTGCCCCTGGCTCCGTTGCTTCAGCATCCTCCCCGCCTCCTTACATGTCATAAAGGCTTGTCCAAAGTCCGGCTCGGGGGCCAAATGCAGCTGAACGGTCGGCCCCCACAACACATTTCGACCTCACAAAATTTGGCCCTCCTTGCAAAAACTTTGGACATCCCTGTCCTATAACATAGAGGCCTGTTGGGCTGCGGCACAGAGGAATATTTTGACTTGAAAAAGTGACAGGAAGGGGAAAGGAGCATGCTGTTGTGACTTTGGTGGCACAGGCAATGGTGGGAACAGCAACGATACCATAGGTTCCCCCAAACAAGAGACCTCTTGGTAGTGGGGTGGCTAATTTTTTTGTAAATCAATCAATCAATCAATCAATCAATCAACCAATAAGGGAAACCTGTGGCCCACAAACCATATGCTGCCTGCTTCCCACCAGATGCAAAGAAAGAAAGCACTTCAGCTCATATAATGTCAACCCTCTGTCTTGTACATAGCCAACTAAAATCTGTGCAAGTTAAGTCTGAAAGGAAAGTTGCAGATATTTGGATATTAAATACACTGTTAATATGGGCATTACATATATTGCCTTGTTTAACTAATCCAGAAGTGGGCAAAATGGCAGCTGCATAGATGTTGTTACCCTGCAGTTCCAGCAATTAGAGCAAGCAGTGAACAGTGCAAATTTTGTGCACTCCTAATGTAAAGACTGCCCCCAAACTCCACTAAATCCAGTGGAGGAGGAATGGTCCCATTGACTCCCAGGGAAAAGACTGAAGATGGCCAACGAAAATAGCATAAAAGGTATAGGACTCTCACTGTTTTCTTGTGATATATTATCTGCTCAGTTTTCTCTTCAAAAACACTGGATTGTTATGCTCACAAGCAGTTCCTGCTTTCATTTTCCATTCTATCTTAACTTATTCTAGTATTTTAATATCTGAATCTCTTGTACCTTACATAAAAGGTAATTCAAAAAGACGAGTGATGCATTATTCATAAGAATTCTTAGCAGCAGCACTGCAACAAAAAAGGAGTTCATTTAAAAACCACTGCAAGAAAATTCTACACATTTGAAAGAGAAAAACTATTTCAGCAAGATTTTGGAAAGGACTATCAAATAACCTTATAATTTTCACATATTCAATTAAACTTGTCCATTTATCACTTCTAACTTGAACCTAATGGTTAGTATCTGGGAGTGTAAAATGCATTGGAATGAACAGTGGAAGCAAAAGCTCTCTCTCTCTCTCTTTCTCTCTGTGGGTAAAACATAAGGATTAAAATAGGATGGTGCTCAATTGTAGTTCATAGAATTATAAAGAATATTAGGTCACAAATGGTCCAAGCCTGCTCCAGGAGTTGACTAAAAGTGGATTTACTTTCTTTTATTCCTTTGTAAATTATTGTCAACTTCAGAAATGAGACGCTGAAAACATCAGCTCGGATTTCAGAAGTCTGTTGCAGCTGGCAATCTTGCGGTATCTTCCGATTTAGAATAACATCCTATGATGTTTTGCAATTCTTGGTTCCTTGTTCATGGTTCCCAGCAGAATTGCAGAATAACTGTCTCATTTTCTTTTTCTGTTGTGGCACTTCAGCGTTCTGTAAGGAACAACATTCTTCATGGGACTGGGGCGTTGTTTTAATTAACCTTCCATATTCAGCGGATCATTTTCTTTCATACTCTTCATACAGTTCAGATGTTTTCTCATCCCTTTCTCCTCTAGTGCCTCACTGCTCTTTTTTTACATGTCCTGTTTGTGCTACTAAATGCAGACTGAGATTTGTACTGCATGATGTACCACCAGCACAACTGGATTTTTAAGAGAGGGGGGGGGAGAGAGGGAGAGGCAGAGGGAGAGGGAGAGGAAACATGGCAAAATTTGGATATTTACATGTGGTTTGTCTAAAGTTGTAATACCTTTAAAACTGAAGTAGACTTTGCCTACTAATTTTTTTCAAGAATTTGCGCAGGGGGAGGATTAAAGTCCTCACGTGAGTTTTCAATTATGTACAATGTTCCATCAGCCAGTTTGGTCCTGTGACCAAGGCAAATGGGAGAGGCTAAACTTCATGGGAGCGGCTAGAAAAAAATAAGACTTTTTATTTATTTATTTATTTATTTATTTATTTATTTATTTATTTATTTATTTATTTATACAACGTACATGCCGCCCACTACCTGAAGGTCTCTGGGCGACTTACAATTCAAAATTAAAAATAATTAAAAGCAATTAAAACATTAAAATACAATACAATACAATTATGTTAAAATAAAACACACTAAAATTGCCACCAGGACCCACAATCTATGTTGTATCAGTTAAGGAACTTCTGGAGCAGGAAGGTTTTTACCTGGCGCCGAAACGTCATCAGCGTCTGTGCCAGGCGGATCTCACTCGGGAGGGTGTTTCACAGCCTTTTGCGAGTTATTCTTACTAAACCTGATGGCTGGAGGGAAACAAAGGTAGTCCTTTGCATCTTCCATGGAGTTTGGGTCCTTTCACTCATTTCCAGTCTACTTCACAGGAAGATAAATGGCTGAAATTCTTCAGCTGAAAGTTTCTTGGTGGAAACTCCCAGAATTATGGCTGGGGAATTCCAAGATAATTCAGTCAGGTAAAGTCCAAGAAAATTAAAAGTCCTGTGTTTTTTGACTTCTGGTTGAAATAATCAAAGATTGACTCCAGCAAATCAACCTAATGAACAACAAATATGGTGGTTGTTCCAGCCACATGAAGAAGCTTTGTTCCAGCTATATTATGAAAAAAAAATCAGCAATCCTAGGAGAAACCAAATACGTTCATGGATGACATATTACAGCACTTTAGCTGTCTAACACAATAATTTCCAAAGAATTTGGGCCCCTCTATCACGCTGCCTAGATGCCCTAAGCACATCCAATCTCGCTTGATTTCGGAAGCTAAGCAGGGTCGGCCCTGGTTAGTACTTGGATGGAAGACCAACAGGGAAGGCATTTCTTTGTGGAAGACACTTGAACCAGACAATCTGTTCTGTTTCAACCATTTGGAAATTCTATATGAAGCAAATTTTCCAATCAAAGCTTTATACAGGTTTAGATTTAATATTTTGTTTTTCTTTCCCTGGTTCTCCCTCATGGGAGCTAACACAGCCATAATTGTCTCACGAAAGACTTCTGATTTAAGAAAAGAGACTTAAAACAGTAAATCCTTCTTAAGCATGACTGCTTTTCTAAATAACATTCCTTCCAATGTCTGTTTTGTTGCTCAACTTAAGTTTACACCAAAACATCTACCATATGTATAGTCTGGTTTAGTCTTCTTCAGTCTCACATCTTAACCTTGATAACTACTGGCTTCCCATCTTGAGGAATAATGAAATTTTGTTTATTCTTTGCCTTAGTACTGTAATTAATCAATACTAAATGCCCAGCTATAAAAAAATTACAGATCTCTAGGTCTGCACTCTGGAATGACTACAAGAATGAGGCCAAACCTGATTTTGGAAGCTAAGCAGGATTGGCCCTGGTTAGTATTTGGATGGGAGACCACCAGGGAATACCAGGTGCTGTAGGCGCCTTGAGTAGGAACTGGCAAACCACTCCAGTATTCCTGCCAAGAAAACTCCATGGACATGGGGTCACAAAGAGTTGGTCACGACTGTAACGACACAACACAACACAACACAACACACACACACACACACGCACAAACCTCACAGCTATAATGCTTCATTTGCTAGAAGCATGAAACACCAGCTTTGTTTTGGTTGTGGGGAAAACTGGATTTAAAAGCAGCAATAATTTTAATGGATATGAAACTTTTTAAAGCAAGCCAATGATTGCTTTTAACTCTAAATCAAATTCAATTTCATATACCGGTTTCCCATGTTATTATCCTCTGTTTACCACAGTTCAGCTCCACTGAATTGCATGTTTCTCATTAATGTAACAGTACTAGAATTAACCAGAACTTGCATTTAAATAAAACATTTATTTTTATCTTTTATTGTTTTGGTCATTACTTCCAGAATCTCCTAGTCAGCACAGCCCATAATGATGTTCATAGGGAGATTCCAAAAACTGTGGTAAAAAAAAAAGATTGATTGCTTTTTCAAGCTCTTAAATTAATATTTGTATTTAAAAGTACAATCTTGCCTAGGTTTTTAATGAGCAAAATAAATTTAGTAAAGCACATTTTAGCAACAGAAATTTATCTTCCACATGCCAAAACTTACTAGAACTCTATCCATCACCAACTGAATAAATACCTGCTATCTCCTGGAAAAACAGTAGTACTAAACAAACTTGCATTCCTTAACTATTTCTTTTTATTGTTTCAAACATAGAGCATGAGGTGATTTGGGATGAGCTTTTCACGTTGAAATGAGTCTAAAAATATGAAAGAGGCTCTCTTTCATGTATTTTGCTTTCTTTCAATGATTGCTAAAAAAAATAGTCTTTTAAACACAAATTATTCATTTTAATGAAGAGGTGTCCACAAACCTTCCCCACTCTATTTCTTTTGATTCTTTTGCTGTTGGCAGACAACCTGCCTGTGCCAGCGGGCCTGCTTGGGATTACTGCTTGTTTGCTTGCTTCATTGTCTTTTCCTTTCTTAGGCTATTGTTGCTGCCTGATTTGGGAGTAGATTGATTCTCTGTTGCCTTGCCTCTGATTTTTAAAATCATTTTTAAGACTTATGGGGCTTGTGGAATACCAGAAAATGAGGAGAAATTGTTTACTCACAAGTGTCAACTAGATCTTACATGTAAGCCATGGCATTGCCCACTTTATTGTAATTGTGGTAAATCAGAATCCACTTTTTAAAAAAATCCCATATCCTATGAAATTCATTCACAGCTGAGGTGGAATAATATCTATCTATCTATCTATCTATCTATCTATCTATCTATCTATCTATCTATCTATCTATCTATCTATCTATCTATCTATCTATCTATC
>JAHTLZ010000289.1:725491-755979 GCA_023846285.1 Phrynocephalus versicolor
ATCTATCTATCTATCTATCTATCTATCTATCTATCTATCTATCTATCCCTATTAAAGCAACTCCACTGGCTGCCAATTAGCTATCAGGCACAATTCAAGGTACTGACCTTGACCTACAAAGCACTGTACGACCTGGGTCCTAGCTACCTCAAAGATCAAATCTCACAGTATGAACCAACTCGGGTGTTAAGGTATTCAGGAGAGGCCCTTCTCTCCATCCCTCCACCCTCACACATACGTCTCATGGGAGCCCATGAAAGGGGGCCTTCTCAGCTGTTGCGCCCAGACTCTGGAACTCCCTCCCACTAGAGGCCAGAACTGCCTCATCTCTGTTGTCTTTCTGAAAACAGGCAAAGACCTTTCTCTTCAGGCAAGCTTTCCCTGAATGATGGTCTACTTATTATGTGTCTTTTAAATGAATATACAGGATCACATAAACTTTGTTTTTATAAATACTTATAATCTTATGGATTTACATTGACACTATGTTTTCAATGTTAGTCTCCATCACTCATAACTTTACATGGAGCTTTACTCCCTTTTAACTGCTCACATTCTCTTGTAACTTTAATGTAATGTTGTCTGTTAATGCTGTAAGATGTCCCTCAATTCCGACACATCTGTCTGTCTGTCCTATATCCTTCTTAGCTAATGGCAAGCCACAAAAAGAATTAAACACAGGTACACAAAAATAGCAATTGAAGCAATAAAATATAAAAACAAAACCCACCCCAAACCCCCAGTTTAACATCAAATGACTCACAAGAAGGCAGAACTTGCTGATGCAATACTAAGCAACAGACCATCAGCCTACGGTCACATCTACTTTTTGAACATCATATTCTGGATTATTTCTGTAGATAAAGGAAAAATTGTATTTGCAATGATGCCATGATGTGGAACATCATGTTCAGTTTCTACGGAACAGTACATGACGTTCAGTAAAATTCCCAATGACTAAATAAATATACATTGGTCTTGAAGACTTTATAGAACCTTATATTCAGAAATAGTTAAACGGCTAAATACCAGCTGATAGGCAGCACCTGCTTAATCACTAGTGGAAACAGGGTGGAAAGTAGAAGCACCACTGCTCTTATAAAGCAGTGTTTTATGATCAATATGTCCTTACAGACAAATGCTTTTGTTTTTATGCTTTGTTCAGCTGTTTGTTTACATTGTTTTTATTGATTATATGAGAACTGCCTTGAGTGTTTCTTTAGAAATGCCAAGGAAGAATAGACATCCCATAATAAATAATGTTCAAATATCTTCATTCAGCCCTTGACACAGGATTTTTATTTAGTTCATCAAGGGGAAGAAGATTCTAGCTCATTTATCTAATGCCTACTGTATGCATTCGCTCTTTCCTGCACCAGGCAGATTCGCTTCCAAATGAATCTTCCTTTAGAGACTTCACATCCAGATGGGTAATGTTCTCGTAAGCTGATAAGGCAGTGTTAATGAGTCACTTTTCTGATGGAGAAGTTGCAGTTCAAAGCCCACTGCTGCCTCAGGTGCAGAGTATGAAGCCGACAATATGAATTCATGAATGCCTCCACATTATTTGCATAACACCAAGGATGTCCCCCTTGGGAGATAGGAAATATAGCTTGAAAAAAGGAAGGCATCAGTTTCTATCATCTTTAAAGCACATTCATATGGGAACTGCAAATGCAGCTCACTTTTTAAACATTGTCCGTGGTGTAGAATGCAGATAATGTGGATTTGCTTCTTACTTGCAACTCAGTATTTGACAACCCAGTATGTTCGCACCACAGAGCACCTGCATCAGAATCAACCCAAATGATCCATGTATGTCTTGTCCCCACCAACAGGCTTCTCATCCCATAACAATGGCAATGGCATTTAAGAAAAATGCATACAGCATAAGAGAGTAGATAAATATAAATGTAAAGGTTCCCTCCGCACATGCATGCTAGTCATGTCCGAATCTAGGGGTGGTGCTCATCTCTGTATTCAAGCCGAAGAGCCAGTGCTGTGCAGGTCTGTGACCATGTGGCCGGCATGGCTGAATGCATTTCTGCACACGGAACACTGTTTTACCTTCCCGCTTTTTACGGCGGTACCTATTTTATTTACTTGCATTTACATGCTTTCGAACTGCTAGGCTGGCAGGCGCTGGGGTTGTCAGTGGGAGTTCACCCGGGATATGGCACCCGGGATTTGAACTGCTGAGCTGCTGACTTTGCAGCCGACAGTTTTGGGAGCCTTAGTCCACTGAGTAGATAAATGCTCTCAATGTTTCTGCAATACTAATTTTCCCTGCCTTTTGAGGTCTGAGGGTCAAAGTACAGTTTCAAAAGAACACATATTTCTTCCAAATAATGTTTTCGAAATTCTATAATGGGATTCCCTGGGAGGTACGCTTCAGTACTCAGAATGCAAATTAAGCTGATGTTTACCCTCTAATGACCAATCATAAAACAAAGCACACAAAAAGACATGCAGTTGAGAAAATTCATGTGCCATAAAAAATACACACACCTTTCACTCATCCTCTTTTTGTGGATGAGCTAGTCATATAATCTAGTCCCACTCCCAGTCTTGTTTCCAAAGTGAGGTGAAATATTTGGAATTTTCCATTGTTCTGTTTTATTATTGTAGCTTCTGAACACAGCACTATAGTTTGATGCAAAATTTATTTCACCCATGCCTCTCCCTTCCTTCTGTATCACCAATTACACAATTGCTGAGAAGCACCCAGAACACAATAAATGTGATTTGACACAACAAGAGAATGTTTTGTTGTTGCATTTAGCAAGATACAGAGGATAATATGCAAATAAGTTTAGAGTTGAAAAGACCTGGATATGCCAAATTTGGAAAAAATTTGCACATTTTGGGAGGATGATACACAGGGTGGATCAAACCGAAGAAAAAATAATGGGACAGAATGGCAGAATAACTGATATGACTATGGTTATTTCTGACCAAGCTCCAGTATTAGCAAAACAATAAAGGAGAAAAGACCAAGACAGATAGTTAGAGAAAGAGAGAATATTCATGAAATTCTTCATTTTCATTTTTAGGCTGTTTCTTCAGTATGGCGAGAAACTAAATTAAGGACTTTTGAAGCTCACTTGGCCACCTTACCTCCCACACAAACCAGGATATATTTTTCCCCGTGGTTTTTGCGATTTGTGAAAAATGCCTCTATGCAGGGTTCACAAAACTAGTGTCCTTTCCCTTTGACAACCAAAGAACACACATAAATATGTTAAGCATGGAAGGACCAAATGGAAGGACTAAAAGAAATGCAAATATCTCTTCAGTGCTTCAGATTGTTTGGCGAAAAATACCTTCCATGAAACCAAACAGGAGCTGTTGTAATTTTGTGTAAGTTGCACAAACTGTATTTCTTGCCCATGTTAAGCAATTTGCACAAGATAATTCTATTTGAAGAGAACAATCAAGTTGACAACACTGGAAAAATGCATCCTGTTTAATATCGGAGTAGAATAATGATGGGTAGCAAGCATAGTTTATAGTAATACAGAGTAACATTTGTCAGTTATGGTACCACAGTGCTAAAATCTGCCGAGAACCCTTCTTTCAAAAGGAAACAAAACAATATGGCTAGCTCTTATTCACAGGCTTATTTATCCATGAAAATCAGTTAACAGATTAATCAACATTCAGATGTTACTACTACGCAGGGGAAAAAACAGTGATACAATCTTGTAAATATGAATGTACAAAGAAACTACATGTCCATTTTGCTGTAGGCACATGCAGCACAAACAAACTGCCCAGTTTTTAAATGGTGGAGAATTTGGGGACAGAAAATTAACCTGGCCAAACCTATGAGGGCCACAAGACTGTGGGAAAAGGCTCTATCTAAATTCCTTTCCACAGCAAAATACACAGATCATCTTCTGCTCTTAAACAAATATTGATTTATTGCTATTCTGGAAACATAACCGCTTACATTAGAAAAATGAATTCCACAATACAATGATTGGTTTCCTATTAGCTGGTGAGAATGCACTGCACACACAATTTAGGACCCCCATCGGTATGTTCCTAGACAGAGATCTGGTAGTATTAGTTGTAAATTACTCATAATAATTGGTATCAGGTTAGGAAGGGATAGTCTACAGAGAAGTCTCCCCATGAAGTGGTAAACTTGGGTTTTGAGGATCCTCAGTGATTTGCAGATTCCATTTGTAGCAAAAAGCCCTCTCCTCTCACAGCCCCTCAGTGCCCTGTGGATGGAGTAGCAGGTCCAGGGTGGGGCTACAAAATTCATCCTAACACCTTCAAACCAACCCATTTCAAATGCCTTACTATGGCTTACCTTTTCAAAGAGGAAAGGGAAGGTGGAATGCCTTCCTGACTCGTTTCGGTAACAAAACAAAGCAGAACAAAACACAGCCCTAGATCCAGTCAACTGTGTAAGTTCACAACAAATTAGCTGCACCGGGTATGTTGCATGCAGAGAGGACATGTGGCAGATGTACAGTATTACAGGCATTGGTCTATTACAGGGCTGTCCAACTTTGAACAGGCTGAGGTCTACTTTTTCCAGCACAAAGTGCCTGAGGGCTACTACACTAAAACCTCTACTTGAATTTTATCCATTCCTTCCGAGCACATGGTTATAAGTAAAAAAAATTGTAAGTAGAGCAGCAGTTTCCCATAGGAATGCATTGAAAATCAATTAATCCGTTATGGAGGGAATAGTCGGCGGGGGGAGAAGAAGGGAGATGTCGCTGCACAAAGGAGATGGGCACACCTGCAACCCCACCTCTCTCCTCTCTCCTCCCGTCTCCTCCCTCCACTCTGCACCAGGGACTCAGCTGGTCACAAGACAGTGGCACAGTGATCATCTGGCCGGTGGGGGGAACAGGGGACTGACCCAGAACTTTGCTGGGGCAGTGGTGGTCCTTGGGATGGGGGAGGGAGGAGTGGAGAACTTATCCCCTCACTTTTTTTAATGATGGCCAGAGGGCTACTTTTGAACCCTTCATGGGCTACCGGTAGCCCGCAGTCGACCTGTTGGGCAGGCCTGTTCTATTATGTAACCTCTGATTAATATGTTACTAATGAGAACTTCTTGATAAGTCTATAGAAATGTAAATGTATACAGCATGGTGTTAACATTTCCTCAACAACACACTCTCTCTTCCTATATCTCAAGGGCTTCTTGAATTCAGACATGTTTTAAAGGCTTTCTGCGGACAAATAGAAAGTAGGCAGCACTTAGGGACTGTACAGACAATGGCCTTACCTGGCCCTAGTAGGTATCAAACTACTAAAATTTTAGATTAATGAAAAGAAAACATACTCTTGTTTTTACTTACTTACTTACTTACTTACTTACTTACTGCATCATCTAACAACAGAGGCCACTCTGGACAGTTTACAGAGATCTGCATTTCAGCTACTTTAAACCTGCAAAAATAGACCTATCTGAGAGTAGATCCCATTAAACACAGAAGGATTTCCTTTGGGATAAATTGGTATAAGATCACACTATATACGCACTTGTATTTATTTGTTCACAACAAATATTATATAAAACTAAATCAACATTAGAAAAAGTTGACCTGGCCAGTCAAAAGCTCATTGCCTATTCTTTAAATAGTTATTACAATATACATTATACATTTTACATTAACAGGGGCATAGTGGCTCAGTGGTCTAAGGCAGGGATGCCCAAACTTTTTGCAAAGAGGGCAAAATTTGGTGAGGTGAAAATGTGTGTGGGCCGACCATTTGGCTGCATTTGGCCCCCGGGCTGGATTTTGGATAAATTTCTATAATATGCAAGGAGGCGGGGAGGATGCTGCAGCAATGGAGTTGGGGGCAGGTAGGCTGGGCAGGTGGCTGGGGGGTGGACAGAGGAAGGAACGGCAGGCAAACTGTAAAACTGCAAGCTGATGCCAATATCCAGTATGGGGAGGGGCCAGCTGGCTGGGATGTGTGATAGGCTGAGCTGGTGTGGAGAAAAGGCTTGAAATTTGAAAACGGGCCGCATTTGGCCCCCGGGCCTGAGTTTGGACAGGCCTGGTCTAAGGCTTCTGAAAACTGTCAGCTGCAAAGTCAGCAGCTTGGCGGTTCAAATCCCAGGTGCCATGCAGCGGAGTGAGCTCCTGCTGATAACCCCAGCTCTTCCAACCTAGCAGTTCGAAAGCATGTCATGTCAGTAGATAAATAGGTACCTCCGTAAAAAGTGGGAAGGTAAAAAGTGTTTCCTTGCAGCCATGCCAGCCGCGTGGCCATGGACTTGTACAACACTGGCTCTTCGGCTTGAATACGGAGATGAGTACCGCCCCTAGAGTTGGACACGACTAGCACGCAAGTGTGGGGGGAACCTTTACCTTTACCTTTTTACATTATTTACAATATTTCTATGGTTATACTATTGTAAACCATTCTGCCTCTATATGATATTATAGCTATAACATAATCTGCCTCTTAAACATCACTCATTTCTCATCAATTATATTTTCCCCCACCTCTGATTCAAAATCAAATGCGATTAAAGCAGTTTTTTGAAGATCCCTATTCAGGGATCTGAACACAGTTGCATGCAGTATTCATTAAAATAAAATGTAAAGGTTCCCCCAGCACCTGCGTGCTAGTCATGTCCAACTCTACGAGCAGTGCTCATCTCTGTTTCTAAGCCAAAGAGCCAGTGTTGTGCATGTCCGTGGCCATGTTTACCTTCCTGCTTTTTACAGCGGTACCTATTTATCTACCTGCATTTACATGCTTTCAAACTGCTAGGTTGGCAGCAGCTGGGGGAGCTCACTCGGATTTGTGGTACCTGGGATTTGAACCGCTGAGCTGCTGACTTTGCAGCTGACAGTTTCAACGCTCTAGTCTTCTGAGCCACCACGCCCTGCTGCAGTATTCAGTGCAGGAGTCTTTCTCAATTCTATTTATCCTCATGGATTTACAGCAGGCAATTCTTAAAGCTACAGCACCCCTATGATGCAAAAACTAACAGCAGCAGCAGCAGCAGCAGCAACAACAACAACAAAAACAACAACAACAACCTATAGTAGTTCCACAATGAGTTGCAAGGGGACAAGACTGCCTTGGAAGGTAATGGATGCTACTTGCATTAAGTTTTTTGAAACCCAGGTTAGCCACGTCATTGACGCTTTAGCTGTGGATGGCAAGTGGTTATATTGGATGACTCTTGAGCTCTCTTCTGACTCTATTTCTATAATTTTATAATAGTTGTTAGCAAAGCAAGACTCTGCACCTATAAGTCAATGTCAGCTGTATTTTTCTTTTGATAACTAGTAAATGTGCTCATGTCTTTGATCTGTTACACCAAAAATACATTCTGAGTGGTACTTACATATTTGAATTCTCTCCTCCTAAATTACTAGAGCATAACACTGTAATTTGAATACTCATTTGTTTTTCCAACAGCTGAGATAATTGTTAGAGATCTAAGAGTACACTTGCATACGGAAGATCTACTTTATTACGTGACAGATACTGCATTTACTAGAGAGTAAATGGAGCCTGTCACTTAGGAATATTTCATGCACAATGTGTCATGTATTATGCATGCATGTGCACTTCAGCATAGCCCAATATAACCAAACAATTAATAAAACAAATGATGAATACAGAATCAAAATGCTAAAACAGAGGGTACAAGACTGAATTTTGACAAGTAAGAAATTACTCATTTACCAGGAAAAAAATCATTATAAAATAATCAGAGCACAGTCACTCAGCCAATGTACAGTCTTTTTAAAAATTAAGTATTGCTACTAGAAATTGATTAGTTTTTAATAGAAATAAATCCCCATGAAATTAGTTAGCACTCACTATAGCTTTAGTGTTAACCTTTCAAGGCAAGAAAACCAACTGCCAACTTATTTTAGCAACCAGTTCCAACTGGAATCATTATTAATTATATTTTACCTCACGACTATATTCATGAAAAATCAGGCCATTTTCATGACCATATTCATCTGAAAGTGGCTAGTCTGCACCATGTCACACCATTTTGATTCAAGGAACCTTTAGATAGCACTAAAATTCCTAAAGATACCAGTTCAATTCAGGTCTTCCATCTCAAGCAATTTCAGCCATCCACCATCACCCCCCCCCATCAGCTTTATTCAGTCATTACTTAATCCAGCACTAAGAGTGTATTTGGAAGGCAGCATTCAGTTCTGCCCTCCAATGTGGTTCACTCTGAACATGTGATGTGAAGTTTGAATTGGTCCCAATCACATGTAAGTACTTAACATGAGGAAGAATTCTGGGAAACTGAAAGAGTAGGAACCCCCCCTCCATTGCAGCACCTTCGTCTCCATGACACCAAGGCAACATTCAGTTTCTTTAATCACTGACCAGCACTCTGCACCATAGAGCGCAACGGGTCATATAATGCTGCAACAGATCTTTGATTTTAAACAGTTGCTGATCTTTTTGTCACACGTCATGCTTGATGTTGTACGCCATTGTACAGGAGTAGCCTACATATGTATATCTGGAAGTTGAGTCATGGCAACTGGACTTCTTTTCTTGAGGGATCAAAACATTTCACTGCTCATCCAAGCAGCTTTGTCAGTCTGAGGGAAGTTATTGGTGATACCTCCAATTTACAATTCACCTTGATATCACATCACCCTGAATAGGCTCAATGGGTAGACAGCGGCCTGAATAAGCTTATGAGGTGGACAGTGGCCTGAATAAGCTTGTGAGGTACACAATGGCCTGCATAGGCTCCTTAGATGTACAATGGACTGGGGTGCATGAAAGTCCCACCTATGTAACCCTTCCCAACACCCACTAAGTATGGGTCATTAGCTATGGCCTTCCTGTTGGAGGTGTGAAGAGCTTCTGATTTGTTTGGGGATGGTTGAAGGAGTAGCTTGATACGTAGCAGAAAAATTGTGCCCGAGTCCTTCACCTCTGTTCAGAAAGGAATTTTCAATACTCACAAGAACGGCTTCCCTGACCCCTCTCTCAAACGACCTATCTTCTCGGCATAATATATGTACATCCTCATGTTTGAATGAGTGGCCTTTGTCCTTTATACTGCTGATTGTGGTTCCAAGCTGTTGCCCCTCCTGTGCTGGGCCATCCTCCTGTTTAATAACTCTTTAGTTTCTCCAATGTAGAGGTCTGCACACTACTCACTGTATTGGACTGCATATATTATATTGCTTCTCTTGTGTTTTGGTGTAGGGTCCTTTGGGTGGATGAGTCTCTGCCTTAGTGTGTTTGTGGGTTTGAAATAAATTTTGGATGCAGTGTTTGCCAAAACCCTTTTAAGCTTTTCAGACACTCCTTCTGTTGGCTCTGCGTCTCAAGCTGATCCATTGCTCTTCCGGGTCAGCACACTGCTTTGCTGAAGGCCCACTTTGGCTATTCATAGGCCTTAAGCGCTGTCTTCAGGTGCCTGTCTTCCTTTGTCTTGGCTTCTGTGGAGGTGGGGATGCTCTCTGCTCTGTGGTTTAGAGTACTGATGACTCCTAATTTGTGTTGTAATCAATGGTGGGAGTCAAACAGTAAGTACAGTACTTATCTATTGGGGTGGGTTTCCTGTAAACTTCTATTCGCAGGCCACAGTCAAGTCCAATGATGACTGCACAATCCAGGAAAGCCAGCCTGTTTTCTTGGGCATCTTCCCTAGTGAACTTAATATTTGGGTCCCCTGCATTGATGTGGTCTGTAAAGGCCTATACTTCCTGTGTCTTGTGGATAACCTTACCTGGATGACTGAGAATCTTCACAGACCTATGCATTTGAGCAGTACATTTTAGGGCCTAGTTTTAGAGACCTAGGCTTTTGAACTCAATGTGAGATACCAGCCTGCCAGCCTGGCCCCTGGCTATTTTGGCTAGGTTTGTGGTCTGAAAAAGGAACATCCCCACCCAGTGATTGTGGTTAGGGTCAATTAAAATGTGACAGAAGTGCACTAGGTGGAACAAAAATTAGGGATGGGGAAAATAAGCAGGAACGGTCTACATGTTGTAGCCAAAATAAGTGCAGTTAAATTCAGTTGCAAATAGAAAGAGCTCCTAACAAGTTTGCAAATGTTCCTGGTTCAGATGTTTAACCCCCAGCACATGGGTGGATGCAAGAGATAAGCACATTTGTTCCTTCTCACTGGAATCATCTTAGGCAGAACACATGCTCAGGGGAGCTCAGTCTGAACCATTACAAGGCTTGCTCTTTCCTGACCCAGTATGTTTTCAGCTACTTCCTGAAGACAAAACAAGAATCTGCATCTGCAATATGGACATCTGCATGAGAAAGCTGCAGAACCACATGTTTTTCTGTACCAGTAAGCCCGCTGTTGGACTGCCAGTGCCGGCTGTATTTATAAGTGCAGGATGTTCCCTGACAATAAGAGGGAAATATGTGGAGTGGAAATATGAACAAAACCACTCGTTGTCAGCTTGTAAACTCTTGCATGTGTAATAAGAATTAATGTATTATTTTGAGTGTGATCCTATTTATGTTCAACCAGAAACATCTCTTTCTAAATCCAGTAGGCTTGTTTGTTATTCAGTGCAGTTTGAATTGCAGCCTCTGGATATTTATACCATGTCACATTCATTGGCTATAATCCGATTGCTCAGTATAGTAAACCACAACTAGACCAGGCTCACTGAATCAGTGGGGAGTTAGTGAGTCAGCTTGTCTGGAAGTTCCCTTGATTCAGTGGACCCACCCTAGTTGCAATCTACTATCCTAAGCAACAGGATTCCAGCTCCCGTGTTTGTGATGTGTATAGGAATTTTAGAATTTGGACTAGTATTGCCTCCATATGATAAATGGAGACCTTGTTGTAAACTGCCCAGAGTGGCCCTGTAGCTGGATGGGTGGTATATAAATCTAATAAATCTAATAAAATAAATAAATAAATAAATAAATAAATGTGCATGGCCAAAGTGAAATTTTGTAGCTTACACACTTATACAGTACACTACACCTGGGGTTCGATCCCAGGTAGCTGGCTCATGGTTGACTCAGCCTTCCATCCTTCTGAGGTCAGTAAAATGAGTACCCGGCTTACTGGGGGGGGGGTACAATGTGCAGCCTGCATACTGTTATTAAACTGTAAACCGCCCAAAGACTACTTGAAGTGGTATGGTGCAGTATATAAGTAGAACACTTTGCTTTTTTGCTTTTACAGTAAAGAAAGGACACAACAGTCAAAGCTTCATAGCATAATTTACACTCATATAAGGGTGATTATGGCACCAGCCAGGGGAAGTGGATAGTAATTAAAGAATTCCTCCTTCAATTTTGAGTCGTGCACAAAAATCTCATTATGCAAGAATCATGTGAACCCCAGGATCAAAGGTACATTCTTTAATTACCGGCAATCCAGCCTTGTCAGTGTTGCCACCGGTAGCATGCCAGTATGAAAATATTCCTCCTCCAGTCTCAAAGCCTGTATAACTTGTGTCAGTAATAAGATTGATTTCAGGGGGGTTGTGTGAGCCCTAAGGTGGAAAGTAAATGAGGAGACAGGGATGGCCAGGGTGCTGAAATGGTGATGAACACTCCTATCCACCTGCTCCAATAGCTCTGCTTTGTTATGCTTTGGAATGTTTAGTTTTCTAGTGCACTCTGTCAAGGTGTTCTGGAGGCTGTGTTCTGTTTTTTTGTTTGTAAGGATGTGCTTCACATGCGTCCCTAGTGGGTCATGCCATCTGTGCAAGGGTAGACACTTCTCAAGGCTAGAAGATAATAAATTTCCCATCTGCTTTCCCTCATTGGCAATGGGAGGGTGATTAATGAAAGAACAGAAGAAGGAATAACACCCTCATTCCTAGCACGTCCTTATCTGAATTTTTCGATGGCCAAGTCCAGTGATGGTGAATCTTTTAGAGACCAAGTGCCCGAACTGTGATTCAAAGCCGACTTATTTTTCGCAAAGTGCCAATGCAGCAGTTTAACCTGAATACAGTGGTACCCCGGGTTACAGATGCTTGGGTACTCCTCCTCAGGAAAGCGAGGATCAAAGAGCAGATTTTTGAATTTCCCATAGCCACAGAGAGGGTGCCATGAAGAGAGCCAGGCAAAGGGGAGCAACAGTTTGTGGGCTCCGTCGTAGCCCCAGTTTACTCTCCAGCCACGCTGCTTTTGGGATGCCCAGAGCGGCGTGGCTAGAGAGTAAACTGGGCTATGAAGGAGTCCACAAGCTGCTGCCTCCCCTTTGCCCAGCTCTCTGCACAGAGCATAGTGGTATGTTCTGAGTGGAGGGGGAAGTGCTGTGGCTGTGAAGGGGCAATGTCGCGTGCCCACAGAAAGGGCTCCACATGCCACCTTTGGCACCTGTGCCACAGTTCACCAACACTGCCCAAACTGTTTCCCTTACTCTCCCTTTGGACAGCCTTGCTTTAATTGCAGCTAAGTTGTACTATTTAACTGCTTGGTTGGAGTTGAGTTCTAAATCTCCAGTTAAAGATGTCTCTTACATTCTCTCTTTCTGGCATTAACTGTACCTGCTGTCACAAGGCCATATTGGGAAAAGAGTTATTTAAACCATGACTGGTTTTGACTGGTTTGACAGTATTAAAATCTAGGCAGTGTCAATGATCCAGTTCATTATATGTTTTATACGTTCAACCCACTCTGTGCCATACCGGATGCTATGACAATAGGATGGAAAAGGAGCATGGTGTTATAAAAAATAATCCCAACAAAAACATACAACATTTTAAAAAATTATTTGAGATGGGCAGATGTGTGTTTTAGACTACAACTCCCAGCATTCCCACATTCTGATAGATGCAGTCCAAAAGCATAAATTTGCATACCTCTGCTTATAATTTTATACCCTAATTTTCCACAGCACTTCACCCCTTTTTATCCTCTTAACCTTTTTAAAATGTGTCTCTATATCGTTTAAAGCGGTTCTATATTTGTTTGAACATGAAGATAGAGTAAACTGCTTTTTTGATAGAGCAATTTATTGGAATTTTAAGCTGCATTTGTCCTTGGGCTATTCTGTAAGCCACCTTGAGCTTATTTTCCTTGGACAAAAAAAAAAAAGATGTAAACAAAATGCTCCAAAGTCACCTTCTGAGTCTTGTGGCCAAATGGGGTTTGAATCCAGTTCTCCTCTGTCCAAACCCAGCCCTTTAATCATGGCCCCATGCAGCCTGCACTACAACAGAGCCCTGTTGTGAACTGCCTGTATTTCTGAAAACTGTTCCCTGGGATTTAATAGTCCATAGTTCTCATTTTTTTCCAACATCTATTTCCTTTCACATATTCATTCTGATATATTTATACAGGTACCGATAAGATTAGATCTGTGCCAACATTACTAGCTTTGATGAATATGGTAGCTGAGGGAGGAATGCAGAATCAGCTTCCATTAATTAAATTCTAAAGCTGGACTTCACTCCACATGGATTTTTATTTTTATTTTTTGGCACATGCTGCTATGGAGCCTCACAGAGATATTTTATAAAATGTATCACTGCAAGCACTATTCAAAACTGTCGAGTCAGTAGCAACATCTTGTTAGCACTAAGGCGTGTCTGATCCTCAGAGGCTAATGAGGAGACAATCTATTGCTTCCCCAATGGCCAAATAGTTATTTCCATTCATTGTTCCTTTAAGCTGGGAGGGGACATATTGCCTTAACTGTTGAAATTACTCAGATGACAGGCTTTAGGGAAAGATATGAAAGGCAATCAAAGAGATTTTTGCTTACTGGACAGCAAGTTCATCTGGATATTTGGGATGGTGAACTGTGTCCATTTTCTTCTCTTCTGCTTTGAAAATTAAAACTACTCCCCACTGAGTTGTGGGAAGAAGATAACACTTTCTAAAATGTGACTAGAAAATTAACAGCCAGAATCCTATTGGCGTTTGCATATGGTTTGTGTCACTTGCTGCAACTAATTGCAGCTAACTGATAAAGTGCTGGGGCATGTCTCTATCATGAGTCTGGTCACGTGTCCAATTGTGTAACCAGGATGTAACCTGGCACCTCATCAGTCAACCGCAATTAGTCATGGCAGGTTACATAAAGCTGACACAAGCACCAACAGGATTCTGGCCAATGAATCAGGCCACACAGACAAGGCTTTCCAGGAGCAGGTGTTTTAATGTATTGCAGTAAGTTATGGCCAAGTCAACGGAGAAACTGATTGGAGCCACAAAACAGGGTTAGTTGGGAAAAGACGGGTGTGGCTTCTGAAGAGTAGGTTCGGAAATATCCAAGGATCAGGAAGAATGTCTTTGGGGAGACTATTTTCTATGAAAGAGAAACCAGCTGATATTTGAATCTGGAGCACATTCCCACATATAGAAGGAGAAACATACAGTGCATACATACTAATAGACAATTTAGACTTTCTATCCGGACAGACATCAACAGGCTAAGACTTGTCATCCTGCTATGTACAATGCTTCAATTTCAAGCCAAACAGCTATGTTTGATGCACTGGGCCTTATTTCCTAGTGAACATACATTGGATTGCCGCTTCAGAGATATAAATTTCCTGTCAGGGGAAGTTCAACTGAGCGAATAAGGAAGACCAGTCAACCATGTTCTGGACCTTGTAAATTGTAAGTGAGGCTGAAAATTAAGCCATCCCTTCACCAGTGAAATACAACATCCAATCTTTCTCCCCTCATGCTGGATTTTTCAGCAAAGAATAATTCCACTGTTAGACACCTGATGTGATATGCAGACTAAATAATATTCTCTAAATTTGTAAACATTGGGTAGCTAAGATATTAGCCATTTGTCTGCATGTATTAAAAGATGAGTATGGGTAAATCCTTGGAGGATGATAATCTCACAGATTAGCCACATCGGTGATCTCATTGCCAATCCAAGGACCAGTCCATTTATTTCTTTTCAAGCAGGTACCTAAATGTAATTATGTACAGAGTAGCTGATAAAAACAAAAAAAATATTTTTCTGTAAACAACTTGGTCATCTTGTGTGTACAAGGCCAGAGCATGATGGATAATCCTCACTAGGCTCTCATTTTGTTCCCCTAAATGTAATGAGGTCCTGATTTATTGCCTTGAATTATATGAGCTTCACTGATGCCAGAACTCATACTTTAAGGTTGTTTTTGCACTCCACTGATCAACAGATAGCAATGTGCTGGGCACATTCTCAAGTTCTTATACAGCGGTCTATATCCTGAATGATGCATCAACAGCAGAAAATGGGGGTAACCCTATTAAGTAGAGGGGAAATTGTGTGTTCAGCAACCATTAAAACCACCACCACATTTAATGGATTTCACTGGCAAGCTTTTCACTTCTTTTACTTACCTTCTTAATTACACTGCAGTTTACATTGATTGTGATAACGCCAATGTAAAATGAATGAAGGACTTAATCTCTCACCATCTTTATTCTTCTTTACCACATGCTAGAAACACATATTTTATTTTCCAAAATGCATTGCATTGGATGACCTTCTGAGTTTTTGTGATTGCCAGCTCAGGAAAATGCTTTGGTGACCAGCCGAGTTCCATTTTCAGTAGGAATGCCAGTATCTTTCTTTTCATGATTTCAAGACCACATACAAATTAAATAAATAAATAAATAAATAAATAAATAAATAAAAAATAATATTTATTTATTTATTTATTTATTTATTTATTTATTTATAAATCTGTAGTCGCCAGCAGTCTCACCATCCCTCTGGATGGCTCCCTCCACCTCAGCAGCAACATAAACATTAGTCTAGATGCCAAGCACTGTTATTGGGGTCTACTATTTTTATTTCTCATTATGCCCCTGAGGCCCCAACATAAAGCTACTCTAGGGCCAAAGGAAAGAAAATTTCACTTGCAACTGTGCAAGCTGCCCTGATTATCATGCTTCAGAATGGATTCTCTTGAGGTTTGGGGCCACTGGCAAGTTTACACAAGTACTGGCCCCAGCCAGTGAGTGGGTCAGTAGTTGGACCTGCTTCTTCATATGCAAAGAAGGAAGAACGGGAATCTACTATGTGCATTACTGTCTGTCTCATCCATGTAATGCTTCCACATGCCACATACTGTATGATTTGGATTCATTAATATCATAGCTGAATTAAGATGAGCCCACACAATAGCAGTGGGTTCAGATGCATTTAAGTTAAAGGAGAGCTTCTAATCTGAAAAGTTCTGACTGACGTGCGAGTGCTACAGGCCACCCTTTTTGGTGAAATGAATGGAAACAACTTCACAGGGTTGTGGCTGCTATAGGGGCTCCGTCAAGACCCACATGTCCCTAGGCTAACAGGGCTGTCAGGCAACTCAGAAAGCACATCACCCCCCCCCCCCCACACACACACACACATAAACGAGCTGTCAGCACTCTCTCTGAAGCAGCCATCTAGGGCTCTAGAGCAAAATCTGTCAAATATCCTAATTGCCAGCTTGCAACTTTCAAGATGTGCTTTCCTGGCCTGCCACAATTTTGCCTTGGCAAGTCATTATTTGGGGGTTGTCTGGCAGTATTCCGGTTCAAACGGATAAAGATTTTTCAGATTCCATAGGAAAACTTGGATAAGAAAGAGATACTGTAAACCAACACAGAATATTTATTTGAATAAATTAACATGGCAGAGACAAACCATAATTAAAGGTACTTTTGAAAATGTTTTCCTTCACATGATAGAGCTAACAGTAATGAGGAAGCAGCAGTTTTATAGATATAATATAAGCACTTTGTCACATATTTACAGTTCTCCAAAGCTCTGAGTTTAGTCAGTTTATCTACATTTTAATCTCTAGACTAAACAAAGGGGAAAAACACATTCCCTCTTATCTCTGCCTAATCTGGTATTTTTCTCTGAAAACTCTCAGTTTATCTGTAAATGTGTTCTTGAACTTAAAATTATACACATAATCTTTGAAGTTCAACTGCTAATCATCTCAGGCCTAGATTCTAATCCACATATGCCTCCTGCTCCCTAGAGTGTTGTATTGTCACAGACACACGAATATAGCAATGCTGAGTAGACAAAACAGCATACTGTACTTTTATTTAATTGGCATCCTGCCTTCGTCCCAGAATGAGATACCAGGGTAGTACAAAACATAATAAAAAGGTGCCTGATCAAAGCCCAGATGCAAACAAAGACCAAAATCCTGTTGAAAGGTCTGCAGTGCAACTGGTCACACACTTGCAAAAATGGGATCATGCAGGAGACACCCCACCAACTGATAAGGTGCTGTGTTTTGGCTGTATGCTCTGTCATGTGCACAACTGCATAACTGAGATGTAGCTCAGCAACTTGTTATTTAGCTGCAATTAGCCACAGCAAATTACTTAAACCTTATGTGAAGACCAACAATGCAATTCTGTCTGATAGTTAAAAACTACAATATTCACCCATCTATAGCAGTCAGTCAGTTGTAGACATTGTATCCAAGCAGAAAGATCTTTTTGACTTCTGACACATGTAAAGCAAGGAGAAGACCATCCTCATCTCCCTGGGAGGGGAGTTCCCCTCAGTGTCATGTGCCCCAAGGCTTACTAGAAAAAAAACAGGCCAAGTGTGCTTTCTGCCCAATCCTGGAGAATACTGACAACTGAAATAGGTCTTTAGCAAGTGTCTCAGGCAACATATCAAATACCACTGTTCGGGAAACCATTAGAGTTTAAACTAGTGGTTCCCTTCTTTGGGTCCCCTGATGTTCTTGGACTGCAGTTCCCAGTAATACTGGCCAGCATCGCTAGTGGTGAAGGCTTCTGCTTTTTTTTTTTTTTTTTTTTAGTCCAGGGATATTTGTTTTAAAAGTCCTTCATCTAAGGATATATCGGAAGTGTGAAGAGAGCATTGGAGATACCCAATTTGGATTCAGGAATGGATTTGGAACTTGGGAGACATTATTTAGTTTTAAAATACTAGTTCAGTGATGTCTCGATGTCAATTTCAATGTTTTGTGTGCTTCATTGATTACAAATTTTTTTTTACTCAGTTAAACATGATAAAGTTATTAATATTCTTAAATAACTGGGCTTGGACAGTTGTGATATCAGATTGATTGGGAATTCGTATTGGAATCAATGTCAGATATCAGAAGATGTGTAAATCATGAGTTTGTCAAGGTTGTATTTTCTCACCTCTATGTTTTAATATCTATTCAGAAAGAATTTTACGGGATGCTCTTGAAGGAAAGAACCAAGGTATGAAAATGAATGGAGTTCTTGTTAATAATATAAGCTATGCTGACAACACTGCCCTGCTTGCAACTAGTCTAGCAGATTTGCAAGGATTATTGGATTCTGTTGCTGCAGAAAGCAGTGCCAAGGGAGTGTGACTTAATATGAAGAAGACAAAATGAATGGTTATCAGCAAAAACAAAATGGTTCACACAACCTTCTCAAGATCAGCAGTGATGTAATTGAGAGAGTATCATCTTATAAATATTTGGGATACTTTGTCAAAGATAACTGGGATCCTTCATGTGAAATTTGTTGCAGAACTGAGCAAGCTAGAAATTCATTCCAGAAAATGAAGAAAGTCTTGATAAACTGGGACTTATCAGACTTTGTACTTGAATACTTCGATCCTATGTATTCAGCGTACTTTTCTCTGGTGCTGAAACTTGGACCCTTACAGACACATTATGCAGGAAGATGGAAGCATTCGAAATGTGGACATACTATGAATTCTGAAGATACCTTGGACAGCCAGAGTCATTAACGTGGCTGTATTACAGTGCGTGAATAAAAAGTTTGACATCCTCAATACCGTAAAGAGAAGAAAACTCCAGTATTTTGGACACATGATGCGCAATAAGAAATACCATCTGCTGCAAGTTATCCTTTAAGGAAAAATAGATGGGCATAGAAGAACATTCTGGCTTAAGAACTTAAGCCAATGGTCCACAGTGAACACAGCTGCTCTGTTATAATAGCTTTAGACAGAAATCAGTTCAGCTACTGATCACCAATGTTCTACGAGGACATGGCACTTGAAGAAGAAGAAGAAGAAGAAGAAGAAGAAGAAGAAGAAGAAGAAGAAGAAGAAGAAGAAGAAGAAGAACAACAACAACAACAACAACAACAACAACAACAACAACAACAACAACAACAACAACTGGGGGTCCTCTGGGCTATACAGTTGTCTGGAAGAAGCACTGAAAAGATTCTTGGCCATGAACAATCAAAAATATTTGTGCCATGTTTGCTTGCAAACAGGATATACCACCTTCTTGTTGGACCAAAAGAAGAAGAATTAGAAGTCTATTCTGCATGTCTGTCTTATACATAGGACATGATAGTAAATAATGGTACAGCTTCTTTCTAAGTAAAGCATCACATATAAACTGGGAGGTCTATGCATATAAACTGGAAGGTCTATGATTCTCCTCTGTGGCCAGGAGACACTTCAAGTTCAAATAAAACCTACAGTTATATTCAAATAGGGATCTACCATAAATTCACTTATGAAAGGAATATGACTTCTTCTGGAAGACATTACAAAGCATGTCAGAACACATTATTAGTAATTGCTGCTGTGAACCATTATCAGAATTCACTGCCCCCAAACTCACCTGTTACAAATAATTTTGTGCACTTGTAAATCTCAGTTGATAGGAACTAAGAGCTATTTTCTCAGTCTTTGTGGATGTAGAGCAGTGGCAGCTGAAAAACCAATTATACGATTAAGATTTACCAGTGCACGTGAAACTTGGTAAGCCCAGCTGTTCCCATGGAGTATTTCACATAACCTGTTTTTAACTTGTAGGTCGGAGGCACATAATAGACTGCCAGATCTACAGCAATGGCACTGATCCACCCCCTGTTACTTGAGTGAATATTTCCTACCTTTGCCCTTTGCAGGCACTTTAGTGGTGTAATCCATAGCACGTCTTGTTCCCCTAACACAAATCATGCTTAGCAGCCTTCCCAGGAAACCATTGTGAACCTACTGCAACATTTTGAGAAAAATCCCTCGACTCGACACCACACATTTTGCTCTTCATAAACGGCTTGCAGCCCAGACGGAATAATAAAGGTTGATTTAAAATTGGGCAATTTAGGTAATTATCTTGTTAATGAAAAATGATATCCTCTACCAGATTCATGACTAGCAGCAATGTCACCTTCATTTAGCGTGTTTCATATGTAATTTCCTTACTCACATCAGATGCCTGAGGAGACCCAGTGGAGGTAAATAACTCTTAATGGCTCATTGATGGAACTGAAGAAATCTTCTTTGGAAACTGAAATGATACTTTAAATATCAAGGCCTAGGCTCATAACTAGCATGATGAGAACTCAACTGTTCTGTGTATTACGGGTTGCAACAGTCATGAAAGACATCTGGATGCAGGACGTTAAGCCCAAGTGTACCACCTGTAATAGCCCTCTGATATTCAGCTTCCTAGACAGAATCCCATTAACACTATAAGATCAGTCCCATAACTGATGGATATATAATCTCTACTGTGAAACACATTGTGAAGCCTCATCTCATCCTTTCCCTCCGTAAGCAAAAAAGAAAAAGAAAAAAAGAAAAGAAAAAGAAATTCTCTGGCCATGTCCACCCCACTGCATACCACCACCACCACAGAACCCACAAAGATGTTCCTCTAACCAAGATACCACATCATTGCACAGAGAAAAAAATCCTTGCTTACTAACCAACCAATTAAAAAAGCAATAAAGCATCTAAAAATTAGAAAAGAGAAAATATAATTTGGGTTCAATGGGAATGTTACCCACCTCTGGGCATTAGCAGCAAAAACGAAAAGAGCCAAGGCTGCCTCCAGTCAGAGAGGCACTGGCTCACTAGCACATAGCACACAACAAAATAAACAATAATACAAATTAGGGATGAGCATGAAATAAAAAAAAAGCAAAAACGTGTTTCATCTTGTCACGAAACACAATCCCCCCCACCCCAGAAAGGCAAGGCAGCTCAAGCTCTTTCCTGAAAGCCGCTCAAATTTCGCAAGGTTTGGGGATCAGGGAGCTGAGTTAATAAGTTCCAAAGGGGGTGCCCCCAGGAAAAAAATCTTTCTAATTGAGTTGGAAGCCGATCAGGCAAGCAATAGCAACGTGGCAGCGTAGCTTCCAATTCCAATTTATCAGCTTAACTCCTATACTGGGAGTGTGCGCCGAACACACTCCTTCAATTAACTACCCGGACCCCCTTTGGACCTTAATAACTCATCCCCCGGAAACCCAAACCTCTTCAAATTTCAGGGGTTACCTAGAATTGCTTGAGGAAGCTACCGCTGCCATTCCCATGCCGAAACATTTATTTATTTATTTATTTATTTAATATACTGCACCATCTGGCAAAAATGGCCACTCTGGGCAGTTTACAGGATTTAAACAAATACAAATACAGAGCATAACATCAACAGGAATCAACATGGCTGCAATCCGTATTTTTGAAAATAAAGCACAAAAATTCCATCCCTACTTATAGACCTCTGGCTTTTACATTGCAAAGAAAAACCCAACCCTATTTTATTGGGAGCGTTTATGATATATTGCCAGCTGCTTACTGTGGTGTCTATTACCCAATGAAATACAGTACAGAAAAAGAATTCAGAAAATTCTTTAATGAATTGTGGACATTTCTGGATGTTCTTGCCTCTGGGTATTTGTTTTCTTTTCTTGGGTTAACATGGAAACAAATTAGGAATCTGTTCTACAATGTGTCATAATTAGCCTTGTCTTCATTCACATTTACTCATCATCTCCACACCACAAAGCAGAAAATGAGAGCTCCGCACTATTGCTGGTCTCACTGGAGATTATTAGGATTTCCTCCTGTTGCTTAATCACATGTCATCCAACTGATATTTGTAATCAGTGGGTGCAGTAATTGTGTTCTCTGCTTTAGACATTTCCAAATCCCCGGTGTGTATGAGAAATGTTAAGCCTTGTATTATAACTGCAAGATATCTCTGAAGGGAAAAGCTGATCTTTATTATCAGAAACCTACTGCTAAGTAGGTTGCCATGTAGACGGCATTCTCACTCTGCATTAGGACTGTCTGCGACTTTCCTACCTCACTCCAAATGATACTATGGGCCAAAACATATGCACCTGCTGGCTCTCTCCACTGTCATTGAGCTTGATGGACCAAAAAATCTGGCATTACAGTCCATCACATGTGTTACAAACTGTGTTTATGCACATACCACAGGCATGTGTAGAAGGGAGGCCTATGTGCATTCAAGTGTAGACATGTAGGCCTTCCCATGAGTGGGGTTTTGGATTTTGTGCTGGGTAACATGAATACAGCTGCACATGTTCAGACTGTCCCTTGCACATCCTTGCACCAAGTGTTAAGCTCTTCTGGGCACATCACACTGGGAATGGGCTATACACATTGTGGTACAGTACCCTTCTCCACTTGCATGATTTAAGAACATTTTGAACTTACAAACTGAGCAAGGGTATGGTCTCATAAAATATTTCGGCATAACCATTTTTATTTATTTATTTATTTTATTTTATTTTATTTATATAGCTTGTATGCTGCCCACTACCCAAAGGTCTCTGGGCGGCTCACAATCAAAATAGACAATTAAAACATCAAAATTACAATAAAATTAGAACAATAAAAACATGTAAATACAATAAATACGATACATTAAAAACACAACACTAAAATTGCCATCATGACCCACTATCATTAGTTAAAAAACGTCTGGAACAGGAAGGTTTTTACCTGTCGCCAAAATGTTATCAACGTCGGCGCCACTCGAGTCTAACCTTGGAGGGCATTCCATAGTCTGGGGGCAGTTGCTGAAAAAGCCCTATTCCTGCAAGCCATCCCTTTCACCTCCTTAAGGGATGGCTCTTTCAGCAGGGCTCCCTGACTAGATTTTAATTGCCGGGTAGGTTCATATGGAAGGAGGCGGTCCTTCAGGTATCTAGGTCCTAAGCCGTTTAGGGCTTGGGCTCGGGCAGCAACTGGTAACCAATGAAGGTTATACAGAATCGGCGTGATGTGTTCATTGGCGGCCCTACCACTCACCAGCCGCGCAGCACGATTCTAACCAGTTGCAATCGCCGGACCGTCTTCAAAGGCAGCTCCACGTAAGCAAAGACTCAGTCTAGCTTTTACTAGGAAACAAAAATTTTCTCTAGGGTAACATAGCAGTGTTTCTGCAGATGACTTTTTAGGCTAGTATTCTGTTGCGCTTCCACCCTCCATCGCCATGGCTTATGGAGCCATGGCATCTGCTTCTGCTCAAGGCTCATTGAATGGCTCAAGTCACCTGCAGTTCCTGATTTTTAAAATAGGAGTAACCGTAATCTGTTTTCTAGAAGGTTTAGGTTATAAAGCATAATGAGAAGCAGTAATTGCTACTTTGCATAGTCTTTTAATATGCGCATTTAGTACTCTCCGCCAGCTAAACACACAAGTTAAGTGATGATGAAGCAAGGCTGAAGGGTTTATAGCATGACTGAAATAAGTGAGGGGATTTATATGTAAATAAGTTCAGATTCAGGAAACGTGTGTACTTCAGAACAGTCACACGCTTGGAGTATAGGAGGCTGAAGTCCTTCCAAGTACAGTACTTTGTGATATGGTCAGGTTCCTTTAGTCATGGAAGCAATAAAATTATTCCCTGCTAATGCTACTGCAGCACACCTGCTTTGAAGGTCAGTTATTGGTGCCTATTGGACTTGCCAGATTTTTTCCAGCTAGCTTTCAAGTTTCCATCCAGGCTGTTTGTGCTTATTATATTAAGTCTGCCTGATGGCTTTCATATTAAATACACTGTTAAAAGATGAATGGCCAGTGATAAGGGTCAAAACTGTGATTTAAAAATAAAATAAAATAAAATAAAAGGTTGCCCACATAGGTGTTTGAAAATATGCTGGAAAAGTGGAGATAATTCATTTTCCTTCTTCTCTGGAAATGCTGACATAACCATTTTAGAAAATAGTCCTGATTGTACCAAAGGTATACTGCTACTTTAAAAACACACCAAGTAGAGGGTGCAACTAAGCAACTATAGCTGGCATGAATAGAGCTGGTGTATAAAACACTACATGTGATCCAGCAACGATGCATGCAGGATAGTATGTCTAGCACTCATGTATGCTTCGGAGTCCATATGGGCTGCCTATGAAAGGAAGGCAGTGCCAGGCAGAATTCCCTAGTCCTTGCTTAGGGTTTCCAACTAGGTGGCTTCTGACAGCTGGCAGGGAAGGGGCACTCGTATGAGACTTCCATCTGTAACTCTAGCCACACATCTGTACAGAACTGAAAATAAATAATACTTGGGACACTGGAGGGAATTTAAAATTTTGAAGAGCATTTGTCTGATAGTTTGGGTTACTGATGGACTAGACAGTGGCTGTTTAATGCATCATGTTTTCTTGGATATGGTTTGTTTGTGAACGAAGAACCAATTCCGTAACTGAAGCAGGTTTCTAAAATTATACATGGCTGATGTCTTCTGACTTTCCTTTCAGAGCATGTCTGGTTCTTGTCCCACATAGGGCTATGAAAATCCATTTTTCTTCTTCAAATGTTACTAGATCAGCCCTCCCTTTGATTGCCCTTTACCCCCTGCTTGGAAATATGACTGGGCTCCCCACTAAGCTGTCATACTCTCTGTGCTAATTTATCCAGTTCTTTGCACCATTCTACACCAGACTCACAAGATGGCCCCTTACTGGATCCAGCAAATGGCCTCTCCATTCCAATATCCTGTTTCCTACCATGTTCAGCCAGACACTCATCAGAAGTCCAAAGGAAAGATATGACATTGTTTTGTCCTCCAGTTATTTCCCAGATTTATACAGGTGTCAGAATTAGCAGACCTGACCTTGGCCAGAATCTTACTACCTACATATGTCAGTGAAAGTCAAATGGCATAAAATGTAGCTTACTAATTGGTGCAAGTTAAGACATGGAGTGTGTACTCCTTGTCATGTGCCAACCCATGCAACTGTTGCAAAATGAGGAAAGTAAGCCTCAACTTTTTCATTAGAGGTAACTTTCCACTGCAGTCTCTGCCCTTTATTTCTGCTGTTGCACATAAGTAATAGGATTCTTGGCAGTGATGCATTTGTTCAGTTGTCCTTTAAAGCTCTCTAACGTGATGGCCATCTCACACTTTTTCTCCATTTTACTTTATTTCTAGTTTATAACAATTTATTTATTTATTTATTTATTTATTTATTTATTGTTGCATTTATATCCCGCCTATCTTCAAATCTGAACTCTAGGCGGCTAAATTTACTATTTCCAGCAATCTAGGCCAAGCAGTTAGCATTATCACTTAGGCTGTACTTATTATTATTGAGAAAGCTCCATACTCCCCTCAACTCTCCTTTACCATCACACAATTCAATTCTTCACTGTACCTCCTGTGAGTAGAGTCTGGGGCGCCCCTGGAAGAAGGGAATGCCAAACCATATCTAAGCATTCTTCACCTGGAAACCACTTAAAAAGTGTCACCATGAGTCAGAACTGACTTCATGGTACATCATCATCATCATCATCATCATCACCACCACCACCATTATCATCATCTGTCACAGAAATATATTTAAATCACCTTGCTTCCATGTCTTGCATTTTTTTTTTGCATGAACACCAGGGAAGCTTTCCTAAATTTGAAAGTCCATGATTGAACTGAAATCTCTCTCTTTCTCTCTGGGAATTCGATTGGGTAACCTTTCCTCTAATAGAGACCTTTGGGTAGTGGGCGGCATACAAGATAAATAAATAAATAAATAAATAAAATAATAACATTTTTTTACAGTAAGCCAAGTAAGAGTTGTGAAATGTTTTCATTACTCAAAAAACATTCTCTGAGTTGAAATGATTGGCTCTGCATGTACAGTATTTCTGCATTTACTCTTTCACAGTTCCTTGGAAAAGCATATACCCTAACTTCCAATCGTTAAAGGATTGCAGTATGATCATGGACAGCTGCTTGCTTTTCCAATACTTCTCATTACAGACTGGATCACTTTTAGGGCAACTGAGTGAGAGCTGAGTGACCTGAAATAGCAATTCATTGAGTCAGATGTTGAATCTAGACTTTGATATGAAATCCTAAGTGGAGAAGAATGAAACAGGTGGAACATTTATGGCTGGTGAAGTATGTTAGGATTAGCAAAGAGAGCTGTTTCTTCTCACAGACTCTAGTGAAAACCGGGGAGCCATATTACAAGACCTGACAAGGAAGGAGTCTCCTTGAGATTCTGAACCATTTTACACCAGAGACTGGCAACCCATGGCCCATGGACTTCATGTGCTTCCTTATCATTTTGGGGGCTCCTCTTGAGCAAAAGCACTCAGGGAGCAGGCACCTTGTTTTAGAAGAGGAGAACTATGCTTCTTGGAGGGGAATGTTCCCCTCTTCTGGCAGATGTCATTCTGCCCAGTTCGATCAGTAGCATGTTGCAGTGGAGTTTTGGTGTGTGACACTGGCCCCTGGGCCTGCCTGAGTCACCTACCTCTACTTTACATAATTCTCTACACATATTTGTTACTGACTGGATCACTTTTATAGCAACTGAGTAACGATTGAGCAATCTGTAACATTAGGTCACTCACATTACAAGCAAGGATGGGGAAAGGTCATCGTAGATAGACCTTCCAAATACTTTGTATATAACAAGTCCCAGGTTTAATTCTTCCATCTCTCTGGAGTGATGGAAAAACATGGACAAGTACGTATTTCCACTTAATGTCTGCAATACTAAGCAAGAGGATCTAACTCTGCAGAACAGTTTCCTCCATTCCTACATTTCTATGAAAGAGTATATGCTCTTTACACAGATTTGTGTAGATTTGGGAATTCCACAGCCAAGTCTAAGAAGGTTTGCATTGGAGCAGATTTCATTTCATGACCCACTGGCTACCTTCCAGTTCTATTTATGGTTTTTAAGTGGTACACTAAAAATAATATGTGGCTCATTCATACATCATCTCTCAGTTTGTGTGCACTACAGGTAACAATTGCTTATTGTCATGAAATGAAAGCCTAATCATGTATTAACCTACACACATGCACATCACAGTGAACCCTTGTATAACAAACAGTTTGTATAACATAAAATCTGTACAACATAAAAAAATTTCGGATAGGGGAATATTTGCTTAACAGAATTGTCTATGGGGCAAATCCATGCAACATAATTAGGGATTACTCTGTTTTCAATGCATTCCTATTGGAATTTGTATAAAGGAAAATTTGCTCAACATAATTTCATTTGGAACGAATTAATTTCTTTATACAAGGTACCACTGCATTTTCTTCTAGAGCACATAGTGTAGCAACTATAATAGCAAACTTCCTTCCTTCCTTCCTTCCTTCCTTCCAATTTATTGGATTCCAAATATCCAAAGCATTTTAAAATTAATCTTAATTAAATTAATTGATATTGTATAACATACCACTTTCTTGTTCAGGAAAAATCAGGAAATTGGTGCACTGTCATCAAAACAATACAAATGCAGGAATAAGTGATACCTTTATTTGACAATTAAGAATATAACAAAAAAAAACAAGCTTGATGCACCATCTTGAAGATGATAAATTATCACTGAAAGCTTGCTGTTTTGCTGTTTTTATTCATAATGGTCGAATAAACATATCTGCTCCTACGTTTGTAAGTTTCTTGTTATCTGCCATCAAGACAAAACTGACTTTTAATTACCCTAACAGGCCTTTCAAGGTAAGCAACATGGTAGTTTCACACTCCTATTGAGTTTCCCTGAGTGAGGCAGGGATTCAAATCGAGGCCTCCAGAGACGTAAATTCCACCATAACACACAGGGTATCAACTTAGGAGAATGGAGTTTTCCTATTCTGTGAAGATTCTCAGTCATCCATGTGAGGTTATCCACAAGACTCAGGAAGTACAGATAGCCCTTTACAGACCACATCAATGCGGTGGACCCTAATATTAAGTTCACTAGGTAAGACACCCAAGAAAACAGGCTGGCTTTCCTCTATTGTGCAGTCATCACCAGACCCAACCATGGCCTGGGATTAGAAGTTTACAGGAAACCCACCCACACTGATCGGTACTTACTGTTTGACTCCCACCATCCATTACAGCACAAATTAGGAGTCATCAGGACCCTAAGCCACACAGCAGAGAGCTCCCCCACCTCCACAGAAGCCAAGAAGAAGGAAGACAGGCACCTGAAGACAGTAAGGCCTGTGGATATACAAAGCGTGCCTTCAGCAAAGCAGTGTGTTGACCCAGAAGAACAAGGGATCAACCTGAGACCCAAACCTGACGGAAGAACCCGGTCATTCCCGACATGGCTGGAGTGTTTAAGAAACTTAAAATGATTTTTTGCAGACACCACATCCTAGTTTATTTCAAACCCACAAACACACTAAGGCAGAGACTGATCCACCCAAAGGACTTGACACGAAAACACAAAAGGAGGAATAGAGTATATGCAGTTCAATGCAGTGAGGAGTGTGCAGACCTCTACAATGGTGAAACTAAACAGCCATTAAACAGAAGGATGGCCCAACATAGGAGGATTAACAGTTCAGACCAGAATCAGCAGTACCTCCACTAGAAGGACAAAGGGCACTCATTCAAAGATGAGGACGTACACATATTAGACGGAGAAGGGAAGTGGTTTGAGAGAGGGATCAGGGAAGCCATTCATGTGACCATTGAAAACCCCTCTCTCAACAGAGGTGGGGGGCTCAGGCACAGTATGGCAGTGCAAGACTCCATCAGTGCTCTGCATGTGTAGCCATTGTTGCTGTCCCTTTAGTTCCAGTTATAGTGCAGTGCTGGCAGAAAATTAGAGGGAATACACTGACCCTGTAAGGTTGGTTAGGCTGAGAGAGAAAGATAGGCTCACAACAGTCTCTGTAATTTTCTGTCAGCGCTGGGCAAGGGCCCAGCCCCGCGTGCACAGGGTCCTAGCGGTGACCAAAACCAAATGTTGGGTGGCAACATTGTCTGTGAGTGTATGGCATTCAGGCAGAACTGCATGAGTGTGTGGTCGTGGTACTAAGAGGGATTTTTGTTTCCTAGCCTAAATGGCTTACTGCATGAAATAATCAGAGAAACAGCAGGGGGAGATGAGAAGCAGAAATCTGGAGAAACTGACATGAAAATATTAATTATTTATTTCAATTATCCATGCATAGTAGTATATGATACTTTTTATGTATGATACCCTTTTATGTAAATTTATGAATGCTGATTAGGAGTATTGCTGTTTGCTCTGGAAGGAGCAAGAAAGGAGACTCTGGCCTCAGGTTTGACAGATGAAACATTTTATGTACAATTAGTATTGGTACCTAGCTTTGTGGTTATGTTCTGTGACTGTTTTAGACTGTCCGTCTCCCTATAAAACTATCTCTTCTAAAAATAAAATGGCTGAAATCCTTTTACTCAGCGTAATAAGTTGCAAACAGAGCAGGTCCATTGAATCAGTTGAACGTTAACTGTTTGCTCTGTTGGGGATTGCTATGTTTTTCGGATTGTATTGGGTAGTTATTGTGGGATGATTTTATGTACACCTCCCAGAGTTCCCTTCGGGAAAATCGGGCAGTTTATAAGTGCAATAAATAAATAAATAAATAAATCCCCCACTGATTCAATGGCCCTACTGAACTTGTGATTTACTATGCCAATCAACAGGATTTCAGTCAATGACCAATGTAGAGCTTTTAAATATTTCCCTTTTCTAAGGGAAATGTTCTTATACATGGGCTTGGAAACGTAAGATTACATCTGAGTACTCATGGGTGATTAGGTTTAGAATCTTGGCTGGGGTCTCTATAAAGAGAGAGGTAATAAAGTCCATATCTGATGTTGAGTCCCATTCAGATACGAAGTTCCCCTTTAGTTTTCCAGTCATTGTTCTTACAGTATCATGCCAATAAAGATAAAGAACACAGGACTGATTTTGAATAAAAGGTAAACAAAATTCTTCAACTGGAAACAAAAATAATGAGATTTGTATATTTAGTTTCATTTCATTTAAAGACATAAAATATTCTCAACTTTCTGCCTGTACAAGAAACGTGGAACCACTTTGGCAACTTTCCCTACACATTTTTGTAATCGTTTCTAGGCCAAAACAATTAGCAAAATCAAACACTTCTCTGACCTTCAAGCTTACATGAGAAACTGATCACATCCAAAAATATAAAAATTAAACTAAAAATACAAAAGAAAATTGGCACCAGTTAAGACAAGGTGCAGATTTTATTAGGAAAGTAATTAACATCCATTGACTACTTAAATCAATCAAATAATTGGGAAACATTTGTGATAGTCGCAAACACTGCACAAGGACAAATTCTCTCTCTTTGCAAAGTTTGGTATTGCAAGCAGGAGTGACTCACAAATAAACAAGCAGGGCAAAAACTGTTTGAGAATTAGGCCTTGGAAAGATCTACTCTGCACCACAACAAAATGAAATTAGTCTCATTCATTTAAATAAATTTCTGTTGAACTGACAGAAAGACACTCAACATAACACACAAGTAGCATCTTAACCCAGCAGAAATGTAATAGATAGATAGATAGATAGATAGATAGATAGATAGATAGATAGA
>JAHTLZ010000289.1:755989-767720 GCA_023846285.1 Phrynocephalus versicolor
ATATTACCATTGTGCTGAAGAGGCTGCATCACATGTGGCTAGAATGCCTTGCCTCAAGGTGACAGAATCCTGGGAATGTGCACTTAATTTGATGCCATAATGTATACGACAGGCCCCCAAAAGTTTCAATTAGTAATATCCACACCTCAGACTGACCTCATTGACTACAACACAGACACTACTAAAAAACAAAACAAAACTGAACACAAGGCTGAACATGTACAGTATTACTCTTTATCCAGTGGTACAAATGACAACCTCTCACATAACCTTATAATGTGATTGCTGGTGGTCGCTACAATGGAGATAGCACAAAATTAGAAAATAATGGATATTTATTTATTTATTTGATTTATATACTGCCCATCTGACAGAAGGTCACTCTGGGCAGTTTACAAAATGGGAATATAAATGCTACAACAGCTATACAATATGTCTGTGAAGATTCTCAGTCATCCAGGTGAGTTTATCTGGAAGTTGAGTCATGGCTACTGGACTTCTTTTTTGAGAGATAGAAATGTTTCGCTGTTCATCCAAACAGCTTCATCGGTCTGAATACAGCTAGTGCAAATCCTCCATCTTATAGGCAGCTTTGACCTCTTGTCACCCTGGCCTGAATTACAGTAGGCTCATAAGATGAATAATGGCCTAAATAACAATGTTGGTAATAATAGTTTTTGAGAGATTTTGATTTACATTGGTCTGTTGTTGCCATGTTGCTTCCATTTTATGCCAACATCGTGAATATGGGACCTCCAGAATGTTCTCTCATTAACACCTCTGCTCAGCTATTGCAAAGGTAACGCTGTGCTTTCCATTCATATCAAATAAATACTACAGAACTGTATATTTTAGTCTATGAAAACCTTCCCATTCTACTCAGTCGATCACAACGTAATTTCATTTGAGAAGAGGCAGACGTGTGATTTGTGAGGCAGGCAAGCAATAAAATGACAGGATTACAAGGTTTCATCTAAATTTTTCTGGAGTCTCTCACCAACTATTTGTGAAGAAGGAGATGTACCTTGAGTCCTGAGTCATGTGTAATTTATGACATCTTCAGGCAACATTAATTCACTGAACTCCCTTGCTAGGACCAAAGCTTATGTAAACTGTGAGGAAAAATGAAAAATGAAGACTACAAAGATATCTCCAAGATAGAAACCTGCCATTTATCTTTGGGATATAGCCTTTCAAAATAACTACAGCTCTACCAGAATCCAAAAAATTCAATGTATCATGTATTTCTTTAAAATATTTACAGCATATGTAATCTTTCTCCTAAAGCAGCCCTCCTGATGTTTTGGACCACAACTCCCAGAATTCCAAGCCTGGATTTCCAATGACAAAGGACTGTGGGAGTTGTGGTCCTAAACATTTGGAGGGCTGAAGTTTGGACATGCCTGTCCTAAAGGATCCTTTAGATTCCTTGTTCTCCAACTTGGATCCCCAGATGTTCTTGGACTGCAAACTCCTAGAAGCCTTCACCACTAAATGTGAAGGCAAGGCATTCAGGGAACCACCACTTTAGATCATCTGGAATAATAAACCGACATTTTGGGTAGATCAGCAAATGATTTCAGGGTATGACATAATTACCTCTTTTATAAATAGTGGTTAGCCAAGATTCATTCATTCATTCGTTTGTTTTATATATCGCCCATCTGGCAGAAAGCCACTCTGGTTGGTTTACAACATAAAACAAACTGTCTTGTCTAATCAGCAAAGAGGCATGTTTGGTCCTGTCCTGAAGAGCAGCAGGTCTAGTTGGGTAGTGGGAGGGGGCAGGCTTGTGGGTACCCCACCTCCTTCCCTGGGCTGTGGAAGGGTTCCCTGCTGGCAGTGGTCAGCAGGCATGGCCCCTAGGAGTCTGGAGCACAAGTGCCATTTCTTGGTCACAGGCACATGTGACTGACTCCTGGAGGGTGGGAGTGGCAGCTTTTAAAGAACATGGAAGGGACTGCTCTCCGGGGATATTGAAGCCCGTGCCACAGGACAACAGGAGGGAATGGCAGCAGACAACAGAGGATATCACTAACCCCCCTTCACCTGCTCTTTTTATTGCTAGGAAGATATTTGTCTTAGTGGGTGCAATACTTGCTTTGCACTGGTGCTGCCAACTCGCGCTACACCACTGAATACTACACCAGGACCAGCTAGCAAACCTTGTTTATTAAGTGCATGTGATTCAATGGATTCTGGTTTATTTTTAAAGTGTGTTAACTGACATGAAAACATCGTTCTCAGGGCTGAGTGTAATGCAGAACTATACCTTACTATAAACTAGAATCTTTGTACCAAAGATGGCATCAAAGGGGAGTAGGAAAAAGAGACAAGGATAACAGAAAACAGCTGCATGGAAGCTGAGTCATGGCAACTGGGCTTCTTTTCTCGAGAGATCAAAATGTTTCGCTACACATCCAAGCAGCTTCCTCAGTCTCGCCACTAACTTTCCTCAGACTGATGAAGCTGCTTGGATGAGCAGTGAAATGTTTTGATCTCTCAAGAAAAGAAGCCCAGTTGCCATGATTCAATTTCCAGATAACCTCATCTGGATAACTGAGAATCTTCACAGACAACCTTCAAACAAACATTTTTATGTTGTACAGTCAGTCAATAGGGATCGAATTTTTGGACGACAGATCCCGTAATTCTCCATTTTGGGAGTTCTGGTTGACATATAGATGTGGCTAAAATGGGAGAAAGGCCTCATTTGGAAGACAAAGGGGTTGGTTTCCTGTTTAGAAAGAAAGCTCTCATTTAGCACTGTGGTAGGAACAGGAAGTTTCGTAGAGCTCAGTGTCTTACTCTCAGGTGGAACTTCCAGAATGGAGAATTATGAGATAACGAAGTTTTAAAAATCCAAAAATCCTATTCCTCTCAGTCACTATTTTACTAGTTTCTGAAAATACTCATTTTTATTAGGCATATTTCATCTTTTCTATTTTCCACTGTGCATTGCCCCAAACAACAACCCCAAAGCAAACTCCGAAAGAGGAGAGAGAAGTCTTAGAATGAAAGAACAATCAGATATGTGTGCTTACTTCCTTTAGGCAAATAAAAGCTTCTGGTAAAAATCATTTTAATGAAGAGACAGGGGTAAGTAGCATTTAAAAGGGCAGATGCATCCACATGAAGAAGGGGTTCACTGCCTATCCTAGATATTCTGATTCTTCCTTTTCCCCAGCTGCTTTCTTCAGAAGTCATACTGGGCTTTCATCTTGCTTTATCTGTGGCAACTAGCCCAAAGCAGTGAGAGGGCTTTTGAAGGAAGGGAGAGAAGCTGTGGTTTCTGCAATCAGTTTTTGAAAGCATTGCCTCAACAAAGCTTCTGAGCATTAATAGCCGTTACAACAGAAAGTGGGACCTAAAACAAAATGTCCATTGGGCATTTTTGGCCTCCATTATGGGATTTTCCTCCTACCCCTTGGGGAGATCCCTCTTTAATAAATGGTACTATAGCAAACCTTGGTGTAATCCCAGCCTGCCAATACCGTTTTCATAAATGGCACAGTTCTGAGCCACTACATTCATGCCTGGACACCAGAATCATTAGGAAAGGTATGCTCACATGCTTTCAAAACATCTTTCTGCTGGGTAACACTGCAGATTTAGATCCTACATCATGATTAAAGATTTTGAGGACAGAAAATCAGCAGTTAGTTATTTTTCCTAATGAAAGCTATAATGGACAAAAATGGGCTGTACAGTGGACATGCCAAGAAAGACTGGTGTGCTAATACACATACAAGCCAAGTTTTATATTTGGCTCATACTTGTAAACTATTTGGGAGAAGAGGACATGCCCTGCCTCAAATACCGCACAACCCCCCAAAGCATTTTGATATACAGAAGCTTTCTCCAAGGATCTGATGTGAGGGTTGCAGGTCTATTGCCCTGCTATACTTTTTTTGCTGCATTTAGCTTCTTTTCATAGGCCTATTGTTGTGTACTGGATCATCTGAAGGACTAAAACCCAGAAGAACTGGGTTCAAATACCTGCTCAGCCACAGAAACTCACTGGACAATGTGTGTGGATTGGTAGAAACACTCCCAATAGTCAGCAGCTCATGGCCAATTGTTGTTACATGCCATCAGGCTACATGCATCTATCTTACAGCAATGCTAATATGGTTTTCATGGTATGTGAGATGCTTGAAGACCAGTTTAGCTCTGACATCTCCCAATAAAGTTTCATGGACAAAAGATAACTTGAACCTGGATTTCCTGAGTCCTACTTCAGCATTCCATTCACTGCATCATGCTGGCTCTCTTGAAGTCAATTACACAATTATAGTATATTGGAGCTCTATTAGTTCATTGACTATATAATACCATTGTGAGATATTCAATTCAACAGTTTAAGGAATCATACTGTATTGTACAGAAGGCATTGAAATGACCTTAAAATATCTTTTCAGAAGAACTGAAATACATATTGGGAATACTGGATGCTTTTAAAAATTTCTTGAATTGGTTCACTATTGCAAAGAGAATTGTAAGGAATGAATTTCCTGCACTATTTTAGCTAATACCTTAAAGCTATCTAAAGGGACATCACATTTTGCTTTCTGAACAAGCCAACCCACTATTATAGAAGCTGCACAAAGGTAAAAGAAAAGAAAAAAAAATTCCTCTGAACTTGGTTTTTATTGTTTCTTGTGATTTTTATCTTTGGAGACTGAACCAATATGTTTAAGTAAGGCGCACAGATGCCCCTCTCTTATTGATTTTCTTAATTTTCATAAAACAATCAAGGCACCTTAAGACTGAGTTTTTACTTTTGCAGATCCTGAATTTCGTCCATGGATAGCGCTTTGAATTGAAAGCAATCCAAGCTGCACAAATCTGACTGTGAGCAAATGTTGCTTTGTCTAGGACATTATTTCCAGGCATGTAGAAGTTCAACTTTGTTTGCAAAATGAACTAGCTTTGAGGTGTTTCAATTCTGGCTGGCTTATTTCAGTGGCTACATTTGGATGTCACAATAAACCACGACTTGTTATGGCAGGAAATAGCAACAGTGAGACTCTGGTTCACAGGCTCAGCTCCTTCTCCAGCATGGCTGCGAGGAAAAGGGAGCTTTTGCATCCATTCTTGATGAACCAAAGTTCAGCTTTATGTTTATACCCTTTCCTGTCTGGTACAGAACCTACTTGGGCTGTTTTACTTCTGTACAATAAATCAGCTTAAATCCCTCACCTTTATTGTGGAATGGGCTGTCAGAATTGTTTTAAAAGAAAATCGAAAGCAGGATGAATGATTAAGGATGTGTTTTCAAATCTCCTGCAAAATCAATTCTTCATGTCTAGAAAGTGTATGGATAAAAACAAAATTCGGTTCAGTTTTATACAGATGATTGGGCCGATGCAGACTACCAACAATATTCACGTCTCTTATTATTTTTAACAATTCTGTAAGTAAGTTCAAAAGTACTCAGAAGAGAAATCTGCTGTTCTCTCGCACTCAATAATGAGACAAAACTGACAGGCAAAGGAATGGTTTTCTGCCTTTTCTGATGTATTTAGGAATTCAAGTGAGCTTTTGACAGGTTAGATTATTGCTTGCTTTGTATAATCCATCTGTTCTCATCTTCCTCAATTTGGGTCCACAGCTCAGCAAGAGAAGGAGAACTGCAGGAACTCATTCCTTTTCTGCCAAAGAACTAATTCCTATGATTCCAAACAAAAGCCACTACAACTGGGCCCAACAGTGGTATGTCCCAAACATCCAATCAGAATTGTATTATTGTAAGGAAGAGTATATATGGGGAACACTGCATCATATATTTTTATCTAGCTTTAAGCAAAATTTTACATAAGCTGTAAAATTCACTGATTTCTGTTCACTGATTCAGCAAACCATTTAATTTAACATCTACCTCCCTCTTGTCCTTCATTGTGGCAGGAAATCTCTGTTCAAATTGGTAGTAAGAGTTCAACAACATTGTGCTGGCGATGTCCTCCTGTACACTTTGGTAGTTCTCATGTGAAAACGTTCTGCAATGTGGTAAGTCCACAAATGCCACAAATTAGCTAAACAACAGCTACTTTTGTAAATGGTGTGGATGAAGGCAAACAATTTGGTTGTCTAACCAAAGTGCTTCTGGTTGGTCAGAAAGTGGATGGGGGAATAGGGTGGACAAGGTTGCAGTGCCTTACAAAATGTAGCTTTGCAGTTTATGTCTGCTCCTGGATGTGGATGCTCGGTTCTAGTGGTATTCAGGAGTGGCTTTTTGAAGATTAGGTCAGTGTTTTAAATGCGTGTGAGCCTGGAGATGTCTCATTTGGCAAATCCCTGGGAAATCCTGTTTGGACTTCTGGAATGCACTGTGTAGGAGAAGTCCTTTCAGAAGTGTTCACAAACTTCAACAGATCTAAAATGGTTATAACACATCAAGCCCTACAGAACTCAAGACCAGGGTGTTTGTAAGTCTGCATTCTCCCATATAAATATGGACAGTAAAGTCTCCATATCCCCAAGATACTAGTTCCCCTCTATTAGGCACTGGTTAGGTCCCATCTTGTGTAATTTGTTCAGTTCTGGACACCGCACCTCAAGAAGAATCCTGACAAATTGGACTAAGCTCAGAGGACAGCAACAAGGATGATTAGGGGGCTGCAAACCAAGTAATACCAAGAAAGACTAAAAGCACTGGTCATGTATAGTTTTAAGAAAAGAAGAAAGAGGGGAGATATGATAGAACTTTTCAAATACTTGAAAGGCTGTCACACAGAGGAAGGGCAGGATCTGTTTTTGATCAACTCAGAGTCCAGGACACAAAACAATGGGCTCAAGTGACAGAAAGCCAGACTTCCATTACTTCCTCTTAGAGCAGTCCAACAATGGAACCAATTACCTCAAGAGATGCTGAGTGTTCCAACGCTGGAGGCATTCAAGAGAAATTTAGACAACTACTTGGTAGATATCCTGTGAGTTGTATTTTTGCCTTCAGCAGAGAATTGGCCTCGATGGTCTTGTACGCCCTTCCCAATTTCATGATTCAATGAATCTGCCCAACAAGGTATTTCAAGAAGGCTTTTCTCTTACAATTTGGGGAGGGGTATGAGTGAGTGCCTTCTTACTGATGGCTGCCAGGCTGGAAAAAAAGCCCTACCATGAGAATTCATCCCTTCTCTGCTATCCTTCCAACATTTTCAATCAGCTAGGCCTGAATAAAAGGCCAGGTTATTGAAAAAAGATTGAACTGCCCAGGTGTTATCTGCATCCTCTTACTGATATACTTTTAACTGAGGTTCAAGCAGATTCCTTTCATGTTAAGTTCTAATCAAGAGTCATACTTGAATTTGTATACTGTATAATTATTATTAACTGCACTGAGCACCATTTGGACAGGTAAGAGACACAGAAATCAAATACATCAAACACACATGTGTATAAGAATATCCTGCTAACATTACTGGCAGTTAATAGTTCTCCACTTTGCTAGTCATGATTTAAACTATCTGGATGACTTAGTAACTCGATAGTGTCCTAATCAATTCATTTAGATTGCCAGCCCTGAAATTATGCCTCCATAATGTATTAGTACCAACTGAACACTAGGGATGTTAAATCTTCACTTGTCTCATTCTCACCTACAAGAATAAAACATTTAGAAAAGAACATAACCTCCAAAATGGCAGGATAACACTGTGGGCTTCAAAATGGCAAACCGTTTTCTCTTGGTTTGGATGAGAGTGTTCTGAGTTCTGAGTTAATGATTTGCATAAATTGCTCAAACTGTGTAGCTCAGCTTGCTGCACGTGTGTACTTTGCTTCACAAGGCGAAAAGCCACTTGTTATAAACAGATGAGCAAATGAAGACCTTTCTCGTTAGGCAAGCTTTCCCTCAGCGATTGGCTGCATAAATGGGGTTTTCAAATGGATAGTTGTAACTTACTGCTTTGAATGGGTTTTAGTGTTGCTTGTGCTTTTTAATATGGCATTTGTTCGACCCTTCTTCGTAACTGTATATTCCCTCTTGTTAACTTTAAAATACTGTCTTTTAATGGTGAAAGTTGCCTTGGGTCCTTTTAAAAGAGAAAGGTGGGGTAAAATATTTTAAATAAAATAAAATAAAATAAAAAACATTGAAATACGGCAAAAGGAAAAATATGTTCATCTTTCATTCTCATACTGGAGGCAAGAAGCCTTGCAGGGCTAATGCTGAGACAGCCTGAGGGGGTAATTAAATGAGACATCTTCACATTCCGGAAGAATACACACAATTGTATTGTTCAGTTTTACTGCAGATTCCATAGTGCAGGGCCTGGTAATTGCCCCCCCCCACCCCCCATAGTGTAAAGAATACAGTAGGATTTAAGCCATAATCACAAGACGGACAAGCTGAGCACAACCATACAGATACTAAAAATTAAGAACAAGACAACAGCAGAAGTTGAATAGCACTGAAATCTTCTAGCTCACCAGCTGGTAAGGAACAAGGGTTAGTCAGAAAGCAATCTTTGAGCACTAGATCGGATCCGAACAACCTGAGTGCCCTTTGAGGGCCAACTGTACATTACAGAGAAGCCATCATTAGAAAAGGGCATTCCCTAGCTAAAGTAAGCATAGGCTGGAAAATATATCAAAATCTGAATCTGAAAAATATGTCAGAATTGTGGCACATGTACAAAGAAATGTTTTAAATGCTTAACTCCTCAACTCGAGATAACCCCTCCAATAATGATACATTTCCTACATCAGCCACTATATCTAAGTTGTTATAAAAGATTTTAACAATAAGGTAGAGCCACTTAATTCCATTTAATAAAAACTGAATAAAAATGTGATAACCAAGAGGTCCAAAACGGTAAGTTACAGCTGTGTAAAGTCTACGTTGTTGCTAATTTAAAAATAAAACAAAGCCAAGTAGCCATAAGTAAGAATAAAATGCAGAATTGGGCAGTACCTTTACGCAAAGATGCTAAAAATATTATAAGAGCGGTGCAGAGATGGCGTGAGCTTCTGAGTTCTTCAGAACCCTTCAGCAGTGAAAATGATTTAAAAAAATACAAAGATAGGGCAAGAAAATAAAAAGTTCAGAAATATAGCGTGGTATGTTGGTCATTATATAGAGTAGCTGCAGCAGAACGCATGATAGCTGAGTGGTTTACGAATCTGTCTACACAGGCAGGGGTTGGGAGTTCAGTTTCCCCTGTGCCTCCTTGAGAGGGCCTGGACTCGATGATCTAGGATCCCTTCCATCTCTGCAATTGTAAGGTGGATGGTGTCTCTCCATTCGCACCCCTCAATGAGGGCTGTTTAAAACCTTTTTCCAAGGTCATAATAACCAACTTGGAGCCTTGAGAAAAATGACAGTCTCTCTCTGTCAGTTGCACTGCCCTTTAAACTTTGGCAATAAATTAGATTTGTTTTTTTAAAAAAGCCCTTTGAACCCAATTGCAAGTATGATCCATGGCTATTCAGTATGCTGTAATCCCTCTCAGTTGTGGAAAAACCTTTCTTCTCTAGTGGTTAATCCATCCCTGAGCACCTCAAGATAGCATCAGCATACAAAGCAGCCCGGTGGTTCAAAAGAGAAAACAGAATGCACAATCCATTTTATTAGCCTACTATTTTATCCTGTGCCATTTTGTGCCCCTGCTCATAGCCAGGCCATGCTAAGCTTCACCACTGTGCATCTCAGCAGGCTGTAGACTAATACTTTTAATACCAGTTGACTTCACTGAGTCTGCATATTACACCATGCAGATCAGCGAGGTGCAAAATTATTTTGAGTCTTTGCCTATTCCTGAATTTCATACCAGCTTTACTGACACAGAGTCCTGAAGAACTCAAAAGCTCACATCGCCCTTGTGCCATGTTGGAAATTTTTTAGTAGTCTTAATAAAAGATCTTCTAAAGAATGCAACATATTTGCTGTCCATCATTTTTAGTTCTTGAATATTGAGAGAGCGATGTGACATTTATGTTTACAACATATCACAACACTATGCACATCATCAGCACACATCATCTCCAGCAAATAAGTCACATAGACCAAAATCCCACTGTGTCATGCTAGTGTAGGAGGAATTAGGTCACTTATTAGAATCTCCACTGTGATTCCTCATGCAAATCCTTGTGGCACTCAAGGCAGACGGCTTTGTGTGTGACTGGAATCCACCTAAGCACTTTTTCAGTACTCTAAGTCCTGATTGATTTCTGGGTCATGATCATACCCAATGAAACGGCATGGTAGTTATGGATTCCCGCAAACAGCAATCTGTAGGATTTCCATGAGCAGCAATCTGCCTCTGCGGTGATGTGGTTTTCCATTTTATTGGCGCAGCAGGATTTGAGACTCAATTCACTTTTCAGAGGAGTATAGTGAGTTTTCAAAAAGTCTTTAATCTTATTATACATGCATGTCTAGTTCAACAGAATTGGGAATAAAAGCACTGATTGTTGTGAGTTTTTTGGGCTGTTTGGCTGACATTTCACCAGACTCTGTGGCTGGCATCTTCAGAGGGCAAGGAGCTCAGGCAACTAGGAGTTCTCTCTGTTCTCTGGGTTATAAAGTGAGTAAGACTGGGAAAGAGGAAACTTGTCATATGCAGTGAAATAGGTGTTACTCATTGTATTGTGATGAAGGGATTAAGAAGTTTCAATGCAATCAGGGGTAAAGAAATAGAGAGGAAACTCCCATTCTTAGATGTCATGGTCATATGCAAATTGGACCTCCAATTAGGATACAAGGTCTACAGAAACCCTACCCACACATAAAAATTCCAACCACCACCGACAACAAAAAAGAGGCATAATCAAAACTCTTGTAGAATGTGCAAACTGAAACTGTGAAGCTGAATACCTCAAAACTGAACTCAGCCACCTGAATTGGGTCCTATAGGCAAATGGCTATTCTAAGAACAAAATTAAAAGAGCCACCAAACTGAAAAAACAACACTAAACAGCCTCCAACAAAGTATTTTTGCCATACATAAAAGGAGTCACGGAATGCATGGACAAAGTGTTGAAAAAAACACAACCTATATACAGTATTTAGACCCACCACAATACAACAGATGCTATCATCAGCAAAGGACAAAAAGAACCAATACGCCACTTCGGTAGTATACCTTGTAGTTGTAGCCAGGTATATATTGGGACCACAAAGTGCAGCATCCAGACTAGAATCAAAGAACATGAAAGATACTGCAGACTAAAACAACCTGAAAAATCAGCAGTAGCTGAACCACCTTTGTCAACAGAAGAAAATTGGGCAGCAGCAGCAAAGGACAAGGGTAACCAATTTCATCAGTTTTCTGAATTTATGATACAAGTCCCACCCCTTGCAGGGGCAGGTGGAAAGATCTGGGCTCAGAAAACTGAATCTTAGAATCATAGAATCATACAGTTGGAAGAGACCTCAAGGGCCATCCAACCCTGTGCCATGCAGGAATCCCCATCACAGGACTCCCGAGTCCCGACAGATGGCCATCCAGCCTATGCTTAAAAACCTTCAAAGAAGGAGACTCAACCACCCTCCGTGGCAGCATATTCCATTGCCGAACAGCTCTGTCATGAAATTCTTCCTAATGTTTAAATTGAATCTCTTTTTTTGTAGCTTGAAACCATTTCCCTGAGTCCTAGTCTCTGAAGCCATGGAAAACAAACTAGTCCCTTCTTCAATGTGACATCCATTCAAATATTTAAACATAGCTATCATATCCCCTCTCGGCCTTCTTTTTGTAAGGCTAAACATTCCCAGCTCCCTAAGCGACTC
>JAHTLZ010000289.1:767760-780309 GCA_023846285.1 Phrynocephalus versicolor
TCGTAAGACATTTCCTCCAGACCCTCAATCATCCTGGTCGCCCTCCTCTGGACCCGTTCAAGATTGTCAACATCCTTTTTAAATTGAGGTGCACAGAACTGGACACAGTACTCCAGATGAGGTCTGATCAGAGCAGAATAGAGTAGTACTATCACTTCCCTTGATCTAGACACAATGCTTCTGTTGATGCAACCAAGAATCGCATTGGCTTTCTTGGCTGCTGACTCATGTTCAATTTGTGTTCCACCCAGACTCCCAGATCCCTTTCACAAGTACTATTTTCCAGAGAGGTGTTTCCCATCCTATATCTGTGCAATTCATTCTTTTTACCTAGATGCACCACCCTACATTTCCCTCTGTTGAAACCCATTCCGTTAGCTTTGGCCCAGGACTCTAATCTGTCAAGGTCCTTTTGGATTTTCATCCTATCTTCTAGGGAATTAGCAACCCCACCCAATTTAGTATCATCTGCAAATTTGATTAGCCTACTCTCTATTCCTTTTTCTAAGTCATTAATAATGTTCCAAGTCTAAGTCCTTGTTAGCAAGTCCCAGGTCCCAAACTCCAAGTACTTATGAAAAGCAGGTTCTTTTCTCAAGAATAAAAGGAAGAGAGTGGGTGGGTTCTGAGCCATTAAAAACAACACCCAGAATCGAGTCGGAGACCAGCTTGACAGCAATTCCTGAGATTCAAGTCCCCATTCCTAATAATTAACTACTTTTTCCCTTACTTTAAAAACAGCAGCATCTCAGTGCTGCAAACCATGAACTGCCCAGAAACTACTTGCAGTGGTATGGGGCGGTATATAAGCAGAACATTTTGTTTTGCTACTGAGAATGGTGGTCTCTGGTACAAAACCCACCCTCCTCCTATCCATGGTGTTACAAGAAAAGATGAAGTAGTAGCAGGCATGGCATCTGAACCACATGGGATTCCTCTTCTATCATTTCATGAGGCCATACTCCTGAAAGCAAGTAAAAGTGTACAAGTTTTCCAAGGTACTTTGCAAAAAGGGTGAAGTTGACTTTTACTGAAATACAATTACAATGCAATGCAGTTCTACCTTCATTACTTGGGAAAAGAACTAATGATACAGGGGGTGTATGTGTGTATGCGTGTGCGTGTTATGCGTGTGTATGTGCACATCTGTGCACATGCCTTCAAGTCAGAAGTGACCCTAACAAAGCTTTCAAGTTAAGTGGTTTTAAAGAGTGGTTTCTGTCAGTTCCATCACCCCACACGTGAATTTCCATGGCCAAACAGACATTTGAACAAAGGTTTCTTGATTGGTAGTCTGTCACTCTATCTACTTCAACACAGATAAGTATCTAGTAATTTATAATTAGTAACTTTTAATCTTGCACAGGATCAGCAAGCCCCAGGGTTCATATAGAGAGGAAAACAGGTTCCTCCAAACTTCCTCAGTGGAAGAGTTCTGCCAGACGTTTCTGCCTATTGGCTTTAGAATCCAGCAGGATACCTCCTTTGATCTCCTGTCAGGTTGGTTCAAAGAGATGACATCTGATGCTCAGGGCTCCTGGTCAAAGCCACACCACAACTGAAAGTGATGTTCATCGCAGTTTTCATATACAAACTTCCTTCCTCCCTCTAATAATCTTCCATGCATTATTAACAAGAGAATTGTGTTTGCTGAAGTTGCTATCTTTGCCAGTCATTATTTATGAAGGTCAGGAGAAAAATAACATTTCTTTGACAACAGAAAATGGCTGACTAAAATATTATATAAAATCATACATAATTGGTTTTGAGATTAAAGTCAAGCTGTTGTTTTATATAAGAGTTTTATCATGATGGGAATAAAATACAAACCTTAAGCTATATCAAAAACATATAAGATGAGGCCATGAGGAACTGCTACGCCTATAATATATTTATCGATACTACTTTAAAAAGCACATGCTAATTTTATTTCAAATCCAATGTACTGGAAGAATAAATTAATGAACCTTTAAATACAAAAGTACACTAAGCCAAAAGGGACACAAAGCAATCAACACCTTCAAAAGTGCACCTTAAAAATTTGGAATATAAAATACAGACTTGAAATGTATGCCTGGTGCCATAAGAACTCCAGGGAGACTGTGCCACAGCTGGCATGTCAACCCTTAGAAGACCTTTTCTCTAAGAAGGGACTTTAAAAAGTAATGATTTTAATTTAATACGGGGGTAAATTTTTGGCTTGTGTATTTCAATAATGAAAAGGGTATATACGCCAGGGAAAGTGTTAGTGTATTTCTGGAGAGAAATGAGAAGGTCAATATCTTAAGGATTTTGAGCATAGATTAAGTCCTATTGGTGGCATGGGGCTTGTTAGGAGGACTCTTTTGTTAAGAAGATTGTTTTGTTTTGTGTAAATTTCATTTTGTTTTTGTTTTTATATTGTACTTTTATTTATATTAATAATTTTTTTTAAATGAGAAGACCCTTTTTCTACCTTCTTCATCTCAGATGGTGGTCCAATGCCCAGGGTGCTGTTCTTTTATATCTTAATAGATAGGTAGTACCTATGCAGACTCAGGTCCAGTTTTTTAAAAAAAAAACATGGATAGGGATGACTGAATGGACACTGTTTATTGAGGCTTCTGAAAGGCTTTTGATATCTTTCCAAATTTTAGGGAGTAAGAAGAATACCAAGTACTAGAAACAAAGATGTGAAGGGATATGACACAAAAAGCATACCCACAAAAATGTATGCCATGTCCTTGGAGCTACACAATGTCTGAAATCTAGCATTAGGGCATAACTAAAGTAGGGTTGCTGAATCAATGGAACATACACAGATGTTGACTCAGCAAATTCCCACTGATTCAATGGGCCTACTCTAGTAGTGACTTGATTTACTCTAGTAATCACTAGTAGTAACTGCATTTCAAACAGTAAATATCAAGTCCTCCCCATGGACCGTGATTCTGGCCTAGCAAACAGCATAGATGTGGCCATGGAGGATTCTGTGGATGAAAGGATTTCTGCTACTTCCTAAAAATGGAGGAGACTGAAGAGCAAAGAGGCAGTGGTTTGCAAAGTATATTTCAGGAGATATGTTGGCTCCCTGTCTCAAAGATGCAGGAGCTGATCAAGAGTTTCCTGAGACTTGCAAAGCTTTACAAAGGACCCACCAGTAGATGGGAAAGAAAATAAATTAGGTAGAGTTGGCCGAACATGTTTTTCTTAAACTGTCCCTTGTATAAGTTTCAATAGCAAAGATATCTTAGATCTGTCTTACCATGTCTTCAAGGAGGATTGGATGCAGACATGATATAATCACTCTTGTCAAATCAGGAAGGTGTAAACCTTAATAAGGTTGCCCATTTTGTGTAGACAGTCATGAACGATCAAAAAATGGAATCATAAGCTTAGTCCTACACTAGATCAGTATAGCCCCGCTCAACACTGAACCTACTCTATATGTGTGTCACATGCTTATCATCTCCAGCAGAACTTATCATCTCCAGCAGAACTTAAAGACAAATTCTATGATGATCTCGCTGCCACTGTCAAGAAAATCCCTGAGAAAAGACCAATAGCTATCCTTGGTGACTTTAATGCCAGGGTTGGTGCTGATTATAACTCCTGGCCCACCTGCCTAGGTCGGTTCGGCATTGGAAAGATGAATGAAAATGGCCAACGCCTGCTGGAGTTTTGCTGCTATTATGGTCTCTGTGTCAGCAATATATTCTTTAACACAAAGCCCCAGCACAAAGTCTCTTGGAGACATCCAAGATTGAAGAACTGGCATCAGCTCGACCTGATTCTCGTCAGGCGCTCCAGCATTTCTACCGTTACAATCACACACAGTTATCAGAGTGCCAACTGTGACACAGACAACTCCCTGGTGTACAGCAAAGTAAAATTGAAAACAAAGAGATTGCACTATCTGAAGAAGGGAAGAAGATCAAAAATTAATACCAGTAACACCTATAACCAAGGAAAAGTCGAGGAATTCTCCCATGTACTCAAGGAAGCTCTTCCTGGCCCTGCTGAAGAAAATGCATCTAAACGTTGGGAACATTTTAAGAATGTTGTTTATAACACTGCTTTATCAGTATTCGGCAAGGAGACTCGAAAGACAGCAGACTGGTGATGCCAGCTATTGAGGAAAAGAGGAGAGCCTTGACTGCATATAAAGCTTGTCCCAGTGAGCACAACCTACAGGCCCTGCGAGCTGTTCGTAACAAAGTCCAGCAGACTGCCAGGAAATGTGCTAACAATTACTGGCTGCAACTGTGTTCTCGGATTCAGATGCCAGCTGATACAGGTAACATCAAGGGGATGTATGATAGAATTAAACAGGCCTTAGGGCCAATAAATAAGAAAACTGCACCCTTAAAGACTGTTTCAGGTGAGATCATGCAGGATCGTGAGCAGCAGATCTCTGAACTATGTTCCAGAGAAAACACAACTGAAGAAGTCTTAAATAATATTGAGTGCTTGTCTGTCTTGGAGGAGCTTGACAATGAACCAACACTAAAAGAACTAAATGTAGCTCCGGATTCACTTGCCTCTGGCAAGACACCTGGAAAAGATTACATCCCTGCTGAAGTTCTGAAGTGCTGCAAAGAGATCATTGCCACTGAACTGTACAAAATCCTCTGCCTTTGCTGGAGGGAAGGGGGAGTACCACAGGATATGAAGGATGCTAATATTGTTACGCTTTATAAGAACAGAGGTGACAGGAGCGACTGTAACAACTATTGTGGTATCTCTCTTCTTAGTGTTGTCGGGAAGCTGTTTGCACGTGTTATACTGAAGAGGCTCCAGATACTTACAGAGAGAGTCTACCCAGAATCACAGTGTGACTTTTGAACCAACAGGTCCACTACTGATCTGGTATTTTCCCTCAGGCAGTTGCAGGAGAAATGCAGGAACAAGGACAGCCACTTTTTGTAGCCTTCATAGCTCTTACGAAGGCATTTTACTCTTTAAAATACTCCCCCCGGGTTGGATGCCCACCCAAGCTCCTTAACATCATTAGGTCTTTTCATGAGGATATGAAGGGCAATGTAGTTTTTGATGGCCTGGTGTCAGATCCCTTCAACATATGAAGCGGAGTGAAGCAGGGCTGTGTCTTGTGCCAACCTTGTTTGGGATCTTCTTTGCTACCATGCTGAAGTATGCTTTTGGAACTTAAACAGAGGGTATCTATCTCCGGACCAGATCAGATGGAAAACTCTTCAACCTCTCTAGATTGAGAGCAAAGTCTAAGGTACAGGTGAAGTGTTTGCGGGATCTCCTCTTCTCTGATGATGCCGCCATTACTGCTCACTCTGCCAAAGATCTCCAACAACTCATGGACCATTTTAGTAAAGCTTGCAAAGATTTTGGGCTAGAAATCATCCTGAAAAAAACAAAAATAATGGGCCAGAATGTGGACTCTCCTCCTCACATTACAATTTCTGAAAAAGAACTGGAAGTTGTCCATGACTTTGTATATCTTGGCTCAACTATCTCAGATACACTCTCACTAGAGTCTGAGCTGAAAAAACGTATAGGTAAAGCAGCAACCATGGTTTCCAGACTAACAAAGAGAGTATGGCTCAATAAGAAGCTGACAGAAGATACAAAGATACAGGTCTATAAAGCTTGTGTACTGAGCACACTTTTGTATTGCAGCGACTCTTGGACCATCCATGCCCGACAGGAAAGAAAGCTTAATACCTTCCATATGCGCTGTCTTAGGCGAATATTCAACATTACCTGGCACGACAAAGTTCCAAATAGCATAGTCCTGAATCGAGCTGGAATCCCTAGCATGTACACTTTATTGAAACAGCGACGCCTACGCTGGCTTGGACACGTTGTGAGAATGGATGACGATCGGATCCCAAAACATCTTCTATATGGAGAACTAATGCAGGGAAAGTGCCCCAGAGGGAGACCATAGCTGCGGTATAAGAATATCTGTAAGAGGGACCTGAAGGCCTTGGGAATGGACCTCAACAGTTGGGAAATCCTGACCTCCGATCGCACTGCCTGGAGGCAACAGATACAGCATAGTCTACATAAATTTGAAGAGGCATTTGTCCAACAGGCAGAGGAAAAGAGGCAGGCACGGAAAGAACGAAACTCGAGGACCGGGCAAGAAACAGAATATATCTGCCCCCAGTGCGGTAGAGACTGCCATTCCCGAATTGGTCTATTTAGTCACACTAGGTGTTGCTTTTAGGATCTCTACTCCAGGCATGATTGTAGATACAGTCTTTCGAGACTGAAGGATGCCAATGATGCTTATGAAGTGCAGGTCTGCTATATGATTTTGTATATGCTCTGAATTTTACTAAGGTGAACCTATTTTTGTATGCCAATAAAGACCTATTTTTTTAAAAAAGTGACTGATAGTTATCTCTCTCTCTGATCCATATAGACACAAATAATGCTACCAACCAGACATATGCTTCAGCGTATTTCCAGTATCTATGTGGCTCTGTGGGTTTTCATTGCTTTCCTCCCCTTTTCTTGCCCAACAGACAAGAAAAGATTACTGGAAATGGGGGGAGGGGGTATAATATTCAAAATAAATAAATAAATAAAAATGTCATTGGGAAAGATTTGGCAACTTGGACAACGGTCTGCATGTTCATGAAGTATGACCCCTAACAAGTGATGGCATGTGATTGGAAAAATTCTTTTAATAGGAGTTTTGCAAACCTGGTCCTGGGGGCTTTAAACTTGGGTTCTGGTGGGCAGCATGACTATATTCCTGGGTAGGAGTAAGGTAGGCACCAAATTCTGGGGAGGATGGTAATGAACTACAAACTTGGGGCAGAAAATAAGAAAATTGGGAAAGAAGGAAGGAGCTTGAGGGAATGGCCCATGGTTTCAAATATCTCTACACCCATAATAATTTGGTTTATTGTCTGTTTTTTGTTGTGAACAGCCCGGAGTTCTGTTTTGGAAGACGGCTGGTATACAAGCTCTAAAAATAAACAAATAAACAAATAAACAAATAAGAGAAGCCTAAACAGGAAGAGCAGAGAAACAGCTCTGCATCTCAGGGATGTTTACTATTATGAAGGTACACAAGAGCTGCAGCATGGAATACAAATGGACAGCGGTGTGTGTGTGTGTGTGTTTCGGAGATCTGCCATAGGACTTCTAGCCAGACTAAAGAGGTTCAAAAACCTGATAAAGAGTAATAAGCAACTGCAACTGCCCTCATATCTGTTGGAAGTCCAACTCTGCCAAGAATGTAAGCTCCTATTTGTATTGGTAACATATTCCTCTTCCAAAAGATGAGAAAAACAACAATGCATTCACTATTTTGCATGGTCCTCACTAACAGGAAAGAATAAGAAGTGAAATGAATGAATGAATGAATGGAGAGAACTCTTAATTGAGGTGATCCGGACATCCTGAGAAAACAGCATAGTACAATATATTTTCCAGACTCACTGCATGTGAGTTTCAACTCTCATTTCCACGCAGATAATGTCTAAAAATAACAGAGATTTTTCCTCTTCCAAAATGTAGGCAGGTGAAGACATCAGATAGAGAAGTGGCAAGGATACCCCTATATCTGTGGTAAATATGTACAATTAAATAATGATTAAATGGGGTATCTCTTGTATCACATATCAACTCAGATTGAGATTGTAACACAAGGTCATGGTTGACACTGTAGCCTATGCCTTTATAGTGCTACAGATGTAACTGAGACTGTTTAAAGATTGTAGAACATATTTTAAAGGATATGGTGAATAACTGTTATTTATTTATTTATTTATTTATTTATTTATTTATTTATTTTTCACACTTATATACCGCTCCTACTTCCCGAGCGGGAACTCAGGGCGGTTAACATAAAGTCACAAAAGAGGCAAAGGCAAAGTATTCACAATGCTTGTGATATTCCTGGTGTGTATCAGTGACATGCATTAATGCACTGTTCCTCAGTGCATTAAGCCAGGATTGTGGCCGTCATTTCCCAGAAATCAAGGATGTTTACCACTTCATAAAAATCATAATCCTAAAATCTTGAAATGATTATTTAAAAAGAATTTATGAATCTGCAAATACTGAATATCTAGTAAAAGAAACATCAGAAGAAATAGAAAGAGAAGAAACAGGTTCAAAACCAGACTGGAGGTAGATATGAGAGTGCTTTTCAAATACGTACTGTACTTGAAAGGCTGTCATACAGAGAAGGGGCAAGATCTGTTCTCGATCATTCCTCAATATAGGGCACGCAACAATGAAATCGAATTACAGTACGTCAAATTTCAGTTGAGTATCAGAAAAAAAACATCAATGTTAAAGCAATCCAGCAATGGAACTAATGACCTCAATAGGTTGTGAGTAGAGATGGGCACGACTCAAAAAAATTGTTTTTCGTTTTTCGGTTGGTCGTTTCGGGGTCCGTTTCAGTTCGTTTTCGTTTTCGTTGGGTTTTTCCGCAAATTTTTCATTTTCATTTCGTTACCTAATGAAAACGAAAAACGAAAAACGAAAACGAAAATTTCTGTTTCGTTAGCATTCTTTTCAGTTCAATGTGTTTGCCTCAACAAAAACGAAAAACACGGCAAAAATTTTCGTTTTCGTTTGGTTACCTAACGGAAACGGAAAAACGGAAACGGAAATAAAAATTTCGCTGAGTCGTGCCCATCTCTAGTTGTGAGTGCTCTAACACTGGAGACATTCAAGAGAAATTTGGACAACCTCTTGACAGATATCCTTTGGTTTCTATTCCTGTCTTGAGCAGGGGGTTGGGCTCGATGGCCTTATAGGCTTCTTCCAACTTCATGATTCTTAACTTGAACAGTATCCAAAATGGTTTGGGTTGTCTATTGTCCTTCAATAGCGTAAGCTGCCTTGGGTCCTTTTCCAAGGAGAAAGGAGGAGTAAAACTATTCAAAATAATTAATAATAAATATTATTATTCTTTGTTCCGCCTTCCATTTTTGGAGGCCAAAACTGAATCCGACCAATAGATTCCCCCTCCCCGATAATAATAAGCATTCATTTGTCCCGTGATTGATAACACATTTTTAATAGCTGAATCAACTTCTTCCCTCCCCCCTTTCGTTGTTGCTTTGAATGCATTCTTATCAAACTTCACAAAACTTGTATTTCAGCCTCATGAGCCCTGCAGCTGTAAATTAATTGAATAGAATTCACAAACATTATGCACTGGGTAAAGCACTTTAAAGGCTTTTCCCTCTTCAGTTGACTTAGCTTGTTGGCATGACAGTTTTGCTTGACATGACTTCAGAGCCCCTGGAAACCTTCCTAATCCCACTCTCCAGACCCTGTGCCTATTATTGAAACCATGTTAACCTAAATCCAGAAAATTAATAAACCTCAAATGGGTTTAAGCACTTGGAAATCTCCCTTGACACTCTTTCCCACATTCATTATGTTTGCAAGGATCTTTTTTGCACCAGGAAATTTGTGCTCCAAAGGTCTAAACAGAAACTGGCAGGTCCCCTCAGATTTTAACAGGCAATAAAACATCACATGTATTGTGAACCGAATCATGGAAGAAAATATGTTTACAGATGTCTCTGTATCTGCTAACTGCCAACATTCTTAATGTCAGGATTTAATTGGATTCTTTCAATACAGTCAATAGAGAATGCTTTGGAGATTCATAGTGAAAGATAAAAACAATATACAATACTCCTTAAGATGACCAGTTTCAGTTAAACCTTGTTTTAGCTTTTGTTTTGGTCTAAATCAGATTAAGATATCAACAGCACTTTTTGGTGTGTTTTTAGTTGTCCTATTTTTCTATCACGACATTTTAAAAACACGGTGCAATAGACAGCAATAGACAACATTTGCTTTTATCAGTTGAATAGAAGAGCTAAACACATCTGTCCTTGGAGCATCTGTGCATCCTCAAAACTGGCTCTGGAACATTAGAAAACTTTCCATAACAGGATTCCGGACGATGCCAAACCAAAGGAGAGATAGTGGGGAAAAGCATTTTGCAAAAGAGGAAGGCCGCTAGAGCAACACTTGACATAAATATATACAAGCTAAATGGCTTGGAAGTTGTAAATATATACAGGCAAAGTGGATTGTAAGTTGTGAATGTTGTCCTGTTCTTACTTACAGCCACTGGCTGTGATGCAGAAGTTCCATGTTCCATGCAACTGGAATGGGTTGTTCCTGAGTCCCTTTTTTCACTTTGGGGTATGTTATGAAACGCATTTGTTTCCAGTGTGGATGCAGCTCCCTTTTCATTCCATGTGGACTTAATTCATAATATATTTGGGACCACGGAAATAAGTGTGAATCGTTCAGACATTTCTATTTCACTTCCACATGCAAAGTAAACAAGGGTCTCTGAGCTATTGAACTCATTATTTAAACTGAGTTCGATAGCTATGGCGGAAGTATAAAGAGAGGAAAGAATGCTGACCCAATTGGGTGTATATTGGATAATGGCAAGAGAAAAGAGGGAATCTTGGGAAGCTGAGAAGATGTGTGAGCAGCAAATACAGAAGGAGAGTTCCATCAATAAAGGAAGCACCACAAAACAGTATCAGGAAGGGAAGAAGTCTGGTTGGCTTCAGAGAAAGATTATAAAAAGTAGAAGGCTGGAGCTTGACCACCCAAGGTGGGAGTCAATGTGTTGAAAGGTTGTCTAAACATCACATATTTCTCAATCTTTGGCAATAAATTCTTAGGTCAACAAGAACAGAACCTCTCATCAGAAATCCTCAAGAAATTCAGTGGCTTGAACTCCACATGAAGGATAAATTAGAGAACAGCACCTCCATTTTTCTGAATGCCGTCTGGACCATTTATTAATTTATTTTGAATATTTTTACCCCACCTTACTAGTATCATAAAGAGCTACTGTTTTGTAGTACTGGTTCCCAGCTCATAACGTGAAGACACCTCATCTAGTCACATTCTCGGATTTAAGCAGGCTTGCATCTGATGGATACAATGAAAGGGAGACCATCTTGGACACCAGATAGAAAAATATTGGGACAGTGGTGAAGCATTTTTAATTGTCTTGTGTATATCCCACTTTTACGTCAATCAGATAAAGATGTAGGGTGTGACTCTATTTCTTCCCACTCTTTTCAACAACACAGTGAGGTAGGTCAGGCTATGACAGTGGGAATAGCTGAAATTCAATCAGTACTCCTTATGTCCAACCAGGAATTTAAACTCAAGTGTCACAAGTCTTTGCTAGATACCTGAACCAATCCACCACACCAAATAAATGCATATACTGTACATTTCGAAGCAGTCGTCCACAACTACTGGGCAGTAATATAAGTACATCGGTGTAAATACAGGGAATACATAAACTCCTCCAAATAGGAACAAAGTCTTGAATGGTTGTCAAATAACGCATTTGGCAAACGACAGAATTAGAGAGAAAATGCCACCAGGGATCAGTCAGGTTGTCTGGCTTGTTACTTTAAATGGTATTTTTGTGACCCATGCTATGAACAACCATCTTCTAGATAATAGTACATTTAGGAATAGTAAAAGCTAGAGAAACAATAATTCGTTTTAAATGAACAAAAGATTTGTGTAGACAATCAGGTGTTTAATGGAGATAGGGCCAGCTGTTCCTGATAGTAATGGTCCATAAGAAAATTGCATAAAACAACCATTATCCAAACAAAAAGATGGCATTTTTCAGACAGAAAGCATATGGAAAGAATCCAAAGCACTGCTAATGTTTCAGCAGTTTAATCATTCTTCTTAATACTGTTTGCTCCAAGCCCACTAAATTTATGGTTACGATTAGGCTTTCTCAAACTGATGCCCTACAGATGTTGTCCAAAACATCTGGAGGGTACTCGGCTAGGGGAGGCTAGTTATACTGATGGCCTGGGGGACCAAATGATCTGAGAAAATATACACCTCGACTGGGTGTATGGAACGCCAAAATAAAAATCAGTTTTAAAAGTCACAGAAATAATTGGATAATATTTTATCAATTCAAACCATATTGAAAATAAATCTCTCACTTTAGTATTAACCTTTATGAACCAATCTACACTTGATCTTAGCCACAAGGCCAAGAAGCAATAATGAATAGAAGCAGTCAATTTTTTTACACTTAATAAATATGCTTTGCACTTGAAATAATAATGCTACCAATGCTTTCCTTCTCCCACTGTTCAGTAAACCGAAATCTCAGGTGAAGTGGAGTGGGGGAGGATTCTAGTCAGAACAGGAACTGATCAGTGCCGATACAACATTAGAACAAATAGTTATTGTTCTAAGTAGTTCTTCCGGTTTGATACCTCATGTTCCACCAACCATGCCATCAAAAGCCCTGAGGGGGAAGAAACTGTTGTGTCCGATTCTGTGCTTATCATTTTTTGGTAAATTTTAAAAACATCCATTGTACTATTAGAAATAAAGCCAAATAAAAATAATAATTCTACTAGTAGCTGGGGGAAATGCAATAATAACACAGGTGTGCAGCTTGGAGCCTTGATGCTCAGGTTTTGACATTGGCCATGAATGTCTTTGCACAGTTAAAATTAGTTAACGTTAACCAGCTGAACCCATTCCTGGAGACGTCTAATCTGGCCAGAGCGACACATGCCTTAG
>JAHTLZ010000289.1:790618-834059 GCA_023846285.1 Phrynocephalus versicolor
ATATGCTTATTTGATGGCTAAATTATGGAAAGATGCATAGGAAGGATTAGTCACACCAGCATCTTGCATGTTATGTTATGATTTCCTTTCCACATGTGAAGGCTTTAGAGTCTGGAATCTAATGTTTTCTGAACATTTATCTCCAGTGTCATTGGCCCAACCCTCGGGATCCTCCCAGGCTATTCTCTTCTAGGTAGCCAGCCTGAAGAAGGCCTAGAAGTCATCCACAAGAGGGTGGACCTTCTTCGTGGTGGCACCAACTTCGTGGAATTAGCACCCAGTGGAGTTACATCTGGCCCCATCCCTGAGGCAACTTAAAAGACTGTTTCTTAGACAGGCCTTCCACATTGACCTGGCTTGATGTTATGCCTCTGGTCCTGCTCTCATGTGTAGAATGTGCCTTTGGTGTCATTTGTTTTTATCTTGTTTATTATTCTAATTTTTATTGTTTCTGGTTATTTATTGCCACGTGTTTTACTTATTGTTGTAAACGACCCAGTGTATTGCATCAGACTAATGGGGTGATGTGTTTAAAATTATATAATTTTTCCCATGGTTATCATGAAGAAAAAAGTAGTGTGCAGATAATCGGGATAAATATGTGCATATCTAATAATAAGTTACTACTAGTACAACATAATTTTGGGATTGTTTCTGTGCTTATATCTTGGAAGTTTCCATTTGGAAGCCACAGAGATCACCATTCAATACAGTAGGAAAGTTCAAAAGGCTGAAACCATAAGGTACAAATGAAAATTGGTTGCCAAGTTCATTCCTTGGAAGTGCCTAGAGTCTTCCTTCAGAGCTGTGTGTGATGGCATTCATATATAAAGCTAAGTTTCTGATCTTCTGATTACATCATGTCACTGGGCCTAGTAAGTATTCAAATAAAAGCAATACCAATATTCTGGGCCAGATTGCGGGGACCATTGTGTCAAAATATAGGACCCCCTAAATATTCAACAGGGATTGAAACAAATATAAACACAGGAAAAATACAGCAACATGCCCACTTTCAAATATAAATCAGATTCCCCAATCTCTACATCCAATATCAGTGTCCCAGAAGTCTGTGTTCTAGGTGAGTATAATGTGACCATACTATTGCTTCACATAGAACAGCCAATAGTTGGATTTCATGGGATACAAGACTGACACCATGTCTAAACTGAATCCTGGGAAATTATCAGGCAATACCATTTGACATAGCCATACTTTATTTGAATGGCATCAAAAGAGAATTTTCATTATAAATTAATTGGCAGAAGGTGTAGTACTGGTGCCAGGTGAAAGCATATTTGTTGTGCAGTGATTTCTGTGGGCTTTCTTTCTTACCGTAAATATATAACACGAGAAGCAAAATTAAACTGAAATAAACATGAACCTTCTTCAAGACTAAAATGCAAATACAGTGGTACTTCTCTGGTAGCTTTAGCTTCCACAAGGTCACTGCATCACATGCCCAAATGTTATGTCCTTGAACTGGCTATGGTTGCAAAAGATTATGATGTAACATAATTACTGCTTTCCTGGAGGATAATGGAATTATTAATGTTGCGCATAAGAGTACATTGATCATGAACTTGCATTGTAGCCTAATTATATATTCTACATTTCTTCAACTCACAGAATTGACTTTGCAGAGAGTTCATACAATTAGAAAAAGTTAAGGCTCTAAATCTATGGCTGCGGTTAAAACTCTTGACCCTATTTCTAATTTTTCATTTGACATAACCATATATAATGCTGCATAAGAGAGATTAGAACAGGCATGAAACCACTAACAGAGTAGAATTTTTAAATGCTTGCAGTAATCAAGCAATTAATCTGTGTACTATGTAATGGAGATATTTGTGTTGCATTACATTTTTCTGTATATTTTGTTCTGTTAATTATTAATACACTGAGCCTGAACTACCTGGCTGCCTCTTCCTTCTGGGAACAAATGGAATCTGAAGTCTTTCACTTGGAAATGAGCCTTCTGAATAACCTTCCCATGGATAATATAGGAAATTATATATATATTTTAATAATATCACCCTGTCTTCAGCGTGGGATTTTTTTTTTAACCTCTTGAACTACAAATCCCATAGTTCTCTGTTCTGGGAGTTCCACCTGACAAATACACATAAATGTAACTCGTGTGTGAGAAGAGCCAAAAGTGAGGCACAGAATCCTGCCTGCATTGGCAGCGGAAAAAGGATGCCTAGCTTTACATAGCAAAGAGCAGCTTGAATGTTAACACTAATGGCAGCCATCAGAATAGTCATCCGGATACCGTCTTCTGCGAGTCACTACCCCTCACGTTTGTTGAACACTGTCCTGAAAATTGCTTTGTGTTTAGGTGAGAAGTGGTTAATTGATGAAAAAAGGAATCAGGTCCTGGGATTTTCTCTTACACAGTGACACTTTGTGAACGATAGTGAGCACAAATGAGAAGTCTTGTAAGCCAGGGGTCCCCAGGTCTGCAGCCCGGCTATTACAAATTGGTCCATGCTAATGGCAAGTAAAGTTTCTTTTAAGGCGTGTGCCCAAGTGGCCATGTGTGCTTTTCCCCTCCCCTCTTGGGTTTTCCTCCCTGCATACCCATCCAAAAACATAAGAACATAAGAAGAGCCATGCTGGATCAGGCCAAAGGCCTATCTAGTCCAGCTTCCTCTATATCACAGTGGCCCCACCAAATGCATCTGGGAGCGCCACACCAAATGCATCTGATACCACTCCCATGCATCTGGCCCTTGAAGTACCCCGATTTTAAGCCTAGAGATTACACATCTCCATCATGGTTTGTAACCTGTGATGGACTTTTCCTCCAGGAATCTGTCCAGCCCCCTTTTGAAGGCATTCAGGCCAGATGCTCTCACCACATCCTGTGGCAGGGAGTTCCACAGACTAACAACGCGCTGGGTGAAAAAATATTTTCTTTTGTCTGTTTCTTTTGTCAGTTTGAGTGGATATCCCCTAGTTCTGTTATTTTGTCAGAGGGAGAAGAGCATCCCTCTATGCACTTTACTCATGCCCTGCATTATTTTGTATGTCTCAATCATATCCCCCTCAGGTGCCTTTTAGCCTTTCCTCATAAGGGAGGTCCCCCACCCCAGTAATCATTTTGGTCGCTCTCTTTTGCACCTTTTCCAGTTCCACTATGTCTTTTTTCGTGATCTAAACAGTCACCCTGCAACCTTGCACAGAGTGTGGAGGCTGATGCATGTATGTGTGTGGAGCATCTTGCATGTGTGCATGCCTCTTGGATGCAGGGGGCAGCATTGTGTCCATGCAGTGGGGTATCTTGCATCCATAAACCCCCATTGTGTGTGTGTTTGTGCCCCTTGTTGTATGCTTGTGCACTTATTTGTGCATGCTCATAACGGGCCCCAGTACCAGTCCCTGGGAGAAATAAGGTTGGAGATCACTTCTGTAGACCATCTTACCTTATAACAACATCCATTATAAGTTAGTGAAATTTGCAGCAAGTCCAAGAAAATTAGGTTGGATGTAGAATTAATCTGCCTGTCTGCCATCTCCAAAATGTCCTGTTCTTAGCTGCCCTGCTCAGTTCTTGTAAACTCAACCCTGTGCTCCTTTTAGGGAATCGGCCAATCTCATATTTGGGTCTCCCTCTTTTCTTGCTGCTTTCCACCTTTCACAGCATTATTGTTTTCTGCCTTCTCATGGTGTGCCCATAGTAGGACAGCCTCACTTTAATTTAGAAATGATAATACTTCTACACATTGAAGAAGTCTTCAGCATGTGAGAAAACTACTCCTTTATTTTATGTGAGCTTATTTGTTGTTGATGATGACGATCCTTTAAGTGGAGCCAACTTATAGTGACCCTAACAGGGCTTCCAAGGCACTTGAGATATTTAAGGAGTGGCTTTACCAGGTCCACACTGGGGAGTGAGTTTCCATAGCTTAGTGCGGATTCAGTCCAAGGCCTTCTGAGTTCCAGTCTGTTACTCTTCCTACTGCACCATACTGGGTATTGGGAACTCATTACTCTTGTCGGATCAACAGGCAAACAACCAAGTCCTGTGTTAGAGAAAATGACATTGAGAGGAAACATGTGTGTGCAAGCACAGTATGAGTACTTCTTAATGGGTAGCGATAGTTAGAGGGAACCTTTGCTTCTTCACCCTTCTGAAAGGCTTCCCAGAGAAGTCTGTCTGCCACTGACAGCAACAGAACGCTAGACAGGAAGGACCTTTCACTGGGATAGACTCTTTCTCCATTCTTCTTATTGATGAAGATACCAAGAAAAGAGCTGCCCTCCATATGTACCAGAGGCCTTGACTGCAGCCACTAGGTAAAATTGTTTCTTTTTAATCTGGCCCTGGTTATTCCTAGTGAGTTTTGCTAATTTCCCCCCAACTTTCAAATGGAACACATGCTTTTTGTATCACCCCCGCTTCCTCAGGCAAGCAGGGACCTGTAGTCTTGATATAGCCAAATTGAGGGAGGAAAGAAGGGGGGTGATCAAGGACTATGATGCTTTGTTGGACATTCTGGGTGTTAAACTGTATCCGGGACTTTGAAGTAGTTTTAACACCAGCCTGCCTCCTGATAACCATCGTGTGGTGTTTTCCATCTCACCAAAAAGATTCTCAGCGCCTGAAGGACAACATCTTCTATCAAGACTGCATTTTTGGTACAATGCTTTGATAAAGATAGCAAGTTGCTATCGAAACCTTAGCTTATATTTTTTATTTTAGTAGTGACCAATAAAGGTATTACCTAACCTACTTTCATGTGTCTAGGTCACACACAATAGCTCAACACTCATGTTTCTTGAGGTGCTGCTATCATAGGAAACATGGAAATCACATGTCAGATGAACCAGTCATGGCATACCTGCATACATTACATTTGTATAAAAATAGAGCAGATTAGCTCTGTTGGAATGCTGCCAAAACTGTAAAAAGACCACTGAAACTGAGCTCCCTTCCTCAGTGTTTGTACTTGACAAAGGCCATTTAGTAAATCTCTGCATTGAAACCCTACCTCAGCATTCTGCTAGACAAGTAGATTTGTCATTCTTCCTGACAAAGGGCTCATTATTTCCTGGCAAATCACGATAACTTTATATTTAGTACACAGTTGTAAAAAAGACAGAAAAAAAGTTATGTGAGTGTGTGTGTGGGGGGAAGTAGAGACAAAAGAAGAGTGGGAATTTTAACATACATAGCTCTTGCACATTATCTGAGACACACGGGGGTTGTCAGTAGATGTAGTCCATGATTTACAGTGTCGCAATGGAAGGCGGACAAAGCTATCACCAGCAGAGCATGAGGGTCTGCTCAACAGGACTCTGCCCATTAAATCTAAAAGAAAGCACCAAAGTCTTAAGAGCCAATAGTCTAAAACTCAATCTATAGCATGCTATAGATATTTGAAGGTAGTACATCTGTCTGGTTAAGTAGAATTGAAGCTGTATTAAAAGGGTTTTACTGCCCTTAAGGATCAGGTTCACTGTCTGATTGTGCATTGAAATCCATCATTGCTGCTCTGGCACTAGAACCGTAGAGACCACCTTTTATCAACTCTTACTGGTATATGAATTATAACCATGCCTGGAAAGCAATACCCTTGCAACAGTTATTCATGTTCTGATGACCTCTCATTTGGCTGATTACAATGCATTTATATGTGTAGTTTCCTTTGAACAAGGTCTGGAATCCAGGACTTTGGTCAAACAGCCTAAAACACAATCGTTAGAACATTCAACAATACACTCAAGTTTTACTGTTCAAAACAACATCTGGTTCATGGATGTGGGATACTGTGCTTCTGCACCCATGTTTCTAAAAAAATAGGAAATGGCCCGGTGTTGTTGCAAAATATCATGCCCTCATTGCCTGCAGGGAAAAGGATGTCAAGATTTACATAGTAAAGGGCAGCCAAAATGTTGACAACACCAACAGAAGTAGTCAAGATGGTCTACATCATCAGCATATCCTCTTCTGCTCACTGCCATTCACACTTGTTGAAAAACAAGCATTCAGTTGCTTTATGTTTTGGTGAGAATTGGTTAACTGATGTAAAAAGGAGTCAGCTTCTGGGATTTTCTCTTGTGTGGTGTCATATTGTGAATCGTAGTGGTGCCAGGGGACTCCTGTTCAACACCTTGACCGTTAGTCTGTGGAGTGCCTCAGGGCTCCATGATTCCCCATACAATTTTATATATTCACAAAAAAAAAACCCTGAAAGAAGCTGTCCAGAATTTTGTGGTCTGGTACCACCAGTGTGCTGATGACACCCAATTCCATCTGTAAAACTGTGGGTTTCTTCAAAAATATTACAATTCAAAAACACTATGGCCAATTGTCTCGAAGTCTGGCACATAGCAAGAGTAGACATACTAAAACCAAGAGCAGCCCACAAAAACAAGTCAAGAGTGTGCAGTCACAGCCTCCTCCTGTGGCTAATTGAAAAGGTGTCATTTGCATACAGCTTATGAACCTGATCACATGCCTGGCATGAGCTCAGCACCTCTGTCAATTAGCAACAACTTCTGCAATTCTTCTGAATGGATTATTATTCAAGAGACTTGAAGCCAGTGTTTTCTAAGGTTCCTCCAGAGACAGTAAGCCAGAACAATAGATGCTAAATCAATTTTCCTGGCTGAATAAAATGTTTCACACAGAAGTTTCTATAGAATTTGTTTAGTTTATCAATGCAGAATCCTACATGGGGAGTAGAAATATGGAAGCATACAGCAACAGCGTTCAGTTGAAAGCCCGTTGCTCAATTTTTTTTTGCCTGCAGCTAGTTTTTCTGCTGAAGTTCTGATGCGAATATGATTGGCAGTCATCAGAGCTCTTTAAATCACAGTGCCATTCACCTGCAAAGAGCACATTGCAAATATGGAAACTCCTTCCTGATTGTTACTAGCCCACATGGTTAATAGTATTACCACTAGAGAAGGAGGGGGAACTGTGCCAAAAAACAAGAAAAACTGCAATCAGTAGCGCCTATATCCTTGCAATTTAAAAAAAAATAACTTGAGTTTTTACAGCTGGAAAGAGAGTGAAAGAGGTGATAAGAATGCAGAATTATGATCACAATGGTATTACAGGTTGACTAGTGTGGAATAATGGTGGCCTCCCCAAGAAGAACTAACTTAATAACAAAATGGAGTTTGATCACCCGTCTCCATTTTTGTGTTTTTCAAAAAAGGACTAAATAGCAAGCTAGATACAAACAACATTTGAAATATTGGGGTACATTAATAGTATCAACATGTGCTTTTAATAGCAGTATCAGGCTCAAGCCCAAGAGTGGGACAGGTTCCAAGAAATGTTTTTATTGAGATTTTCCCACTTTTTCAAATAGATCAGAAATATTTTAAGAATGAATAAAGGAAGTCATGCTGTAATGTTATAATACAACTCATAAAACACCCTAAAATATGGTAGGGAATTTTGCTGCAAATAATTGATGCCAGTAATTTAATTTGGGTGGGGGGTATTATCTGTTAACATTAACATTTGCAGCCACAGTCCAATACCTAATCATTTTCAAGAGCCAAGGATATGGAAATAGACAAGAATTGGGCTTCTAATGACTCAGGTAGCCTAGATGTTTAGGAAAATGTACTGAAGAGGTGGCAATGAATTATCAGTGTTATGGCATCTATTGAGCCTTGTGGTGCAGTGGTTAAGATGCAGTATTGTGCCAAAACTGTGGGTTTGATCCAAGGTTCAATTCCAGGTAGCCAGTTTAATGACTTGCCCCAATCAGCAACAAGGACAATCGAAGACCTTTTAAAATTTTGCCTGCCTTTCATTGAGCCTTTAAAATGTTTTTTTCCCAAATGAAACAAATTGCGAGTTATTTAAAATCATACTGGTTTAGCATGAAAGTTCAATATGTGTTCAGTTTCTTCTTCATCTTAGATCTTAAAATTCAGCCGGCTATTCTCAAAATATAATATGTTACAGTTCATGTTAACTCAATTCACTGTCTAATTGTCTGCTATAGTAAGATTTTCAAAATGCTGTCACTATATACCTCTCTCCACATAACATTCTTCACAAAAACTCTCCCTTGTCAGACTTCTAGCTCAGACGCAGACGTAAACTCCCATTAGCACTTCTCTTCTTCTGGCATCACGTGTATGTCTTCTGATGGTGCCCTCTGATTGGTCTTCTCCTTAGTTTTCCATCAGCCAATCATGCCTCAGTCTGGTTTTGCTAGGCAAACTCTTTTGTCCCTGCAATGGAATCCATCACAGGGGTGTTGAGGTTCACTCTGCCTTCTGTCCTTCTGAGATCAGCTCACTGGGGGTGCGGGTGGCAATGTATAACCTGCATAAATAATTCGTAAACTGGCCGGAGCATGCTTTAAGTGCTATGGGACAGTATACAAACAGCACACTTTGCTTTGCTTTTGATTCTAAATCATAGACAATGATCTTAACCATCCTGTAAAGTTTAAATAAGCATTTTGTAGACCTTAGCCTGATTGCTTGCTTCTTTTTTAAAAAAACTGCATTCCCTCTGTTCAATAAAGCTGAGTTGGCAGTCAATAATTCCTTAGAAATGAAAAAAATTAACACAGAGGGAACACAGCGGCATCCTTCAGAAGGTACATCTGATATCAGTATCCAGCTTCCATGTTAAGGGCTGAGCCTCACCCCTTGCCATCTGAAATTGCTGACAGCTGTCAGCCTTATGCCAGGTGCAAATGCATTAATCATATTACTAGCTACATCTGTTCCTCGGAAAGGGACAGGTCCTCCCTTTGAGGAGAGGTACCTGGCTGGCAAATGCTTACTTTCCTATTGTTATGCAGAGCATCATGTCAGCCTATTACCAGAGACTGCTGGACTGTGATAAGAACTAATTGACTAGCAATGCTGAATTTGCATTGTATTGTTTATTCCCAGAAATCAATGGATAACCTGTAAGTCACAGTGTTATTGAGGTCAGCATCTAACACATGGAAACCATATGGTTTGATTTAACTCTTAGATTACTGGAATTATGTGATTTTCTTCTCCTCTGCCCTTCTCTCCTCATGGTATAATGTTTTCTAGGAAAATAGGGGTAACATTAGTAGCACAGAATATATAGTAAGTCAATTGATACATCCTATTTAACAGCAATTGCATTAAAATATGCTCTGATTGTTTACTTACAAGTAGGCACCCCACTATCACTTGGTAGCTCTGGTATTATGTATGTTATGCATTTTAAGACCACAGGTGAGAGCTCTGAAAAAGGAAGGTAGAGTTTGGAGAATGAAGTGTTTCACAAGGACTGATAAATTTGTTTTTTAAGTAAGACAACACATTTTAGCAGGGCTTCCAATTGGGTGTTTCTCAGACACATTATAGAACGCAGACTGCATGGCCAACCAGACAGGGAGGCAGAATGATGCATGTCCAAGCACAGTTCCTGATTGGCCAGCATCAGGGAGAGGGAAAGATGACGCATTGGAGGCTGCTTCCTGATTGGAATTTCACCCAGTATGAGGTAAAGCAAGGTAACACAGTGGTTGATTTTGTTCCGGAAGGTGGGAGTACGTTCCGAGCACCAACTGTGCTGATGTGTGTCATTTTGGAAAAAGTCCCCTTCTGAAACGAAACACCCATGTCTACCCGCCACCAAGTGGGACAGATGCTAAGAAAAAGAAGAAATATATTTTAGTTGATGAGGAATATAGTTATTATTAAGAGTATATCTAGATACGGAAGCCATTGCATGTGTGTATAGAAGTGAGTTGGGGCAAAGGAGCTGTTCAAATAGCATTTAGACCGATATTTCTATCCACATGGAAATGTTCACTTACCCTGGGTAGTTTCAAGTCAATAGATCACACAGACCTCAAATCACTGTCATGCATATCCTCTCTTCTCATTTTGTATTTCCATCTTTCCTGCTTCTGCCCCACTCTTCCTTTCACCTCTTTGATACATCATTTGCCACACCAATTGTTATCAGAGGCCCCTGTGACTTTACCTGCAGTTTCCCTTCCCTGTGGCTGTCTCATTCTTAAAAGAGGTGGTGCAGGGCATGGAATTCATCTGACACAATGCTGCATCTAGTAAAATAATTTTAAGAAATAGTTGCAGCAGAAGTGGAGGGTTTTTCCTACTGTGCACTGCTTGAGTGATACTTGGTTGTGAGCAGTGTGGAACAATGGTTCATCTGCTCAGACTGGAAAAAAGCAAAAGAGAGGGGAAACAAATTAGAACTGTTCTAGTTTTTCAGTAGTGGAGTGCTTCTTAGGAAGTATCTCCAGCTCAACACCACTATTATATCCAAAGGAGCAAGCTGTTATATTGCCATGCCACATCCTGGTTGGTATGTCAGTGTCACTGTAGGTCAGACAAACCCACCACAACTGGTTTGGAAAAATGCAGGCAACCACAGAAGCAAAAAAACCCCAACAACAACAAAGTGAAATGATGCCATTCCAGTTGCTCAACCCCATCCCAAAATCAGTAGGCACTTCCGGTTAATTAAAAAGGTTCAAATGGTTATGAAAAAAAAATCTCATTTGGTTAGCTGTATGTCTTGCAACTGCCAGAAAATACATTGAATGAACTTCACTGTGGCAGCAGCGGTCGTCCAAAATGGGGACACATCACAATGTAGATATACCCTTAATCTTTTCCCCAAGCTATGTCTATAAAAGGGTATCCATGAAATCTGCATGAGAAGAAAATAGGAAAGCAGGCCAGATTTTTTTTTTAATGAAAAGGATAGATTTTTTGAGTATACAAATAGATGAACATTAGGATGGAAATAAGAATCCAACAATCTTCTTCAGAAGCAGATCTGAATCAGGTCAAGTCCTGTATTTTCACCTTTGACTTTCACTCTGGTGGTTGTGAACAGTACAGTTATCAGACTAAGAGAGGTTACAGAACGGGGTAGATTGTAAAATCTGCACAAAAGAGGGATCAGGAGTGGGAGAACAATAAAATACAGTATAACAAGGATTCCCAAAATCTAGACAGACACATCTGTATTAATTATACAAACCCATTTATTTGGTGGCTTTGAATAACACTGAGTGGCCTGCATAAATGGGATTTTTTCTCTCTCAAAAATCAGTTTCTTCAAAGTAGATTCTGCTTAACCTCTGATCTGTAGCCCACATATGCTCTCCAAGTGGGTCCTCTTCCAATTAATTTTTACACGGGGGTCCTGTGCCTTTTCCACCTGCAGGAAATGCAGATATGCATGCATATGTTTCACATGAATCAGAGCTCTGGGCTCCTGCTTGAAGTGTCCCTGTAAATTTATTGTGTTTTTGTTCTGTGCATCCAATTTGAAAGCAACTTACAGTGGCCCTAACAAGGGCTTTCAAGGTAAGTGAGTTATTTAAGGAGTGGTGTTACCATTTCCACTCCTCCAGTGAGTTTTCATGGCCGAGTGGGCATCTGAACTCTGTTCCCCAGAATCCTAGTCCATCACTCTGCCCACTATAACATACTAGGAACCCCCAACTTTTACAACTAACATCAGGTGAAAAAAAATAGAACAGAAAATACCTATTTCAGAGGAGGAAAGGTTGACAGTCACATACACATTCCATATATGCAAGGCATATGAGGATACATCAGTAAAGGACCAATAACGATGGAAACTATTATAAACATCCACTTTGGCAGTCTGCTTTTGGACAGCCTATTTGGAGGTACTACCACTGAATTCCGTGGTACCGTATATATTCCCGAATAAATGAATATTAGGTAATATATTCTTGAAGGCTTTCACGGCTGGGATCTGATAGTTGTTGTGAGTAGAGAGCACACAGAGAACTCCTAGTTCCCTGAGCTCCTTGCCCTCTGAAGATGCCAGCCACAGTCTGGTGAAACGTCAGGAAGAAAAACTTCTAGAACATGGTCAAACAGCCCGAAAAACTCAGAACAACTATCAATATTAGTTAAATTGCTCCTTATTTTTTATTTTCTTTTGTATGTTTGCAGTAATGCAAAGTGAAAGGGGACTTTTACATCCCCAAAGACTTTTGTCCTAACCCTTCAATAACAATGTTACTTAATGCGCTATGGTAAGCTATGCTAATCAGGCAAGAGCTGGCTTGTGAGATGGAACCACCTTGCCGTAGAGACAGGGGTCGGGAGTTCAATTTCTTCCTGGGAGTTCAATTGCTTCCCCAGGTCCCTCCTGGTTCCGAGCCTCAAAGTGAGCTCCCTACAACAAATTTTGCCTATGGGATGCCTCGCAAGACGAATTCAATGCATTCCTATGGGAAACTGCGTTAAACCGCATTTTGTAGGATGAATTTTTCATAAAACGAATTGATACATACAACACAATAAATTCAGCTTAAGAGTCACCACTTTACAGTATATATTGTAAGACCTCTGTCGAGCTACAGTTGCCTTATTTTTTCACTTATAACTACAGTTTTTTGGGGAAATAGGAGCTAGGATACCAGGTTCAGGTTTTTTCTTCTTCTGTAGAATTGCCAGTTTGTGCCAGGATTTTACATGTTGCTCAGATGATCCCTAACAAACATGAAACAAGTTTTATTTGAGAATTTGAAGCCCTGGGTGGGCTGCAACTCCTGTCCTTGTTCTGCTTTGGTTCTCAACGAGAAAGGATACTAGAAATGTTTTGTGTCAATTACAGAGACACCTAGCTAGAATCTTAAACAATCCTTATTGAGGTGTGTCGTGTTCGAGACAGCCTAAAACCACAAGAAACTGAAATTTTGCATTTGCTTCCAATTTCTACGTCATATATTCAGTGCAGCCTCCAAGATATAGATGTTTATGTCTTGCCCTCTGATGAGACCAGCCTTGCAGAACCCACAAAGAAATCCCTATGAATGATTTATAGCATCGGTAATGCCAAATAATGCCAGATTCTGCTCTACTATTTGCAATACTTCTCCTTGGGCTCTTACTGAGCATTCATGAACAACAATATGCACAAACACAGAACAAATGTAGACGCTTCAAGTGGAAGCAAGCCCATATTATAGGGTTATGCTCTCATATTCTGACTGTCATGTCATTGACAGTATCCCAGGACTGAGTTTTTTTTTTTTTTGAAATGAAGTAATGAAAGCTTAATGGTCTTAAACAAAATAAATATTGTTTATTTATACATATGCAAGGATTTGCAGTCTTGGTGCCCAGGCAGCACCACCTATTCCGTTAGATCTCTTGGACAGCTCTTCTCCAGGATGCTACAAACAACAACAAGGAAACAAACCCCAAACTATGTCAGACAAGACTTATGAAATTTTTATGGCAAAGGTACTTTGATTTACTACCTTATTTTGACATGTGCAGACGCAGATGCTTTAAAATCAGCTGCACCTATGTTAGGAATATGTCCTACAATATTTAAACTTCTGTATGCAAAATTGTGCCATTGTTGCCTGTAAATATGCTAAATACCTCCTGTAGCGTCTTGTAAATATGCTAAACACCTCCTGGAGTTAGTCCCCTCCTTCCATTTATAAAGAACAACAAAGCTTCTGCTCTTCTACTTGTTTTTTCCCAGGTGTAAATCTGCCCTCTTTGCTGCTACCAGGCAAACATGTTGACTGACAGGTTTTGCAGTTTTACCATAATTGTGAGCTTTGCTTTCAATCATTGTGCTTTTGAAACAGCGGGGAGTGATGATGTATGTTCAGTTTTAAAGCAGCAAAGGGCATCACACTGCCAGCACCTAATAAATCATGAAGAGGCATATGCTGCTGTGGCTGCATTTTCTTCCTGCTTTTCTCTCCTGGCATCATGCACATAAAACACAGCCTTTTGCCCGGATTCTCGATATCAAGTAGTTAGAAGACAAGGGGAGGAACTGAGAGAAAGGAGACAGAACTCATCTCTCCAGCATAACTTTATTTATAATAGTAATTGCCATTTAAGAATAGGTCTAATGTGGTTTTATTTTTGTGAGATATCCTGAAATGTTCTTAAAATGCATGGAAATCCTCTCTTGTGTCATTCTACTGAGTGTGACTGTAGAATCATATCTGCTGGAAGAGGTCTGGGTAAAATTTTCTGATGGTCTTGATTCTGTCCTTGTATTTGCAGTAAACTGGGAAAGCTGCTCTATAGATCTGTGGGATTTATTTATTTATTTATTTATTTATTTATTTATTTATTTATTTATTTATTTATTTATTTATTTGATTTCTGTACCGCCCATCTGGCAGCAAGGTCACTCTAGGTCGTATAGGCAATTTAAAGCCTTTTTTGGGGTTCTTCTTCTCTTTTGTAACATTTAGGTGGCCTTTCCATGCTCGCAGTATGCATATTTGCTTCTTATAGGGAAAGGAGGCTAGTTTTATGCATGCTTGGTGCAAATTATAGAGACCTTAACTTTTTTAAAAAAAATCAGGGCTTTGTATCTCTCAGGATTCTCTGAGGAATCTCTCAGGATTGTCGAACCCCCCAGCAAAGTAGCTCATTGAGTCAGCCTAAATTGACGAGGATGAGGAATTTAGAAGTACTGTATCCTTTACATCCCTTTGTAGAATAGAGAGGTTTTCAATCAAGGGCGGACAACCCGTGGTCTGTGAATCATATGAAGTGGCTGGTTTTGGTGAACGGTGGTGCCACCATTTTGCCTTTGCAGATAGAATTGTGCCATTAGTATTCTCTGCCACACCAAAATGTGGGTTTTCCCTATTTTTCTTCCATTCCTGAATGGAAAGAGATGCTGGGTGGTACCAGTCTGCACTGCTCTCCGTGAACCAGAGAGAGGGCTGTACTTGGCAACAATTGCAACAGCCGGAAGACCTTCAACAGAGGACATCAAATTGTGGCGGCTGTGGTGAACATTTTCAGGGAGATTGTGGTGTGTGCGTTGCCAGCATCTCCCCAAGGCCAGGAAAAAGACCACTCCTGTTTTATGCCCACAAATACCTCAGCTAGAACCCTATCGCTAGTTCTGACTAAGTTCGAGCGGTGTATCAATTATTGAATGATGAGTCCACACTCAGGGGAATCTGATTGATTAAAAAAGGTCAGTTCTAATTAGCACTACCAATAAGATTTGGCTTATTAATTTTGAAGAATGGGGAAGAATCAGAAAATACAAGCCTCGGGATATCCTTTTAAAATGTTTAATCCTTTTAATATGTGACATATTTTTTAGAGGAACGAGGGAGCCTCTGAGTGTTACAGTGAAAGCAGTGGAACAAAATAGGAAAGCTAAAATCCTGTTGCTTGGCATTGTAAGTTACACTAGAGTAGGCCCAATGAATCAGTGTGAATTTGGTGAGTCACACCCTCCATAAGTTCATCTGATTCAAAGCACACAAACTTAAAAACCAGCATTTCATTGTTGCTGCCACCAATTTCTCATCTATCCGTTAGTCATGTCTGACTCTCACTCACTCTGTGGATCAATGCCATACATGTCTTTCTATCTTTTACAGCTTCTTTTAGCCCTATCAAAGTCATTCCAGTGTCCCTTCTGATGGTGTCAAGGCAGCGAGTCCTTGGGCAGCACTATAATCTGTGCAGCCGCCATTATACAAAGCACATTCAATTCAGACTGCAGCCTGATAGGTAAAAAATAGAAGGTTTTTTTTTTATCAAGTACAGGCGTACTTCAGTATAAGAAATAGTGCTTTCTCTAGCATCTTTCATAATGCGGAAATTTTGTAAACTGGAAATGCAGGGGACGCATTTTCGGGAAAAAGTTCACAAATGGAGGCATTATTTTCAATGGATTTCCTTTTGTGAACCAAAATTTTTTGTTAACAGAGGCATTTGCAAACCAAGGTACACCTGTATATGGTCAGTGTAAGGCTGATGTGCTCTGTATGGCCTTGAGACACAAATGTATGAGGCCCAATTCAAATGAAGTCACTATTCTTTCATCTGATTGAAAATGTTAATTTGTTTTTAAAAATCCAGGTGGTTACCCACAATGTAGGCTTTACATTTTCAGAGGTTTGTTAGATTAACATAAATTGTCTCTGTTCCATATATGCTGACTATTTTCCATGCTTTTTAATGAGCTGGTTTTATTCAGTTGTGCTGCATTACACTCTTTTTTGTCATATTATAATAGAAATGCATTAATGGTTTTGACGTACTTTGAGAAGAAGATTTTTGAATTTTGTTTTTTACATTCTTGCATCCCTTGATCACAGCACACTGGCATCTATTACCAGATGAAAGCAGTTAGGTATATCTTGGTGGGTTTTAATGTGAAGGAAGCTGATATAACTACTTTTCAAAGCACTTAAAAGTATACTTCTATGGGTCCAGAAAGAATAAAAAGTTTACAGCTATTTTAAAAACATCTGTTCCAACACACACACAGTTATTGAATTCATAAAGAAGAAAACTGACTTTTGTAAGAAATGCCTGAGTAAATAATCCTTGGTGTAATGTATTCTCTGAGGGAAGTTTTAAAACATAGTTTAAAAAGTTAAGAAACTTTGAGCATCACCCACACCAGGCAATTCCATGCACAAGAAGTATTATTCAGTATTACAAAAATATGTAAGAATACTGGAAAAGAGGCATGTGTGTGCAATGAATGATTATCCAATGTACACCTCTGGGGGTTGGGGGGAATACCACTTCCCCCAAATCATTTAGCAGTGATGCTCATTATTTATTTATTTATTTATATTTCTATACCACTCCCTTAATACAAACTGCACTACTGCCGTTTGAATCAATCTAAGAAGAATTTGCCTATCTGTACTTGAACGTAAACCTGGCCTTTTGAGATTTTACTCCAGTTTGCGCAGTTCAATCCCAGAATGTATTTTCAGTGGCAAAGTGGAAACTTCGGGAAAGCTGGGCGGTATATAAATGGAAGTAATAAACAAAAAATATTATTAAACCCGAATAAGCAATCCCAAATACACTGATAAGTGGATAGCCTGGGAATAAGCAGTATCTGAAAATATTTTCCAGTCCCTTTGTTCTGAGGAGATGAACAGCTGCAAACAATGGATCCACTGACCTTCTGAGTTCCAGGTGATTTAGCTTCTGCATGTGTAGAAGATGGCAAACATAAAGGGAGATAAGCCTTCAGTAATATAAACACGCTGACCTAATCAATTATGAGATCTTAATTAGGTGTGACATGGAATATCAAATTAGCAGCACAACCTTTGTTAAAACAAAGCAGTAAGCTCGAAGTGCAAATGTTGAAGAATCTGTTCCATCATTCATGATAGATTTGGAAAGTTCACACAGTACTGGTGTGAAAATGGACTCGGGGTTTCTTTTCTTTTCTTTCCCTTTTAATGTACTGTCTCCTTCAAAATGTGTATTGTAAATTGGAGAGTCTCGGTGGGTTGGGGCAATTACTTACTCCGAGCAAACAGAAATATGTCAGCTTGTCATATTTGGGCATTGCACATCCAGGTAGGGGCCGAGAATGGACCACCTCCGGGCATTACTCCGTGTAGGAGTTGAATAGACATACACTTTCCCCCTGTCTGGATAAAATTCACCCTCCCTCTAAGAACTTGGAGTCACCAGCTGCCCTTGGGGCAGCCATGAATACTGGCCCCATGCCCGGTCCAGTTAACATCCATGAATGATGCTCTTCCATTTCACCTCCCAGGGCATCTTGGTCCCAAACATTTTAATTCCAGTCCACTTTAGTGAATCTGAGGGGGAGTCAGCTGTAGGAAGCCTTGCCTCTCTCACCCAGGGGTCTCCCTTTTGATTTTGCAATTTGTCCGCATTTGGTAAACTAGCAGACATCTAGACAACCACCACCACCAGGTGTACACTTCAAGATACATCTGTAAAGTTGCATATGCCCTGAGGATACAAATCTCTAAGGGTGTGTTTGTTGGACTTTGGCAGCACCATGTCTCAGCCCATTGGTCCTAGTGAAACGTTGCAGAGTATCTATAGAGCAGGGCTGAGTCGAGGCTCTGGTGGGTCCTGGAGGGAAAATATAATAGTAACCCTCTGTGAAGACTCTCAGTCATCCAGGTGAGGTTATCTGGAAGGTGAGTCATGGCAACTGGGCTTCTTTTCCTGAGAGATTGAAACTTTAGTGTTTTGATCTCTCTCTTTCTATAGAGATTGTGTTTCGTTTTGGAAGGAAACTTGGATGAGATTTGCTACTCATCCAAACAGCCTCGTCAGACTGATGAAGCTGCTTGGATGAGTAACAAAATGTTTGTATTAGAAATTGGCATTTCGTTTCAGAAGGGGACTGGTTCCAAAATGAATCATGCAGGCACGGCTGGCGCTCAGAACCCAGTCCCACCCTCCAGAACAAAATCAACCACTGTCTTACCTTGCTGTAGTTCGTGCTGGGCAAAATTCCAACTAGCAAGCAGCCTCCGATGTGTCACATTTCCCTCTCCCTGGTGCTGGCCAATCAGGAGCTGTGCAAGGATATGCATCATCCCGCCTCCCTGTCTGAAACGCCCATCTCTAATCAGAACATTTACCTACTCATCCAAGCAGCTGTGTCAGTCTGACAAAGCTGCTTGGATGAGTAGCAAAATGTTTTGCTCTCTCAAGAAAAGAAGTCCAGTTGTCATGACTCAACTTCCAAAATAGTAACTCTCCTTTCTTCCTCCCTCCCTCTCTCTTGCCTCACACCTAAATAGGTCACACATGCAATATAACATAAATAAGACTGACTCACTAATATTGGTAGCAGCAAATAAGGGAACAGTGGTAAGGTAAACAAACAACAAAACAATAAATAGCTATTCTGTTGGACTACAACTCTCAGACTGCACCAGCTTGGATGGATGATTCTGGGGGCCGTAGTTCAAATATTAAATTCCCAGGCCCTGCTGCCCTGATTGTATGGATTTATGGCGGTGGTGGGGTTTATGTCTGACTGCTTCTGACTTTTCCCAATCCCCCGTATTAAACAAACAAACAAACAAAATACATACATCTCATTGCTTGCCTACTGGATGACTGCTCAGTCTCTTATGTGTCTGGGGGAAAAAACCTCAGCCCCAGGTTCTAAAATTTAAATTAAAAACCCCAAGGAAACATGAAGAAAATGAGAGCACTCTGCATTTCTTAAGGAATTATCAGTTATGAGGTGACGGGTGCAAGACTGCCCCAAAAGCAGACACATTGTGGCTGCTGTGTTTTGGGTGTGCGTCCACATCTCCTTTACGTTGCAGTGCCTATAATGGGAGTGTCTGACTTTCACACCTTGGATGGGAAAGGGAGGCGGGACCTCTTGCCTCTGATTGGTGGCCTGCCAATCTCAATGAAACTGTTGTGTACCCAAACAAGGGCTGTCCCCCCATCCAATCCATAGGTACGTGGGCTGGATCTCAACTCAGGGTAGGTAGGAATAGGAAGTGTTGTTGGACACCAACCAGGAAAACAGAGAGAAAGGAAAGCTGTGGAGGCAGAGATAAAGCTTGTGGGGGAAGGGGTGTATCTGGAAGCCCCAGGAGGAGGAGAGATCAGCACGGACAAGGAATCATTGGGCTGCTTGCAAGAGAGCTGCTACGATCCCTGTCACTGAGTTGACCCTTCCAGCGCTAAGATCTCCTCCTCCTGGGCTAGCAGTGGAGGCAGGAGGAGCCCTTTGCGGGGTAGGGGTGGGGGGTAAAGAAAGATGGGGGAACTTCCTAAGGTCGCCCTTTGACCAGCTCTTAGCAGGAGATGTGAGGCAATCATCTCTGGAGCCCATTTGCAGTTGTTAATGTTTGTGCCTATACTAAAAATATTTCTCCCTTCTTCACGGGGCTTCCCTACAGACAGCAGGCCTTAGGAAAATTACTGCTTTGCCCTTTGAATACAGCAGCTCTGCTATAGGATACTACATAACAGCCAACATTATGGCTGCTCTGTCACATCTAGTTTGGTAGTCTTTTGTTGCCATTCACTTCATCAGAAACAGTGGTTATACATTCAGTGGCATTGTTTTGGATAAATATATCCTGGATAGCAACCAGTGAGTGTGTGAATGAAGGAGTAAGGCTTTGCAATAGGTATATTAGATAAGATTCGCAGCCTGACAGGATACTGAAATCTCATGCATATCCTTCAGTTATGTATTTTATTTATGCATTTTAATGCATTTTCTTTCACAAAGTCAGTTCTTCTGCTTTTATTGCAGGGAAAACATTAACAATTTCATTTTATATGCTAATGCTAGTAATATTTCTTGGGGGGGGGTGTCAAAATACCAATGCCAATACTAATACGGTGGCATCAGTAGCCTGAGGCCCTACTGAGTGATTCTAAATGCCCACCTGTTTCCCCCCTTTAAATCTAGTATACTGCTCACATTTTTCTTCCAGCCAGCAGATAAGTCTTGTGTTTTGTTTTTCCTCTTGGGAGTTTTGCAGTGACGTTTCTGAGAATCTGAATATATGCTCCACGTTCTCCGCACACATTCTCCTCCAGCAGCATTGCTGTTTTGGTACTGAATCTATAATTTGCAACATTTAGCATATCAAACTATTTAAATGAAAGCCATGCAGTCTGTAGTACTGGCTCAGTGAGGTTATAAGCAAAACCTCATTTAAAAATAGAAGATGTGCCAGTTACAGTTGCATTGAACACATCTAGTTCTCAAGACCCAAGCCTTTCATGTCTTTCCACAAGGCCTGTGTAGCCTTGTTAGTTAAAAGGGGGCCAGGAAAATGTGCTGGCTATATTTTTGCACAGTGCTTAAAGCACTCTCTAAGCAGTTTACAATTTAATTATGCAGGCTAAACAGTTTCCCCCACTCCATTTTACCAATCTTGGAAGGATAGAATGCTGAGTGAACCTCAACTTGGCTGTCTGGGATTGAACCAAGGCCACGAGCATGGCTCCTAACTGTAAGGCGTACTTCTTTTGAAAAAAAAAAAGATGTTTTCTTGGATACCTTGTACTGTACTTCAATTCCATATCTCAGACAGAACTGGGGTTGGAATCTAAATCAAAGATATCCAAGAAAAATCATAAAAAGTTCACACATTAAACAAAACTGGTTAAAGAAAGCACTTAGCTTAACATCCTCCACCATTGTATTATTTCCAGTTTTAGACCTAGGTCTTGCTTGCATGTACGTGGGCATGGAGTCATGAAGAGTCGGTCACGACTGTAACAACACAACTCACACACACATTCTACGTGAAGAAAGGAAGCCTGAAAAATCCAGATTCTTGCTTGTCTGTAGGATACATTTGTTCTTCAGAGGAAAATATGATGACCGTGATGATGGAGCGATGGGGCTAGGTAAACCCCTCTAAACATGTCTTCACAGATGGAGAATGGGGCTAAAATTATACATAATTTATGTGCCACAATTCCAACCTTGTCTTTACCTGTGTGTATGTCAGACTGGGACCACTTAGCTTGTCCAAGAGTATCCAGTTGCAGCTGCAGGTGGGCAGGATTTAAACTTGCTTTAGAATAAGACTGTATGAAAAGGCCTGCTTGGTCAAACCAAAGGTCTCTCCGGTTTAGCAATCTGTTTGCACAATGATTAAGGAGTTGCCCTTGGGAATTTCACAAGCAGAACATAATTGCAACTGCATCTTCCCTCCTATAGTAATTGTAACTTCTTTTAACAGTACTAAATAATTTGGTATCATAGACCAACTTGACAACCTCTCTTCTTATCCTTAGCTTCAGAACATTTGGTTCTACCTGTGACAGAATCCAACACTATCCTTCATTTTCCTGTGTGTGCTGGAACCCAGGAGGGTTGTTAGAATTTAGTATCACAAATCCCCAACTCAGTAATCAGGCTCTTCTGTGGAGAAAAGGTTGATTTTCTTAAAGAAAGGCAAAAGGGCACACTGGAACATTGATAACTTCTTGAGAATGTAGATCAAGAAATACTGTATACTGTGCAATGAAGTGTGCTATAGGAGCGATCACTTTTGTCTCTTCCCTGCCATTGGTTTGTCCTGCTGTTAAAATTACTTTCATTTTCCTTATGTTTTTACAAGAATGCAATTCTTTTAGCACTACATAGGCTGACTATTTAAGTAAATTTTAAACAATTCTAAACGATTCCAGTGCTGTTTTAGTTAATGTTTCCTTTTCTTTGAATCAGGAGCTATATGCAATGGAAGCATGACATATGTACATAGCAAAACAATAGGGGCAAGCCAAGTCTCCAAAACTGCAGTTTAAGTGATTGCTTCCTTCAGAACATACAGGGTTTTTGGAAGATATCAATAGAGTGCTAAAACACTTCAGCTCCCTCTTTTTCCCCTCTAAAAGACATTGCATTGAGAGGAGCCCTGTGGCACAGTGGCTAAATGCCTGTACTGCAAGTAAAACTGTGCTTCACGACTTGGGGTTCAATCCCAGGTAGCAGGCTCATGGGTGACTCAGCCTTCCATCCTTCCGAGGTCGGTAAAATGAGTACCCAGCATAATTAAAAACGGTAAACCACCCAGAGACTACTTGAAGTGGTATGGGGTGGTATATAAGCAGAACACTTTGCTTTCTATCTAAGGGAAGAATGAAATATGTTGTCAAAGAAGAAGAAGAAAAAGGTAAATCCATGTGTCCAAAAACTCACTTTAAGTAAAGTTATAGCTCCAGTTTCCACTATATTGATATAGTGCTAAACTACTTCAGCGTTACATTGGTTGTTAAACTTTTTTGAAGGAGAGGGAATCAGAAGCAACATGGGATTGGTTTATAACAAAAGTTGAAGTCAAAGGTGGAACCAACGGAAGCAGATGACAGGTAAAGTGGGTGGGGTTAGAGGAGAAACGTTGCAGTCATCCAACTCACTGTCATCTACTTCATGGACTGTTGAAATGCAGTATTTTTCAGTAGGAGAAGATCACCGGGCGGGAGCAAGAAGAGTGCCATGTGCGAGGACTTGTCACCGAGGCTTCTGTTTGCAGATTGCCAGTCTTGGGACTCCCTTGCTTAACTGTCCTCACATTTGTCATCCAGAGCTGTACCAAATGCTCACGAGCAAAGAAGGAAACCAGGAGGTGCAGATGTTTATAGTCAGCAAATGACACAACCCCTACTGCAAACCAGAACACTTGTTTTCTAGTTTAGGGGCTAAATTTTCACATTGTGTGCAAACAGACCATTAAGAGGGAACATTTCCGACTCATGAAGTCCTTTTTTAAAAAAAGTAAGCTTTGGGATGAAATGAGGAGGCTGTTAACAACTTCATTGACTTCCGAGATGTGGTGCCAGCTCACAGTGGGCCTGAACTGGGTGCAATGCATTGAAAGAGGCTATTTCTTTCAAGCATTGTTATGTGACAGTAGTTCCACGGGGCTGCGCAGGGCCCAGCTTTGCTTTTGCCAGCTGTCTGATATCTTGGCGCACAGCTCATGAAAGTGTTTCCTTTTCAAGCTAGGGCAAGCTTTTTGTTTGCAAAACACGTAGTGTCGCATTCACTTCCACTTTCCAGGCTTGGGAAGGCATGGGGTGAGATGGATGATAGTAATTTTCACAGCTTAAGTCACTACTTTATCACCAGGAAGCAAATGGAACCCTGATGAAGTACAAAGTAGAGAAAAAAGTGGCCCTTTTCCTATAGTATTCAACTCCTGTTGGACTCTGTCAAATCTCCTTTATGGCTTCTTTTATTTCAGATGCTATTTGTGTTGGTTCTGGGAGAGTGTACAATTCACCTTGGGACTGCATTTAAGGAAATATCACCAGTTATAATTTGGCCATTGACTGCAACACGTAAGATCATTCATGTATAAGATGTCAAATGGAGTGGAACTTGACCACAACAGGGGGAAGCATTAAATAAACAAGTATTTATTTATTAAATACTGTATTTAAATCCCAACTATTAAAATCCCATTTTTCCTCTTAGGAGCGTAGTGATTCTTCTCCTCCCCCCCCCATGAGTTGGGGTATTAAGTAAAAAAAAGGGGGGGGAATGCTGGATGCAGAAGAAGATTTTTCTTCCATTCCCTTGGGGACAGATATCAGGGATTTACTATTGGTTGCTATTTCTTAACTTGAATGTGAGAAAGTGCTCCTCTGAGGCCTTTCTACAGGCCAGACTCCTGTTAGTATGACACAACAGGAATCACATAAACACATATGAGATCTGACTGGGTATTTCTTGTGTGTGGTTTGCAAAAGGATTTGTACCCTTGGTTGCCAGCTGACAGGCAATGGCAAACAATAGGAAAAAGGTTTAAACCCCTTGTGTGATTGCATGGAATTTTGTAATAAACTTTTAGATACTGATAGCAGGAAACATGGAAATACAGTACACCCATCCCCTAAATGGATACTTCAAAGTCACTGAATAGGCTGTAGATGAGAGTTGGTAGGACAAAGGTAAATCTTAGAAAATGTGAGTTTGACATCAAAAGCAAAGGCTGTATACTAGAGTTGGTAGAACAAAGGTGAATTTAAGAAAATGTGGGTTTTACACCAACACTGTTCTTTGTGAGTGTGGAGGAGCGCATCATCATCACAGTCTACTCTGCATACCTCAGCATGTATTATAGACAATTTGATGCTAGCCATCCCAAATGCTTTTGATGCTGCTGGGCAGAAAATATATGATATATTTATTAATTTTACTGTGAAGCTTCTGACATGAACAAAGAAGAAAAAGCCTAACTCTTTAAGTGAATAATCCTTCAGACACCAATATTACTATTATTTTAAATTAGCTTACTAATGCAAGGAATATGTTGGAACCCATAAGAAGATAATGGATCGACTCAACTTTCAATTCACACATCAATTTTCATCATAAAACCCATGCTAAATTTTTTCCACCATCACCACCACCCCAGTTTTGTCTATCTTGTACTTTTCCAGCTTTTGTCATTCCTTCTTTGTAATTCAGAAGTTCACTTATCATGGCATTTATGGGCCCAAATATCATATTTACACATGTTAATTAGCAATGGCCTTTTTAGTAGGACCAATATAAGCAGGCCCCGATGAGTTCTGGTGTTATATATTTGAACATACAAACCTTCCAGATTGGAACATAACCTTTTATCTGAGACAAATCAATAATGCTAAACAATATGTTAAGCAAGAGTTAGCTTGGTTATTGATGAAAGTATATAGTTATGTCAGCTACATAATAACCTCATGAGAGGTATATAAAAAGTGTTTGCCCTATCTGAGTCTAATTGATACAGGATCGAGATAAGTGCTTTGAACGAGAGTGGGGATTGCACGACTTCTGGGAGATGTAACATGACAGCAGCTTGGAATTGGAATGGAATTTATTGTCATTGTATAAATATAACGAGATTAAAAGTGCCATCCAGTCAGCTCATTCACACACCCCAGTATAAAAATCCAAGACATAAAATCTACCATTTAAGAACAAAACATCCATACACATACTCCTACATTCACACACAGAACGTCACTTATACTCATTTAAAACTGACATAAAAACCAAACGTACACACACCGCCCTACACTCTTTCACCTGACAGCATTCATACCCAATACATAAAAACTACAACTTAAAAAACAACAGCCATACACGATCCCCCATACAATATATATGTTACACATTCAACACTGATACTACCTGTCAACTTAATTTTTAACAGACTTTAGCATGGTTACTGTTATTGGGTAAAAACTATTTCTGAATCTTTCTGTCCTTGTTCTTCCTTCTGCCTGAGAGTGTCCAGGATGAGAAATATCTCCTACAATATTCTGTGCTTTCTTAAGATAGCGGGAGCTGTAATTCCTCCAATGTGAGGAGTGGGCATCCGATGATCTTCTGTGCCATATTGGTAACCCTCTGGAGCGATTTCTTCTGAGCCACCGTGCAGCTGGCGTACCACACACATATGCAGTACGTCAGTAAACTTTCTACTAAATAACGATAAAAAGTCACCAATAGTCTCTGAGTGATGTTATTCTTTCTGAGCACTCTCAGAAAGTACAGCTTCATAGTGTCAATAATAATGGAACAGTGTTACTTTTATATTTTAGTGAATACAAACTCAGAAAGCAGTACAGACTCCTTTTGTTTAGCTTTACCTTTGTATGGTACTTCATGAAGATACTAAGTTACAGTATATGTACTCCATGAGGACAAGGGTTAGAGATACTTGTAATCTAAAACCTCCTGCAGCTTCTGCAGATGTTTGCTGGTGTTTCCCATGGAAAAGCAAAATCAGCCACCAAGTTTTCATCTACTCTACTCTACTTGGTTTTCATCTACTCTACTTCCCATCCTCAGTTTTGGCTTCCCTGCATGGTGCTGGTCCTCTTAGAGCAGATGAGTGACAAGGTCAGGACAGACCATTGGAGCCTACGTGTCTCTTCTCTGAGGCCGTAATCTCTGGTCATTTCTCATGTATCATTTGGGGGTTTGGGTGGGAAGTAGTTATAGTTGTGTCAGTCTCCGTTGTGTAAGAAATCATCTTTGTGAGGGATTTGGCGATGTTAACTTCTCTTATCATATTCCTGTAACATAGATGTGTTAGTGCAATGGTTCCCAGCCTTGAGCCCCAGATGTTTTTGGGCTACAATTTGTAGAAATCCTGTGCGGGTGAAGGCTTCTGGGCGTTTTAGTCCAAAAAATATCTGGGGGCTCAATTGTGTGGGAACTACTGTGCGGGTGACACCTGAAAATGTATACAATAAGGTTTTTAAGGAATGTTGGTTATTGGATTTGATGTTGGTGGTATGTGGTATCACTTATGGTCATATTCAGGGTCATAAAAGCCTCATTATTAGAGCAGAAGTGTATGCACCTTCATAGTACCCTCTCTGCCCCCATCCACAAGTTGTCCTTGTAAAGTCAGGACAGAAGGGGTGATGCATCCCCCTTGACTTTAGATACTATTTTTTTCTGTGAACTTTATTGGGATATATTATGCACAAAATGAAAATTCATTCAAAAACTATTGTTCATTTAAACACTTTTTTTCCTTCGCAATCTTAGCCTGAAATAGTTAAAAACAACTTATATTTCTCGAACTACTTTAGTATCAATCAATGGTGCTGTTATTGAAAAAGAATTTATAGAACATATAGGTGACTTTTATCCTGGGGGTGGATTCCTATAAAGTATACTGTCAAACAAAAAAGCTTCATGCCCATATTTATGCTACCTTTATAGTTGTAAAAAGCAAGCCTCGAGGCAGCCTATTAACTTCTTCCATCTTAGTGTGATTTATAATATGACGGATCTTATTTTTGATACATTTTCCGTATGTTCGGACTGTTTTATTAAGTTGATTTATGAGTGGGTAATTACATAAAATAAAACAAAAGGAAAATCCTTAGGGATTTTTTTTTCTCCCACTATGTCAGGATATGCGGATGCTGTCCAAATAACACTAGAACTGTATTTTTGTATTCATATATGATATGGCATTTAGATTCTGACTGTAAGTCCAGAAGATCGTAATGGAACAACATATGCTATAGTTCCTATTCCTGTTCTAATCACATGCTGAGTAAGTTGACACAACAATTAGCGAGAAGTTAAACTGAAGGTGACCATAGGGGAGTGTGATGACGATAATGATGATATGCTGCCAAATCAATTCTGAAATACGGTAACCCTTGCTCGAGATTTCTAGGTATAAAGTACAGTAGACCCTCATATAACAAGTGGTTTGTTTAACAGAAAATCCACTTAAAGGAAAAAATTCAACCACTCATATAGTTGAACTTTCCTCATTGTCATTCCCCTCAGGTATCTTTCAAAAGGTTCCTAAACCTTCTGAAGTAGATTTTGAGGATGTGCCAGGTGTTGCGTGGAGAAGACCGAAATGTCTTCTCGTATCTCCTCTCAGTAAAATAATTTCTGTAAAAGAGCAACCGAGACAGAGCTGCTAGGTATCTCTGTATTGCAAAAATGTTCTTGTATGGATACCATCATTGGCATCCTTCAGTCTCGAAAGACTATGGTATCATGCCTGGAGTAGAGATCCTAAAAACAACACCTAGTGTGACTAAATAGACCAATTTGGGAATGGCAGTCTCTACTGCACTGGGGGCAGATGTATTCTGTTTCTTGCCCGGTCCTCGAGTTTCGTTCTTTCCATGCCTGCCTCTTTTCCTCTGCCTGTTGGACAAATGCCTCTTCAAATTTATGTAGACCATGCTGTATCTCTTGCTTCCAGACAGTGCGATCGGAGGTCAGGGTTTCCCAACGGTTGAGGTCCATTCCCAAGGCCTTCAGGTCCCTCTTACAGATATCCTTATACCGCAGCTGTGGTCTCCCTCTGGGGCGCTTTCCCTTCATTAGTTCTCCATATAGAAGATCTTTTGGGATCCGACCGTCATCCATTCTCACAACGTGTCCAAGCCAGCGTAGGCATCACTGTTTCGATAAATAATGGATGCCATTCTGATTTTAATATACCATGATTCCCAGAAATATGGAAGTGCTGCCCTGAGGCTACACTCCACTTGACGTACGAGGAAACCCAGCTAAGAAATCTGACTGGATAACTCAGTGGTTTAGGTTCCCCCCTAACCTCATAGGGGAGGAACCAGCCTGTGTAGGCATGGGCAAGCGGCACATTCCCAGGGCTCCCCCAGAAGAAGGGATTGATAAACCACTTCTGGGTGGTATTGTGTACCTAGAAAACCCTAGAAAGGGTCATTGTAAATTGGAATTGACTTGACAGTACAGTGGACCCTCGTATAACAAACGGTTTGTATAACATAAAATCTGTACAACATAAAAGATTCTGGAGATAGGGGAAATTTGCTTAACAGAATCGCCTATGGGGTGAATCCGTACAATGGAAAAATGGTCGCGAATAGGGATTACTCCCTTTTCAATGCATTCCTGTGGGAAATTTGTACAAAGGAAAATTTGCTTAATAGAATTTCATTTGAAACAAACTAATTCTTTTATACAAAGTACCACTGTACTTAGAATTAGTTTACCAGTCCCTTCTGATGGTGGTGCTCTGGGACTGACTACAGCTGGTCCAGGGCTACACAGGCTGGCTCTTCTCTATGGAGGCACAGCCGGAAATCATGCTTCCGTTTGCTGTCTCTTCAGGCAGCCAGGCACTCCAAACCAAGAGCTATCTACCTGGCAAACATTGGTTAAGTCATCCTTAAATATAAAAGGTCTGGCTCATCCACTAATCAGTGATGAGGACACTTCCAGTTTTGTTTTGTTTTGAATATCTGTATACTGCCCTTCCTCAGGTGTAATCTCTCTGTAACGTGCAGGTCAGCCCCAACTTGTATCCCAGCTGTAATTGTTAAATGTTGTCTTTGTAAAATTATGAGCTGGTTGCTCATAGTATTGTCATTGTGTCAAGTTGTTTCTGAGTTATGATGACCTGAGTAGGATTTCTGAGGGAGGTGAAATGTTTAAGGAATGATTAACCACTGCCACCCGAGTTCTTGTGACCAAAGAGGATTTGAACCCAGGTCTTCTAAATCCTGTTCCAAAAGTCTCTTCCCTACATCACACTGGCTGCAATTGCTTCACATGCTGGTGTTGAAGTAAGGAAGGTTTACTGTCAGACAAAGAAGTTTCTTCTGTTACAAAGACAAGTTGCCCAAATAGGCTGCACATTTTACTGTAGATGTTATTAAAAGGCTTTGCCATTTCACACAAAGAACTGTTCTGTATATTTGCTGTAATTTCAGACATCTTCAGGCACAAATATTCTTTTTTAAAGAACACTTTTCTGATCTTCAGGAAAACGCTTTGAGCAAAATTCAGTGATGGCTGAAAAGCCAGCAAGGGAACAGCAGGGAGCCTTCTAAAGAACTTCCAACATGATTTTCCCTGGGCAGCCTAGATGGCGTCCTGAGTGAACATTTCTTAGGAATTTTGCCACCGCTCTTTGCAGTTGAACAAAGCAAGCGAGAGACTAAAAGCTTTCCAGACTGAACAACAGGGACAGTTTAAAAGATGCACATTCAGACGTGGTTTAAATGTAAATTGGAAGTGAAAGAATTCTGATATTCCACTCTGTTTCATGGCTGCTTAGCCCTGTTATGAGGATGTGAAACTATTGTCATACTTCACTAAGCTCCAGCCTTAAGATTCAGCTTAATTATCTTCAAGGTCACTTAAAAAAAAGAATCAGACTGAGCATAAAAATGTCAAGTAACCCAGGACTATAGAACCTGTCTTCTATAATGTACCATTTTATTACTGTCTGTAACTGTGATTGTCTATGTTTGCCTTGAATAGACAGACATTTGAAAAGCTTTGCTCTGTGTAGAGAATGGAGTCACTGTAGAATGATTTTTCTCATTCATTTACATTCAGGTGGGCTAAAATGTCTTTCAAAATATGAACTCCTAAAGGATTATCATAGCTAAGACATAAATTTCTAAGGCAGTGCTGTCAATATTAAGGTTGTTGCTGAATGAAGATAAATATTGAGCTGGCAAATCTTTTAACCTTTGAACTGTACATCAACTGAATGTTGAAGCTGCTCTGTAGGGGAGCAACTTCTTGTATAAGATGTAGGGAAATAAGACTGTTACACCTGTCAACATTCTACGTCTAGAAATATGCTGAAGTCACTATATTGATTAAGCTAAACAAAAAGTATCTGGAAATACAGGGATGCACTTTTTGTTATGTGCTGTCAAGTCACTTCCATCTCATATTAACATAACAACCTTGCTGAGTACTGGCAAACCGAAGGCTGCAGTTTCTTTTATTGAGTCAAAGGCTGCTATGAAAGAGGTTTTTTTTTTAAATCTGATTGCCCAAGAAAATATTCAGAATTCATTGGGTGACATTCAGAAAAGTCACATATTACTTTTACTGAATGCCAGTTGGGTGCATTTTTACTTAAAAGAAGTGCCCGCTGGGTTCAGTGTGAAGTGTATATAGACCTGGTGGATGACCTCAGTAGGGATGGAGGATTTTTCAGAGCTGCCCTCCCGAGTTTGCATATTTAATGCTTCAATTAAAGAGCAAGTAATGCTGTGAAACTGTACTCTACAGCGGGCTTTTTGGTAACTGCAATGTAGGCTGAGAACTAGAACCTTTTATAAAAACTGAAAAGGCCCCTATTACCCCTTTTGAAGAGGGAACCAGGGGCTCCCAGCAGTGCCGGAAAAGACTACAGACATGGCCTTTGAGGCTGAATGCGTCTCATACACCATACTTTTCTCTCTCCTGGATTGCACAGAGATGCATAACAGCGAAGATGCAGATCTAACCAGCATTACATTTTGAACCCTTCAATCTGAAGGTTAAGAAGGCCTAATGTCAGTCAACGCTGCTTCTCTTACTTTGGCCAGAATCCTATGAAAGCCTCCAGAATCCAAATCTCTACAATAAGCCAGGTGAAGGAGGAGGTTAGCATAAAAAAGCTTTCAGGACAGGCTTGCTTTTCTGGATGGTCAATAAAAGATCACTAATATTTCTCTTGTTTCCTGGCCTAGATTTACCTGGTTTTGGTATCTGACTATTACAGAAAAGAGCCTGGTTTGCTAACATATATGCTAGCTTTAGTGGAGTTTACTCTAGTTTTGAACATGATCCCATCCTTTTAAAGGCCTCTAGTTGGAATTTCATTGAGAGGTTATATAAGAATGCTATATATTTGTTCCTGTGTTCCATCGTGAGTGTGACTGTGCAAGGGGCGCCTGGACCTGAATGCTTATTTGGTGGAAGACTGGCATGGCATTAAATCTTGTGAGTAAATTGGACTTGATTTCAGTGGTCTTTAAGTGTGCTTATATTTCTCTTGGGCATGCTATTTGGTGTTCGCATGTTGTCACAGATACACAAATGGTCCAGCTGAGGGAGAGAGAAGTCCTTCAGGCTTAATATTAGCCAGCATTCTGAATATGGCGAGAGGGGATTAGAGATGGGCACAAATTAAATTAAAAATTGCAAAATTTATTCAAAAATTGCTAATTTGTCATTTGTATTCATTGCAATTGATATCCCCTGATGAATATGAATCAGCGCATTTTTATCAGTTTTAATTCATCAAATTGTCGTGTTACAAAATGGCCTCTAGGGGACATAGAGACACCAAAATTACAGGAAGCGTCCCTTGACTCTCTTCTGCAACCCCTCTATGTTTGGTGAAGACTGGGTTCTAAAGAGCCTTTTCCTGGTGGGGGGAATTTTGTGGGTAGATAACTTGGATGGCTGAAACCCAATCTTCACTATACTTTGAGTGCTTGAAAAGGGGAAGCATCTCTGCAGTGTTGGTGTCTCTGGGTGCCAGAGGTGGAGGCTTTGTAGCTGTATGTCTTGGACGTCTGAAACCCAGACTTCACCAAATATACAGGGCTTGTGGAGGAGAATTGGGAAGAAGCTTCCCTGCCATCTTGGTGTCTTTAGGTGCCAGGGGGGCATTTAATAGGTTTTTAAATTTAAAAACAAATTTCTGAATCAATTCATAGATTGGTTAGAACCCACCTACCCTATAAATGTGTTATTTGTGATGTGTTAACTTTGATGAACTGGAAATCCAAACGAATCACCATGTTTCTAATTCATGTCCATCTTTAGAGAGGATCACCTAGTCCATCCCCTCAGTCTTTGCCTTTTCTGGAGTCTGAACAGGAGTGGGTTGCTGCTCATGTGTGGGCTCTACCTGTGATCAAGAGCCTCAGAAAGATTTGGTTCTTCCTCACATATAGAGTCTTTTACTTGCAAGGAAGAACCTCATCTCTTCCGAGTCTTTAGTGATCACAAGATGAAAGGCATAATGTTTAGACTGTCACTAATGATTTATCTGAATATGGCTTAAAGTAGAAGCATTTGAGTGGAAGCAGGCTCTTGGTACCTGAATGGCCTAGTGAGAAAGCAGATTCAGTGCACGATGCAATACACTTTACTGTTCTTTAATGTGGTTTTGAGTAGTTTTAACTTTTTAAAAGCTGTATGTGTGTGTTAAATAGTATGTTATTACTTTAATTTATTATGATTTTAGTGGTATACATCTTCTAATCATTTTAAGCCATTTATATCCCTCTGAGAGAAAGTAAAACAACACACTAGAACGAGTTGATTGAAAATCAATTCCTCCATTAAAGTGAACTGGGAAACCATTATTTGTGGAGAGTTGGCCAGATTGGTCAGATATGAATATAATAATAATTTTTAATAATAAATGAATGCAAATACAGGCTCAGGACTCCTCACTGGCATACCTCAGTGAAATACAGTACCGAGGTTAATTATTCAGGGGATGGCCAAATGCATACATATTCTGTGTCCAAACTTGATGTTTTGCAAAATAGTGACAATTAAAAAAACTATAGGCATCCCTTCTGCCATTATTTTCCAAAGAACACTTTATTGTCTGTCCTTCATTCGAATATAAACATGGTACTGCTGCAAAACATGTGTGAACATTTGGCCACAATAAGGCGGTGTTCCCCAACCCCCGGGCCGCGGACCGGTGCCGGTCCGCAGATCAATCCGCACCAGGCCGCCGCCCGAGGAACTTCAAATCATTTCACTGGCGGCGGCGGCCCGGCTCCCGGAAATGATTAAGGATCCCTTCCAACTTCCCTGTTCTATGACTCTTCAAATCGGAGACTCAGCTCTGCAGAGGTCAGGCTGGGGCTGCCCTCATGGGGGCAGTCCATCTCCTATCTTCCTCTTTTCCTGCTCCCCCCACCTCCATCTCCATCAGGTGCCTTTTCAAGGGGAGCGCCTGAAATCTCCCGGTGGGGGAGGCGCGTGGGGGGTGGAGCCGCGGAGGCCGCCTGGAGCTCCGGGAGGACAAACAACTGACGCCGCCTCCCTTCTCAGCCCCCGGGCAGGCAAGGAGCACTTTTGGAGGGCGGGCGGGCGGGAGGCGGCCCTGTGAACGGGGATTCCGGCTTGGCCGGCAGTGAGTGGCCAGGCGCGAGGTCTCCGAATATGTGCAGAGGGATGGGGGGGGACCGCGCCGCTTCAGCGCCGCCGGCGAGGACCAGGTTGGCTCGCTCCCTTCACTGGTGCGGCCCGATCCTGAGCCTCTGCCTCCTCCTCCTCCTCCCTCTAGTAGGATGCCGGGGGGGTCAGCGGTCCTGCGCTCTCCCCCCACCTACCCCCACCCACCCCCTCCGAGGCCGGCTTGCTTGCTGCGGGTGTGCAGCTCTTCCTCTTCCCTTCTCCGCCTCCGTCTGCTGCCCCCCAACCCCCGTCGGGGGACGGACGGACAGAGGGCAAGCCCTCCCTTCCTCCTTCCTTCCCTCCCTCCTTCGGGCTCGCCAGAACGGCTTTGGATCGCGGCGTGCCCCCCCAGACCGCCATGCCCACCTGCCTCTCTTGCTGGCCGTGCGCGCAATGGAGGAGGAGGAGGCGCTGCACTGCTGGGATCCTGCCGCCCAGCAGCAGCAGCAGCAGGTAGGTAAGTAGGGAGGGAGGGCAGCGCAAGCCAGCCCCGCTTTCTCCCGGCGGAGGGGCAGCGAGCCCCCCCACCCTGGCCCAGTCCCAGCCCTCAAAAGGCGGAGCCCGGTGGACGCGGAGGCTCGAAGAGGAGGAGAAGCGGGGAAACGGCCTCTCCCAGCGGGGGTTGGCGGGTGTGTGGGGGTGGGGTGGGGTGGGGTGGGGTAGGGGGGAAGGATTCGTCCTCTGCCAGTGGGGAGGCTACCGCGTGAGGCTGGTGGCGGGCGGGGGCCGGTTGGGCCCGTCGAGGCAGGCCCACAAGAGGAGGAGGGTGGTGAAGTGGGTGGTTGGGACTCTGAAGGCGAAGGCGGTTTCGGAGACGAAGGAGGGGGGGAACGGAGGTTAAATCAAAATTATTAAATCAAAACAAGCGGGCCACGGAAAAATTATCAAACATTTACCGGTCCACGGGGATAAAAAGGTTGGGGAGCACTCAGTAAACACCTCATAGACCACGGTCATACCTGCGTTTTCTGCGTAGTTTCCCGTCGGTGAACTACGCAGTGAAAGATCGCGTGCTAACCAGGAAGAGAAGCAAATTCTCCTCCCAGCCGACCATACCCCTCAAACAGCAGTTTCAGTGAAGTTTCCTAAACCACTGCCAGGGGCTGGATTTAGAAACTTTGCTCGAAAATGCTTACTTGTTTGCTTCTGTTGCAATGACAGGACACTGAAAATACGCATTAAATTCAGTTTCTCGCCTTTCTACCCGGCTTAAAAAATGGAGCCTTGGAAACTGGAGCCAGAAAGTAGGACAAAATGTGTAGTACACAGTTTAGGACAGAACCAGAATAGGAAGGTACAACACAGAGGAGAGGATACCAGCTGCTCATTAAAAACCACGTGACCGCTCCCGAAAAAAATACACAGGAAATTTAAATACAAAGGAACTATGACCGCGGTCAAAGTGTGATTAGGAATGCAACATGTTTATCTTCTGGAAGCGGCATTTCCATACATTATCCTAGTGTATGAGAAAACATATTTGGCAAAAGTTAGTTCTGTGAGGTATCACAATAAAAAGTCTCAATAATAGTCTCCGCTGTTTTTGCTATTTGGCAAAAACAGTGCAATGTTGTCGCTAAGGAAAAAAAAAAACCAAGTCTGACTTCCCTTCCACGGAGAAAGCAATTCTCAGTTCTTCTCCAGACCATTATCAAAGACTATCTGACCTCTGTTGCCCTCCCTTAGGCACTGAAGAGAGAAATAAATCATGCTGGACACTTATATTGGACAGTGTTCAATACTACTGATGTTTTCATTTCATTCCGTGTATTAAGCTACCCTTCTTAAGGTGGTTATGTTTCAGACAGGTGGCCACCAAATGAAGATAAGACATGGGCAGTTAGTTTAACAGCAACTGGTCTCAAGTACCTAAACCGTTTCCTTGAAAACCTTAGTTTTGATTTATTACACTGAAAAGGCTCATAGCTATGCCCAAGGATATTGTTAAAGGTCCTATACATGTGGCAAATTTCACACTAAAAATAACTTTAGCTCAGCATGTTAATTAAATTCAGTTATCTTTGGCATGAGGTAATGACTTTACTGTGGCAAATATATTGAGATTCTCTTTTTGTGTTTTGGTTGCATCTGTGGTGTGATATGACACATTTGAAGGAATCATGCTCTATTTTTTGCCTAGAATCTGATTTTCTCCCTCCCCCCAGGATTGTTTCTATGTAAGGTTTGTCCCATTGGTTATCAAGTATAAAGTCCCACATGACTTTGGATATGCTTAAAGATTGAGCTTTCCCTAAGAGGCCTATGCTTTCCTTTCTTGCTGCAACTTAAGACACATACTTGAAGGGAGAAGGTTGGAAATTAGTGCTCTTTTCCCCAATTTTGGAATGTGTCTTCTTAGTTAATTATTTTTATTTACGGCCAAAGATGAAACTAAAATAAATATACAGTAAATACAACTAATAATAATTATACATAATGATCAAATATGCATTCCAAAATAATGTTGAAGTTAATCCCTAAAATTGATAGATCATAGGTACAGATTAATATTGGAATGTGCTTTCAATTTTGTCTTTTTTTAAAATGCATTCATGCCATTTCTCGGTGGGGCACGTGCAATTTTATAAGCATAGAGGCATAACAATATAGCAAGTAGCTTACAACAGACTTAAGTGTTGATCCTCTAGTTTGGAAACATGTAACTCAATTTTTCCTTAGGTCACAAGCTCAAAATAAATTATAATGAAGTGTAAGATGCAAAATTGGTTCCTTCTTAGCAAACAAATCCTGTTGTTTAGTGCAGTAAGTTGCACTAGACTGGGCCCCATGAATCAGTGGGGATTTGGTGTGTCAAATCCTCCATGTTCCATTGATTCAAATGGGTGTACTCTAGTGTGACTTACTGCACTAAGCAATGGGGCTTCATCCAGAATTATAAAGTCTGAATTAAGCAAAATATGTTTTATGACTCCCAACTCCTATGAGAAATGTACAGTAATACCTCGGATAACGAATGCCCCTGATAACGAATTTTTCAGATAACGAATTGCAATATTTAGGTATAGGGCTGACACGGATAACGAATTTTCCCTATGGGCTGCCTCGGAAAACGAATTGCAATTTCTAGGTATAGGTCTGCCTCAGATAACAAATTTTCTCTATGGGCTGCTTCGGATAACAAATTTTCCTATGGGCTGCCTCGGATAACAAATTTTCCCTATGGGCTGCCTCGGATAACGAATTTCCAGCATGCATCAGTAAAAAAGAGTTATCCTGGGTGGCATTGCATCTGTACCTTTAAAGTGCACTTATAAAGAGTTTTGAGCAAAAAACTAGGTATCTGTCATTTTCCTAGGCTCTGGAATGTTTCGGATAACGAATTTTTTCAGATAACAAATTAAATGCATTATCCAAGGTACCACTGTACTCAGTTTCTGATGCCTGACTCTAGTTTCTGATACATGTACTATCAGGGCAGTTCAAAAAAGTGAATCCATGCATAAGCATGCGTGCCACCTATATTGCCACCTGTGCTTAATTTTTATGGTAAAGCTATGATATGTAGGTGCAGGTACAAGTCTTAACAGAGAGAACACCATTTTCTGTGTTTGGTTTATGGAGTAATGAAAGTTTAAAATGCAAAAATCAAATCGCAGAGTGTATAAAATTACATCCAATTTGGACTGTATACCATATTGAGATCCAGCTGGATGGTGGTGTTTTTGAGCCCCTGATCTCTGTGTGGCATGCATGGAAATTCCAAGGTGGAGACTGTTTGATTGGGTGTGATTTTTATAGCTAGTCCATGGGAAATACTATGTTTTTTTATACATGTATCTTGGGTAATAAACTTGGGTGTGGACACAATCCTATCACTCCTGCTAGACTTCTGGTATTAGCAAGCATGAAGGTGTGTACAAAAGTTCCAATTTTACCCTAAACTGACAACTCTCTGATTTGTCCTAAACTACGATGGACTGCTGCTTCATTTAAGAAATTCCAAGCACTAAATGGGTTGTTGACAGCTCTGTTACCAATCAGCCAGCCCTTCACTGTTTGTTTTATGGATTCATACATGGCCACCCAAGGGAAAAGGACACAAAGAGACATTATTAAAGAGACAGTTGGAGGCAAGAAATCTTTTAGGGCTTTCCTCATGGAATTAATTTATTATGTGCAGTTAGACCTATACTCTGGAGGTGCAATCACATGGCCTTGGTGTTCCCAGCATCATAAACATCTAGATCAGTGGTTCTCAACCCGTGGGTCCTCAGATGTTCCTGAACTGCAACCCCCAGAAATCCCTTCCAGCACAGCAAGTGGTGGAGGCTTCTGGGAGTTCCAGTCGAGGAACATATGGGGACCCACAGGTTGAGAACCACTGATCTAGATGAATGTATTCTTTCTGGATCTGGCTGCGACAGTGGATCAAGTTTGGATGTTGTCTTTTAAAGCTTTCATTCCTGGGAGCAGGAACACATCCTTCTGGACCTAACTAAGACCTTATATAAGTTTTCCAGGCCCTTTTCCAAATGCGTGGCATAGATAGGTCAGAGCCTTTCCAATAATGGTAACCCCCTCTAGAAAACCTGTTTTCAGAGACATTGAGCTGGTACCTTCATCATGTTCTTTTTGACAACGTTCATTGCATTCGCCAAAGCATTTTAAAAGCAAGTTTTAGAGTTTTTAATTTTTGCTACTGGTTTTATCTTGGTTTTTAAGTACACTGCTCTGTTTGTTGATTTAATGGCTGTGTTTTTTATTTTTGATGTGCTATATACTATCTAGAGAACTCTATATACGAGTCTGTCTAAAACGGCAGTAAAGACGTACTAATCCTTGTAGTCGGTATGAAACTTTCTGTATTAATGAGACAGCCAGGAATCCTGATATAAAATTTAGAAGCTGCTGTAGTGTGCATATTTTCTCTTTTCACTTGAGAGCTTTTCTCCCTGTTTGATCTTCTACAATTAATATATCCCTTGACCTGCTCTCACAATGCCCCAAACAACAAAGTTTGATGGATATTTTGGTTGTCCCACACAAATATAACAGTCTTCACACCAACCTGCAGCTTTCTCAAAATTGTTGTCAAGCAGGGTGTATGAACAATTTGCTTGTGCCTTTAGAAGTCCTGCACCAGCAATGTAAAGCTCAAGTGTTCTGCTGAAAATAGAGAACGGGGAGGAAGGAAATGAAACAAGTCCCTGGTATTAGCAATGCAGCTGCTTGGACAAATGAATCAACTGAAAAAATGTAATCAATTCCAACACAGGGAGCCCCAGCTACATTCTGTAGATCTGTCTGTGTGATAGCTGGTGTCATCATGTTTATTCACCCCGCAAATGTTTGCCTGAAGCCCTTTTAGCTCTAGCCTATCTGCTGGGAAATGATTATCTTTAAGATTAGATCTCTTTATTAGTTAAAATAACAGTTTCTCTGATGAGTGACATATGAATCACACAGCGCTGTATCGCTGCTGCATGAGCAGGTCTGTGAAATAGCCTCCTGTTTCAAGACTCATATATCATAAGCAGCTAGAATAGTGCCCCGAAAAATGTATGTAGAGATTAACAGTTCAAACTCACATTGCATGGTCAGTTGCTGTAGAACTTGAGCTGCATGGGCAACCCTGTAGTGCTCAGAATACTACTTGGAGGAAAAACTAGCACTAGGTCCAACTTGAGCAATTCAAATACCGCTATAATCTTCCTGTTCTGGGCAAGTCGCACTAAAGACGTCTAGATCTCCTGCCTTCCTCAGTCTGGATAGTTAGTCACTGATGAAGTTTGACAAATCTTTGTTTTGCACCCTCAAACTCTCAGTCTTCAACAGTCCATCCTGCCACCCCTAGTAGAAATAAGATTATGAGAAACCTTGTAATGTATGTACCTCAGCTCTGATTTCCTCTCTCATTGCTACATTGTGGTCCCATTTCATTCTAGTTTTAAAGTACCTTAGGGGCCAACATAGAAATTGGGCAGGACACCTTGCCTCACCATTTTATTCATATTAAATGTTTATGCTGTCTCATCCTTCAAAAGACGATGTCAAGGCAATGTAAACTTGCAACTCCATGGCTCCCACAAAGAAGTCACTGCGTTAGTCAGTGCGAATTGTATCCGTCAAGAAACAAAACAAAACACAAGAGACAATAGTATCGTGGCACCTAAAAGACAAACTGCTATATCTTAATGCAAACTTTCATTGATCAAGTCCATTTTCACTGACATGGGAGTGAGACTATATGACTGTCAAGTTTAAGCGTGGCTCCATGACCAGGGGAGGGGATACAGATAATGGGCAAATAGTTCCTCAGTAAAGGAATAGGCTATTAAGCTATGAATAATATCAGTTATCAATCCAAAAGGTAGTTATTTGTTTATTAAAATTTATAAACCACCCATCTAGCTGCAAGGCTGCCATGGGTGTTTTGGAACAGTGACAAGACCGTAATTTCTTGTCATTTCTGATGTCACAGGCTCCCCCTCTCCCGCCCCAGTGACTTGGACCCAACTCATGATGTGAACCCATTTTTCCAACCCATTCTTTTAATGAGGGACATGGTGAACCTGGAAGAAGCTTTGTGAAGGTTCAGGAGAGGCATGCAGTAGAAGTACAGAAATCCAAAGAGGAGAATACTGTAAGTTTCCAAGAGTCCACCCCTTTATCAAAAACTGGGGCTTAAAAAATCTCAATAAGTTATTCTGAGACATTTGTAAGAGAATTTTTTTTAAAAAAATTCTTTAGTTACAGTGGCTTGAAATTAAAACATGTGTACATTATATGACTTTCCTTTCTGCACACAAACCTAGGAACCAACCAAACAGATCATCAATAAACAAAAAGCTGCCTCCAACCAGGGAAAGACATGGAAAGAAAGACTCAGCAAATAGTCAGGGCTCTTTGAAATCAAAGACTGGAAGGAACTATTGGTTGTTGATATATTGTGATATACAATATTGTGGTATCTAAACAATCACTGCCAGCCTAGAAAAGTCCCTCCCAGCCATACAAACCACAGTTAGAATATGAAGTTGCTCCCCAGTAACAGTCGTCAATTGGCACTCTTTGTCTGAACTGGAATATTGCAGCTATCATTACAAATACCTAGAAGTCTGCTTGTTAGCTTACTAGTATTTACATCATGTCACTCTGCCAAAAAAGGATACTCAACATCTAGGTATACTCTTCCCAAGCATTTTTAACTTTTTAAAATGCACTAGCTTTTTCATGTTGGGCTCATTGACAGTAAACAATATTAGGTAATGTATTCTCGAAGGCTTTCATGGCTGGGATCTGATAGCTTTTGTGGGTATTTTGGACTGTTTGGCCATGTTCTGGAAGAGCACAGAGAGAACTCCTAGTTCCCTGAGCTTCTTGCCCTCTGAAGGTGCCAGCCACAGAGTCTGGCAAAATATCAGGAAGAAGAACTTCCAGAACATGGCCAAACAGCCCGAAAAGCTCACAACAGTTATAGTATTAGGTAACCTAAACCATACAATTGCACTGAGCATTGCTGTAACCAGACTTTTAAAATTATTCACTATACAGGTCCTGTTAGGGAGTCATGTGTTTGGATCAGGCAAGCTGCAGAATTAGAAATCTGTCAATTTTATGTTTTATAGTCTGGAAAAAGCATAAGTGCTTTCTTTAGAAGCAGCAGAAGAGGCAGTAATATTTTCTCGGCAAAGGACTGCCAGCAAGTTAATTCCAAGGGGTTGTTAACTGAAGAGTGAAATTCCCCTGTATTCCTTTCAAACACTTGATTAGGATCATAGCTCATTTGTTTGAGTGCAGAGCAGAAGAATAACAGGAGGTATTAATCTCATTAATTCACATTGCAGCCAAAGTGTAATGTTCAGTTTGGTGACAATTCCATTTTTTCAAATGCACACTCTCTGTAAACAAGTCCCTTCCCCTACACGCCACATACCAACCTGGAGAAGACTCTGCCCTCCCATTCCTAGATTTGTTGCTAAAAACTGGGAGAATTCCTTGCATTCTAAAAAATTATTCCCAAGTCCAATTTTCAATTTTCCTTCTTAAAAGCAGACTATAAAGAAGTTTTTGTTTATTATTAATTTAAAGCTTTGATGGCTTTAGTTTTTAATCAACTTAAGCAGTAAAACACACAGCTGATACATGCACCTTTTAGGACTTCTGTGCAGTCTATGGAGGCAAATACAGTAGGACCCCCATATCTGCAGATTCACTTATCCACGGATGGCCCTGCTGGTGGCGCAAGGCTGTGTGAGCTGGTGGGAGCGCCCTGCCGATGGCCCCAGTGGCACAAGCTCCTTGCCTGTGGAGCGCCCTTGTTGGAAGGCACAGCAGCACAAGCGCACTGCCGGTAGCACGAGCACCCTGCCCTCACTGCTGCCCCCTCACCACTGCTACCACCATCACCCTCATATAAGAGCGTTTGTTCTTTTCTGTGATTTCCGTATCCATGGGACGGCCCAGAACCAATCCCCCACAGATATGGAGGTCCTACTGAATATTCATTCTTATGTCTGCTCCTTCTCTTTTCCTTTTTCATTAAACCTTTTCTCACAGCTAGAACATTCTGCATTGTCTGGATTAAATGTGTTTTGTTTGGCCCTGCCATATTTTAAACACTTTGTAGCACACTGGTTAAATAGCTGTACTGCTATAATGGCCTCCGGTATCTGACTTGAGGTTGACGCAGCCTTCCAGCCTTCCAAGTTGGGTAAATTGAGTACCCAGCTTGCTGGGTGGGGCAATTTTTAGTCTGCACAATTAAACTGTAAACCACCCAGAGAGTGCTTTACGTGCTATGGGGCTGTATATAACCAGCATAGATTGCTTTTTTTGTTGCAGAGGAATTATACTTTTTGGATGTCATGGTGGGTCTGAGAAAGTATCTGTCAATTAATAGGGCAGTTGCTACAAGGCTGTCTTCTCACCAGGTCTTATTTACAGTTCACACTGCATATGGGAATTTTCTCTAGATTAGAGATGGGTATAAATTATAAAAATGTTGATTCATCATGATTCATAATTCATCAACATTGACAAATCACAAATTTATGATTTTTTTAACAACCGAACAAATCAACTTGTTAATTCATTTTGCCTTTGCAAGACCTGTAAAATGCTCTCCAGGGGCCTAGAGATACCAACATTGCAGAGAAGCGTTCCCTGGCTCTCCTATACAATTCCCGTGAGTTTGATGAAGTTTGGGTGTTGGCTGTCTGCTTTATCCAATTCCCCAGGAAAGTGAGATTCGAGATGGAAAGCCCCCCCAATGGGGGAATTGATGAATTGACAGAAAATTCATCATTTTATATTTTTGTGGTCATTGAGCTGAACAGATACGAAGTGATGAAGTTTTGACAAATCAGCGATTGCTAACAAATATTGTGATTCTTTTTTTAAAAAAATCTGTGCCCATCTCTACTCTAGATCTTACACTGCTGTTGTGCAAGTATCACTCCATTTTGCTTTCAAGGACCTTCAACAGTACTGCCAGGACTTTGCAAAAAGACATTTTATATGCTGTAGTGTTCTTACTATACATCCAGACTTGGCCCCAGTGGCATGAAGTGCCTAAGCACATGTACCCACCACTTTCTTCACATTCTTCACTTTTCTTTCCCTCAATCTTAACTTTTTGATGTGCTGGCATTGCATAAGCTCTGGACAGACAAATACATTTATGCTGAGCTGGTTAACCCTGAAGCCATTGCTTCACATCTCTGGTGTTTTTGTTTGTTTGTTTGTTTGTTTGTTTGTTTGTTTGTTTGTTTGTTT
>JAHTLZ010000289.1:836472-852914 GCA_023846285.1 Phrynocephalus versicolor
GAGAGAGAGAGAGAGAGAGAGAGAGAGAGAGAGAGAGAGAGAGACTATTAAAGCAAAATGACTCCACTCTGCAAATCAAAGTTCCTGGTCATTTAAAGCCTTTCTCTTCTCTGAACCACAGCTCCTGTTCCATGAAAATCTTCCTTTTTTTGCAGAAAATCAGACATAATAATTTCTATGAGTTAGATTAGAAACTTTAGTGCATTAGATTAAGACTGTAGTACAAAGTATCCCTTCTTCCGATTTAACCTTTTCCCAAGCACCCTTCTTTCTTCAAGTATTCATGAACTTGAACTTGTGTGACTTCTTCTAATGAGGTGTGCTGCTTATTAAGGGATGAAGTAGTTTGTGGTTTACCATTGTATTTATATATCACATTTTTAGTTCCCAGCTTCAGTAGCACATGACATTTGGTAGCCTCCCTGCATGATACCTCAGTACATAGCAATTTGCTGTGGTGTGGTGTAGAAATAGCTTTGGGTGGAGTTGTTTCCCCTCCTAATAGCTTTTTTTCCTAGCTGCATTTCCAATAAAATGTTGTTCATATCTATAAAATTGTTCTCGCCACTCCAGAGTCAAAGCTAATGTGAATGTCCTGAGCTTTGTAAGCAAAACGGACTTGGGAGGTCCAGGAGAACTGTTATATTTATGGACCTGAGAAGATCCACCACAAGGAAATTCAAGCAGTGTTCTTAAAATTCCCTGTGTGCTGGAAGGAGGCTTGTTAAAAGTCTCCCCATAATTAATGCAGTCTTAATGAGATGCTCTGAAGTTGTGCATTCCTCACCTACAGTGTACTATCTCAGTGGTTCCCAATCTTCGGATGCCAGACATTCTTGGACTACAACACTTAGAAATCCTGGCCACCATCTGGGGAATCTGGAGAATATGAGCCAGAATCCTGTTTTGGTGGGTTGGTGAGTGGGTGAGTGGGTAGATGTCCTGGCTCATGTGGCAAGTCTACACGGGTGTAACAGTGTCCCCCCCCCCCCGAACACCATGCTGTGTGTAGAAAATGACAACGGGAAGGGGGTACAACTACCTACATCATGTGTTTTCCTCACCCTTTTAGAAAACTAAAATGGGACTTGTAGTAATAAATCGGTTTTGCATAAAAATGTAGAATTGTTTTCATAACTATTTATTTTGCAGGCTTAATTAAATAGCTACTTTTATTTTTTCAAATGTTTGGCCGGTGGACGTATAATGATTTGTTCATGCATCCATACACTTTGAAGAAATGAATCTGGCAAAATATTTGCACAGAGTATTTTTTTTTAAATGAAAGAGAGCAAATACCCACCAGATCATTTATACACTAGGAAGAACAGAGTTCCCTCTGGCAGGACCAGAGCCTAGAGAGCTGAGGAGAGAATTTTAAACTACATATAAAGAAAGCCCTCTTGGGGGCGGGTAGTTTTATTTGCATTTTTGAAGGTACCAAGGGGAGGAGAATTTTTTAAAAAAGAGAATTCATCAGAATAGGGCTGTAACAAAAGGCACTTTGCTAGTTTTTTTTTAAAAAAAATATAATATCTCTCATCTCTGATTCTAGCTTTCTTGAGAAATTCCTGAAATAATCTTTTTAAAAAGAGGAAAGTCTCTGTTTCAAATGCTCGGACTCTGTCTTATCATAGAAGTACAGTAACCCTCCGCCTATTGAGGGGGTTAGAGATGCGACCCAACCCGCAATAATTGAAAATCCACGATATGTAGATGTAGGGTCGGGGCTGGACTGGGGGGCTACCTGGGCCTCTTGTACTTACTCCAGACCTGGCGCTGCCCCAAACGGGCCTCCAATGGCCTTCCCAGACCCATTGGAGGCCCCAAAAGTGCTTCTGTCCGAACTGGAAGTGACCTCCGGACCACTAGAAAGCACTTTGGGGGCCTCCAAGGACCGTTCTAGGCAAGTCAGAGGCCTCAGAAATGCTTTTCGGTGAACCCGAAGTGACTTTCGGAGGCCTCTGACATGCCTAGAAAGGTCCTTGGAAGCCCCCAAAGTGCTTTCTAGTGATCCAGACGTTACTCTGGAAGTCACTTCCAGTTTAGAGAGAAGCACTTTTGGAGCTGCCAACAGACCTGGGAAGGCCCTCGGAGGCCTGTTTGGGTTAGCGCCAGGCCTGGGGTAAGTACAGGAGGACTGATACAAGCCTCTCCAGCTTACCCCAGGGGGCTTTTTTCATATACTGTGGTCCCGTGATATACCAAACTTGGGCCCCCAGGTATTCTTGGACTAAAACTCTCATGACCCTTCCATAAGTACGAGCTATACTAACCAGGATTTCTGGACATTGCAGCCCCAAAACATCTAGGGACCCAAGTTTGGGAACCTTTGAGTTAAACAAATGTATTTGCAAGTGTGGGAGAATAAGTTTGTTGGTTTCAATCTGGAAATAACATAATACGTTTTGGTTTGTGATCACTAATATAAAAATATTCTTCCTAATTCCTTCCTGTTGTCTTCATTTTTTGTTTTAACTCAATTTTGTACAGATAACATATCTCATTGATGCCTTTCTTTTTTACAGGTGAGTAGTTGTTTTCTTTGGGAACTCAGTCTGTGTAAGTAAACCAGCAAATTTTTTGTTCTTTTTTGTTATTGAAAAGCAACAAATTCACATCTAGCTAATTCATACTCACAGTTCTATGAAACAATTTACAAATTACATATACATATAGGAAACTTGGTAGCTGGAATCTACTAGTAAATGGCAATAGAGTAAGATAATTGATTAAGTGGGGATTTGGTGAATAAACACCTGTGCAAGTCCAACAGATTCAGTGGGACTACTTTATTTGCCACTTAATAGAGGATTTCTTATATATATTCATAAGCACCAAAGACTGACAATTGTGTGTGTTGTACCAGTCATAGACCATGACACAATATTTCCATTTTTTAGACTGCCACTGAATTATGTAACAGAATATACTAGTATAGCACCAGTTTGCACTAAAGGCTGTAGCAGGAATGGCAGCAGGAATATTTGCATATGTAAAATCAGAAGCAATTAGCACCTTACCTAGCACTTCGTAATCTGTGAGCCCAGATGTACATGAGAAATAGCTTTCAGACTATTTCTGTTCTTTTATAGGATCTACAGTAATGTGTCAGACTCCTGGGTCCTCCCAGATCTCAAGCAGATGATATACCTCTGACATGTTAAGAGCTGATCTCTCTCAGTAATAATATCATTTTTAGACATTAGCTCTTTCTCCTTTTTGACATAGCCTATTCCTGGCCCAGATTATCAGTCACTATTAACTTTATGTGATGTTGTCTCTTACCTTCTCTGTTTTCCCCTTGTCTAAGAATTTTAGATTGTTTGAAATAGCTTCTATTTTGCTTGAAGTGTTAAAACTCCCTGACAACACTCTAAAGTACCAGGATTTGCATCATAGCAATAGCAATAATAAATTGATAGGCAAAATCCACTGTGTGTTGCTCTTATGCCACTACTATTAATTTTAATCAGACTTGCATGCTAGGAACATCTGGTGCATTACACTCAGAACGTTGACAGAATAGCAAGGACCTGAAATATATCTGATTTTCATGACATACAGCATTTGACTTGACTGTATAGTTTTCCAGTTCCACATTCATTTTGACTACTGGCCAACATAAAAACAAAAAACAAACAAAAACACACACATTACACATTTTGAACTTCATCTAACTTTTATGGCCTGTAGAGAAAATGCAATGTTTCCAGTATGACTGGAATTGGGTAATTACTATACATAGCTTGTTTGGCAAGGTGGCTGCAGAATGAAGGCAAGGTATTCTTAAGTATGATGAGGTGAAAGAAGGTATCTGGACATACATTTTACACGTTGTTCCCTTTTCTGTTGTTTCTAGGTTCTTCATTTTCTCCTGATATGTTTATAATGGGGAAAACGTTAAGTGCATTTTCAAAAAAAGTGAAATCCTTGGACTTTAAAGCCTATTGATTTCACTGATATTAGGCATGCCTACTCCCCCCCCCTTCTGGATTTTGTCTACTGTTGATGCTGAACTAATCAGATTGTTCCACTATTGAAACTCTTCCTTCTGGCAACCAGTGTAAGTATTCGTTTTTTATTTTCTGCATCAGCATTGTATTGCCTGCCAATTTCCCAATTGTCTCTAACATCATTGCTGCCTCTTCTACCCCTTTCAAGGGTCTCAACAATGATTATAGATTCCCCTCAGGTAGTAATTAAAATGAGTATCTCCTATTTGAATTATTTCTTTGGCTGAGCATTATTGTGTCCTTTCATGCATTCATTTAGTTTCCTCTGTTGTCCGTTTGCGAGTTTAGACTGGTGGATCGAGTTTTAATTATGTTGAATTGTGCTGGCTGAGACTGGCAAATTGTGATTCACAAGCTGCATACTGCCCTCTAGGATGACCCAGAAAAATCAGGTTTCGAAAATTTAAAAAAAAAAAAAACATTGCTGAAAATCCATGGTATTGCTTCACTCCGTTTCTTGTGGTTCTGCAGTGGTTTTCCAGAGCTGGTTCAAACTTTGTTAGGGCTGTAAATGCTTTACAGTTGGCTGTGTTTTTACCATTTTAATAAAAACAGGATAGAAAAGGACTTAGTTCTTAATTTTCCAAGAAGGACTATAATTTCCTCCTTGTACTTCCTGGACTCAGGCTTCCTTCTTGTTAAATAGGGATTGCCTACTTGACGCCTCACTCCACATCTCACTGGTTGGGACTAGAGGTGGGCATGAAACAAACCACCAACTCCCCATGAATGTGGAATCAACCTTTCATAAAGCTACTGCCCAGCTGAGTGGGACAGTAGTCTGTCTGGGGCCCACTTTCTGCCCCAGTGCTTCCTGGGAAGTTTAGGATATTGTGGAAAGTGTAGCTTTGCTGCCCATTGGATTATATATAGGGAACACTAAAAGATCTACAAATGGAACCAGTTCCATCACCCACTAAATATACCAGCCCCACAGGATGGTTAAAGGTCTGGAAGAAACGCCTTACGAGGAGTGGCTTAGGGAGCTGGGAATGTTTGGCCTTTCAAAAAAGCAGGTTGGGAGGGGATATGATAACCATGTTTAAATATTTGAAAGGATGTCGTATCAAAGAGGGAACAGGTTTGTTTTCCATGGCTTCGGAGATTAGACTCAGGGCAATGATTTCAAACTACAGAAAAAGAGATTCCATTTGAACATTAGGGAGAAATTCATGATGGGTAGAGCTGTCTGGCAGTGGAAGATGCTGCCATGGAAGGTGGTGGAGTCTCCTTCTTTGGAGGTTTTTAAGCAGAGGCTGGATGGCCATATGTCGGAAATACTGTGATGGGGGTTCCTGCATGGTAGGGGGTTGGACTGGATGGCTCTTGAGGTCTCTTCCAATTCTATGATTCCATGATTCTAGAGTATTGACAAAACAAATGCCATCTTAAACAGGAAGATGTTTGTGTGCTGCTGGAAGGCCAATAAGGAGGTGACCTACCTAACCTTATGTGGAGGAGGAATCCATAGATTGGGAGCAGCTACAGAAAATCCCCTCCCAGGTCCTTAGTAAGTGCACCAGCAGTGGTGTCAGGGGGGATATACAGTCCTCTTCATTTTATTCTGATTTTATTTGGATTTATGCCTTTTATTCAGGGGAAATAATTAAACTAGATGGTGAACCTTAAATAAATAAACACATTTTTAAATGTAAAGATATTTAAACATTAATTGTCTTTCCCTTTAACCATGAAAATGTGGCCTGCAAGTTCCCAGCCAATCATTAAAACAGACTTGACAGAATTGCTCCTTCATTACATAATCTGTGAATAGATGTCCAAAATTCAATAATCTTTTAAATAATCTATTCTGTAATTTATTAAGCAGTTGAAACATATTGGGCCAGTGGTGCTGGGGGAGGGGCACCTGAAAAGTGGCCCAGGGACCTTATGTGGCCCACACTTGCTTTAGAGATAAGATCTTCAAGAATGGGACTTAATTAACTCTGTATTTACCTTTTCATGGACAAGGATAAAACCAGAGTTTTGACTGTCACACTACAGTTTGACCATTGCGCCACGAGGAAAGAAAGTGCATAAAGAGGAAAGACAACCTACTTGACCTCTTTCTGCTCACTTATTATTTAGCATGCCCACAACTTCCAGCTAATTCTAGTTCCCTTCTACCTTAAGGTTTTTTGGTGTTTTGCATTGTCCATCTGATCACGTGTGGATTCTGAGGCACAAAACTAACTTCTAAGCTTGCCAAAACTACCCGTCTTTATTTTAACAGCTCACCTAGGACTTGAACCAAGATTTTCCTGTTTGAAGCCAACACTAACCATTACCCCAGCTTGGCTCTTACAGTACTAGCTTTCACTCCCTGTAACATTCCTATAATTTAATCTTACTTGCTTTCATTGCTGGGTCTCTCTGAGCTAGGATAGGTGTGGTGCCTCTCAGTATTGGAACAATGCATAAAGAACAATAGCTTATATCAGTAGCAATGTTTTAATCAGAATGGCTTTTTCTTTGGATACAGATTCATCAGAAATGTGACACTATTCCTTTAATAATGTTCATAATAATGAATTTGGAAAATCCCACTGTAAATAAAAAAAGGGTTTCAGACTGGGGTTTTCTAGACCAGTTTTCAGTGACAATTATATCTTTGTCTTTAGTATTCGGTTCTTTCCAAGACAGGCACACCAAATTTAAGTCCCTGATATCATCATCTGTCTATTTGGTACATCTGGGATGTGTTCTGTCATAACAGCAAAAACCCCAAGCTGAATGATCTCATAAAATGTATTACACCGGATCATAACATGCTAAGTCATGCCTTGCCTCAGTAAATCAAGCGGATTACAGCAGAATTAAATTAATAAGAATAAAATCATCTTGTCCTTGCTTCCTTCACCCCTTTAATCATTTTTGTTCACATAAGACATAGTAACCCCTTCCCTGCTGAACACAGCCTTAAGAAAACAATAGAATATAGTAATGGCAATCCAGGAACCACAATTCTAGGTTTTGGTTTTTTAATGCAGAATCAGCTTTAAAAAAACTAATACATTGTATTATTCGAGGGTCCCCCCAGTAACCTTTGAAAAACTCCTAATTATCACCGTTCAGCTCTGTACTTCTCACCTCTCAATAGCTGTGAAATGATCCCTAATAACCAGCGTAAACAGGATCAACAGCATGCTAGTACATTTTACATTTCCCAAGCCCCTCTTTACTCGGTGTATGCAGTATATGTGTATAAATGTCCATCTACTCCGGGGCATCTGGAAAAGAGGCTCCGCAACCCATGAAACTTTCAGGATCCAAAGAGTGGACCCTGCACCTGCGGGAAAATGCTAGGGAGTAGAAGAGTCCCTGGAAGCTGCCATGAAATAAAACTCCCTAGTCTGTATAATGCCAAAAGACTCTCACGTTTGTGACTGTTGAGGTGGCCCCATCCCTATATATTGGCTACGTGCCGCCTCCAAGTTCCAAGCATTGTTTTGAATGCATAGCGGTGCTTCCGGACTGTCAGATCCTAGCAGTCCTCGGGCATTGCTGTTTTGCTATAAGCAGCATACAGAACTGCAGTTGGTTTCCTAAGCTTCAGGGAGTAAAGCATGTTTCTCGTGGAAACAGTGCTGGGGGCGGGAAAGGGACAATGCCCCCCAAGCACACAACATTTTTACATCATTTGTAAAACAAGTCAATTTTTAAAAGCAATTCCTTTAACACAGATTTTTTTTTTTTAGGGGGAGGAAACTAAGCTTCAAATTCCATCCTGAAGTAATAATTCTTTATAATAATAATAATAGCGTGCCGTCAAGTTGATTTCAATCTATGGTGCTCCTTTCCAGAGTTTTCGGCACAGAGAATAGACAGAAATGGTTTAGCATTCCCTTCTTTGAGTGGATCCTAGTGACTGTGCAGCTCGCCCAAGGCCACATAGACTGGCACAGTGGGAACCAAATTCCCAACCTCGGGCTCTGCAGCCAGGTACCTAAATCACTGAACTATCCAGTCAACCGTGTACGTTTATGGACCAACCCAAAATATGTAAAAAGATGTCATATGTCACAAAAACCATGCAAACTTTTGACATAGATACCTGAAGGACCACCTCCTTCCATATGAACCTACTCAGAAATTAAGATCTAGCCAGGGGGCCCTCCTGAAAGAGCCATCCCTCAGGGAGGTGAAAGGGATGGCTTGTAGGTCTAGGGCCTTTTCGGCAGCTGCCCCCAGGCTATGGAACGCCCTCCCAAGTGAGATCTGCCTGGCACCAATGTTGATGACATTTTGGCACCAGGTAAAAACCTTCCTGTTCCAGAGGTTTTTTAAACGGACATAACATAGATTGTGGGTCCTCTAATGGCAATTTCAGTGTTTTGTATTTAAATGTTTTTATTGTTTTTACTTGTTCATTGGCATTTTAATGTTTTAATTGTTTTAAGTGTTCATTTTAATTGTGAGCCACCTGGAGACCTTTGAGTAGTGGGTAGCACATAAGTTGTATAAATAAAAAAATAATAAATAAATAAATAAATAAATAAAAATCATGATCTCTTCATCAGATGAGATGTTGTAAGGAAGCAGAGAAGGGAAGGGAAGTGGTATGGGTGGGAAGGTAACCTTAGCCCTTTCTACATATTGTTTCAGGATGTAACAACGGAATGATGGTGTAGGCCAGTGGTGTCAGATCTTCAGCACCCCAGATGTTTAGACCACAACTCCCAGAATCCCGAGCCTAGATTGCCTCTGATAAAGGACAGTAGGAGTTGCAGTCCAGAACATCTGAAGTGCCACACCTGTGGTGTAGGCAAAGAAATGAGTCACATAAGCTGAAATCCATAGTCTCACTAAAAACTGGTAACTTAGAACAACTGCAGTTGTGTAAGTAGTAAACCATCTGAATTTAACTGTGTGATTAACTACCTAAAACTGAGACTTTCCAGAAAGCTTTATGCCTTTGTTGAAGAAAAGCCTTGATACTGCAGTGAACACTCTACTCATGACCCGAGTTTGATCTTGGCATGCTCAGGTAGCCATCAAGGTAGACTCAGCCTTTCAAGGTTGATAAACTGAGTACCCAGCCCTCCAAAAGGCCAAGGTGTAACATGCAGAATTAAATTGTAGACCATCCAGTGATTGGTTTAAATAATATGGAGCACTACATAAGCAGGCACAATTTGCTTTTTGCTTTTTTTTGCTTTTGTTGCACTTTAAAAAAAACTGAAATAAAATATAAATTCTTCTTTGGTACCATTTTGCAAGCAAGCTCCAGTCTGAATGTTGGGGAACATTGTGGTCAAACAAATAAGCACATAAGGACATAAGAACAGCCTTGCTGGAACAGGCCACAGCCCATCCAGTCCAGCATTCTGTCTCACACAGCAGCTCACCATTTGCTTCAGGGTACTCCCAAGCAGATGTCTTCACCTGCTTACGATTCCCCGCAAATGGCATTGAGAGATATCCTGCCTATCTCTCCAACCCGGAGGTTGTCCTTAGGCATCCATAATGATAGCCATTTATAACCTTGTTCTCCATGGCTTGTCTAATCCTTTCTTAACTCTGTCAAGGCTAACAGCTGTCACCACTTCTTCTGGCAGGGAGTTCCACAGACCACTGATCCTCTGAGTGAAAAAGTACTTTCTCTTATTTGTTTGAGATATAGCACCCAAACGTTTCATGGAGTGCCCCCCTAGTTCTAGTGTTGTGTGATAAGGAAAACAGCTTTTGCTTATCTACTTTGTCCACACCGTGTATGATTTTATAAACTTAAATCAGGTCACCTCTTAGGCGCCGTTGTTCAAGAATGAAGAGGCCCATTTGTTGCAGCCTCAGATGGTAAGGAAGGTGTTCCAGTCCCCTAATCATTCTGGTTGCCCTCCTCTGCACTTCTTTCCTGTGCAGTTGCTGATCCAGGACAAGACCTGTCACTTGATTCCATTACTGGCAAGTTTATTCAAGAGCTTTTGGTGCGGGGCTTTGACAAAAGCCTTCTGAAAGTCCAGATAAACAATGTCAACTGGATCTCATCCACATGCTTGCTGACACTCTCAAAGAATTCCAACAAATTAGTGAGACATGATTTGCCCTTGGAAAAGCCATGTTGGCTCTCCTTCTGCAGCACCTTCTCTTCTATTTGCCTATTTTATCTATTAGGATGGTTTCCATCACTTTACCTGGGACACATGTCAAACTGACTGGCTGTTAATTTCCTGGATCACCTGTGGATCCTTTTTTGAAGATTGGTGTTAACATTCGCTAACTTCCAGTCATTAGGCACAATGCCTGATTTGAGAGAAAGATTATATATTTTGGCTAGGATGTCAGAAATTTCATCTTTAGCTTCCTTGAGAACTCATGGATGGATGCCATCTGGTCCTGGTGATTTGTTAGCATCTAGATTAACAAGACATGCAAAGACCTCCTCCCTGGTTAATTCTTCGGTTTCCCTCCCAAGACATCTGGTCTTTGTCGTCTTCAGTGAATTCTGAAGCAAAGAATTCATTTAGTTCAGGGCTGTTCAACTTTGAACAGGTCAAGGTCTACTTTTTCTGGCCCAAAGTGCCTGAGGGCTACTACACTAAAACCTCTACTTACGAATTTTATCTGTTCCAAGCACGTGCTCATAACTAAAAACTTTTGTAAGTAGAGCAGCCATAGGAATGCATTGAAAATCAATTAATCTGTTCTGGAGGGAACAGATTTCAATGCGCCATGGCCCTTGAACTGCCCCGCTTGGCTGAGACAGTGGGCTGGCAGACCCAGAACTTTGCTGGGGCAGTGGTGGTCCTTGGGGTGGGGGAGGGAGGGGTGGAGAACTTATCCCCTCACTTTTTTATTGATGGCCGGTGGGCTACTTTTGAACCCTTCATGGGCTACCAGTAGCCCGCGGTCTACCTGTTGGGCAGGCCTGATTTAGTCTATCTACAATATCTGTTTCCTCTTTAATTATCCCTTGCCTTCCATTGTCATCTCATGGTCCAGTGGCCTTCCTAGTTGGGGTCTTACTTGTAATGTACTCAAAGAACTCCTTGATATTTATTTGAGTGTGTTTAGCTATACGCTCCATTTGTTCTGCCAGAATTTATGTTTCTGATTGTTGTCCTTATTTGGACAAGCCTTCCATCTTCTAAATGAGCTTTTCTTGTTTTTGATCACTCCCTGAAAAGCTCCTGTAAGCCACATCTGAGCACTCTTGGACCTGGCAGTTTCCTTTTTCCTTTTGGGTATGCATTCCAATTGGGCCTCTGTTATTGTTTTTGTGAGCAGCCTCCATGCCTCTTGGAGTGTTTGGACTCTCTCAATTTTCCTTTTCAGCTTCTTTTTTACTAGTTTCCTCATTTTTGGAAAATTGCCTTTTTGAAAATGTAAGGTCTCTGTGCTAGATTTTATCAGTGATTGGCAGTCTATGCTTAAGTTAAAATTAATTGTGTTGCGGTCATTGTTCCCTATTACATCAGTCACATTAACATTTTGCACCAAATCCTGTGAATTACTCAGGATCAAGTCAAGGATGATAGCACTTTTCCAGAAACTGGAAACTGGAAAACTGATCCAGCACCATGTAGGCATTCAGATAAATGGTGGTTGATTTATATGACATTGTTATACTAGAACTGGCCCAATGTGTTTTTTTAGGCATTTTAAAGCAGTTGCAACATGTGTTTTCACGCTGGCAGTACAGAAAACAGATACTTTTTGATTCGGTGATATGACAAAGAGCTATTTTATTCAGCATTTCTTAAAACATAGAATGGCTTATAATTCTTATTTGCATAAGCAAATCAAACAATTCTCCATGCATTATAACATGCTGCCAGGGTTGCAACGGTAGGCATGTTTGCAGCAAATTTATTGTTATCACCATGAAGCAAAACCTGGATGCTTTACAAATCTCAGAAGCATCTCATCAACACCCTAGTAAAATACCGAGCAGTCATTTTGGAACAGATTCTCTTCACGGACCAAGTACCTTGTATGCAAATTAACAAAGCAAGATCATCCACGTAATTTTGCCGAACACAGACATATGTGACTGTTTGCATGATATTACTGTGCTGCACCCATCAAAGCAGAACACTGAAAGCAGGTTTGAAATGATCACAGTCTAGCTTTTGGATGTCTGATCACATGGAACCTTTCCAGCTTTAAGGAACTAAAATAGTCTTTGCCATTCTGTCCCGTCTTCCTCCCCCCCCCTTGTAAAACTGTATGATCCATTAAGTCCAATGATGACACCAAAGTGCCCATTTGGCATCGCGTTACATTGTTCATTGTTGAGAGGGGTGAGAATTTCATCAGTGTCCTCCACAGGAAAGATGCTAGTGGAAGAAACAAAATAGATTGGTCTTGGGTAGGAACTGCACTTACCTATTCAACCCATAGATTCATCAACAGTGTGGCAAGCATTTGTGGGTCTGGGCATTTTGAATACATGGCTACTGCATTTATATCCTACCATACATCCCCAGAGTTAACTGTTGCATTCATGAAACTACCATACTTCTAAGCTTCAGTTTGAGGTTCCAGATATTTAAGCTCTCCTCCTTGGCAGTCTGTCCATCATAGGTCCAGCATCTATTCTGCTCCCCCGCCCCCCTTGCAGGCTGGTTCTAAATACATAGGTTAATATGCCCACCCCTCATGTGGGATGCAGGAAGTTTAAAAGGACTCTTCTTCCTAGTATTTTCTTGCAGGTGCAACGTCCACTCTTTACATCCTGAAACACCATTTGACCCAATCAATCCCATCTTCAGGGTGCAGACCAACAATTTGCAAGTCCTTAACGACAGTGTCGTTCCATCTTTGTTTTGGTCACTCATAAGGCTGCTGGTCACAGATATTCAGGTGGTAAGCACTTTTGGCAATGGTGGAAAGTGCTGCTTTGAGGATACGTCCATAACAGCAAAGCCAGATTTCGCTCATCTTCTTTGTAATGGATAACATACCAAGTTACCATTTGTGATGTAGTCAGGTAGGAGGATACCCAATATCCCATGGAGCATATGCTTTTTCATGGCATGGAGGAGATGGCTCTCTTTGCCCTTTAGTGCTGCCCAGCACTCTGTGCTATACAGTGCACCTAATATCTAAAATTAAATGGCTTAAGAGGGAAGGTTAATCATCCTCTTCCTATGTACTTTTCCCCCATCCTTCCTGGGAAATTTAGTATATTTCAGTAATATGACAAGGGAACCAAAGACCGTGTGAAGTGGCAAGAGCTTTAATGCTGGAGGAATTCAAGAGAAAATTGGACAAACATTTGTCAGTTCTACTTTGATTTGTATTCTTTCATTGAGCAAGTGGTGGGGCTTGATGGCCTCATAGGTTCCTCCCAACTCAATTACGGTATTCTGTGATTCTATGATCTTTCGGTTCCATTTGCTCCTTCACTATGTATATCTTGATAGGTTTCTTTGAACATGTATCTATGTCTTGTTCTTCCAGTTCTCTAAATAGAAGAAAAGCACAACAGATAAAAAGACAAGATAAAAAAGAACAAGACTATATTGTTTTCAACTTATTTTTATAACGAGCCGGCAATTTGTGGTTTTGTTCATGCATTGCAATAAAAGCTCATTGGGCTGAGGCACCTGGCTGTGAAGAAACAGCCAAAGATTTGAACCTCTTCTGTACCTCCTGGGAGAGGGACTAGCCGAAATGTAAATTGCATTCTATTTAAAATGATTTTAGTCAAGATAGCTAAAGAGTGGTTTGGAAATAAATAAAATAATAAATGAATAAACTAATCAACACAACAGACAATCACAATTCAGGACATAGAGTTTGAAAGCAATAAGCCCTGATGTAGAAGGAGATTGTCATCTCTGGTGTAGCTTTCTAAGCACAAGGATGAGAAAGAAAGTGTTAATTTTTTGCTGCTTAGAAGGCCAACATTGTTCGTAGTGAGCTTTCATTTTAACAGCACTCTCATGTTTTACCACCACAATAAAGTCAACTAGCATATTGTTCCAGGATATCCATTTTCTAATATTAATAAGTTCTATGGTAAGCTGCTTCATATTAACATACTGTATTCTTTTAAAGTCAGTTCCGAACACTTACATTTCATGCCCAGAAAGTGATGTGTTTTGTATGGATTTCAGGTGCAGTATGGCTACAACTTGGCTCTCACTGGTGGCGGGGGAACGGTGTGTATACGTTTCACAAACTCTTTGGCTTCCCCCCATAAGAGTTTCCTTTTTCAATGGTGGCTTGTTTTCCAAAACATACAATTAAGGCTGCTGCTATGAAAAAATGCCAATTAAGCGGAAGTGTGCAGATTACAGATCAGTGTTAACTAATTAAGTTATGAAACACTCTTGCCATTAGTGGAGCCACAGAACAGATAGAAAAGATTAAAGGAAGGCATGGTGGGGGCAATATTTTAAAAAAAAAAACCTCATTGGGGACTGTAGGATATAGGGTGCAATGCAACATTCCCACTTTGATAATTAGGGCAAATAAATTAATGGGTTCCATGTGTAATTTAAATAGAAATGCCTGTTATTAGGTCCTTCCCGGATATAATTAATTATTGAGGCTGAATATTTTGGAGTCATGATTAGATATTCTTGTAGCATTTCATTAAAATGTTAGTTATTAATTATGGGTCAATCAAATTGTCATTGTTTTTAAGGGCAGTCGGGGTGAATTGAATTGTTTAATTTCAGTGGCTGCTTGCATCGACAGGTTGATTGGAAATGAATCCAAGTCCTGCTTGCCTAATTGCTTCTTACACCGCCATTTCTGAAGCCTCCTGGGCTTGACAGCAGAATTGGGAAAGGACGTACAGTGTGTTGTGTCTGCCGTTGAATAATAGCTGCCTTTGGGGACTGGAGTGGAGAGTGTATGTGAGACAGGGAGAAACACGCGGAGAACACAAAGCATCACATTCTGATAGAGCTTTGCCAGATCACTAATCGGAACACACCTGGGAAGCTGCGTGTTGTCTTTCCCACCAATGGGTGTGTGGTAGCGATAGGATGCTCCAATGAAAATAGTGCAAAGGTGAGCAATATTTTAGTATCTGGGATCATATGGCTGAAGAATATCCCTCTTTAACCTCGGGCACATAACACAGTCCATGTTCAGCAGCACACAGTACCCTTGTAGAATATATGCAGAGTCATTTGATTATATGAACAGCTAGATGTCAGTGTTGCCATGGCGGAGAATAGGTTCGCGAAGGCACCACTGTATTTTCTAAGGCACAGTGTAGGGTTGTTGGGTTTTTTGCGCCCAGGTTGTGCCTGGTGTTTTGAAGTTCATTGTTCCTGGTTTGTAACAGAGTTCAGTGTGGAATGGATCCTTTTTTATTCAAAAGGAAGCAGTTCCTTTTGTTTATTAAAAGTAGTTGCAGCAGTGTTCCTATTCCTCCATTTCCCCTGCAATATAGTTTACACAGGTGTCCCCATCTATTTCCACTGCAACGTTTCCACTGTATATCAATCCAGTTGATTCAAACTCCTTTCTTTAATGCTATGATGGGCTTTCCAGGAACAATTCCCATTTTTAAAATTGGGGGGGGGGGGGAATTTTAAATGAAAACTGACTTTTATTTTTATTTATTTTTTTAATTTAAAAGGCTATCACAAAGTTTTTCATATCCAATAAATTTATTCTCTTTGCTTTAGAATTGTGTTGCAGCATTGTCATGAAAATTATATGTATTTATAGTTTCCTTTTTAGTCTTAAGTTTGTCTTCAATTACTGTGTGCATTAGGCGATCCAAAAAAGGCGGGGGGGATTGTAAATAGCTTTCCCCCTTCATTCACTATAAATGAAAAATAGTTTTCTTCTATACTGTGTAATTGTGTGCACTTTAAATGTGAGGTACAAAATGCTTGATTTGTGGGAAACCATTCCAAATGTTTAACTTTTGCTAAAACCTGGCAGCATTTCAAAATTGACAAAATGGCTGACATTCTGCTGTTATTTTCTGCCTTTATTCATGTGCTGAACGTGAGCAGATATCCCACCTCAGGAATTATGGTTTTTGCTTAGATCATATTCTTATATATTCATTTTGAAATAAAAAGGAAGGGTGAGCAAAACTGTGGCCTGACATGATGCACAATTGTTTTAGCAAGTCAAAAAAAGAAAAAAAGAAAAAAAGAAAAAGACTGAAAACCTCTACCTACTTTGTGTCATAAAATCAAAGTTGGAAGGATCCCAGGTTTCACTGAGTCCAAACCCCTAATGAAGTGAGAAATCCACAACTGAAAGATTTCTGGCAGATAGTTACCCAGGCTCTTGGTAAAGACTTCCACAAACCTTCCTTGATGACTGTCTGTGCAATCAGTTGTTCATGTCCAGTATTCCTGCCTCTTTTCCTTTAATCAATCAATCAATCAATCAATCAATCAATCTATCTATCTATCTATCTATCTATCTATCTATCTATCTATCTATCTATCTATCTATCTATCTATCTATCTATCTATCTATCTATCTATCTATCTATCT
>JAHTLZ010000289.1:852924-880558 GCA_023846285.1 Phrynocephalus versicolor
TCTATCTATCTATCTATCTATCTATCTATCTATCTATCTATCTATCTGTCTGTCTGTCTGTCTGTCTGTCTGTCTGTCTATGTTGATGCCCGTATGCTGTCTTAAAAACACCCCACATACCAACAAATTGGTTCAGAGTGGGAGATTTGTGATTCATGGTTTGTCAGACTTGGTGAACCATGCACCATGATGAACCATCATTTTGGTAGTTAGTCCCTATCTCTGTTAGAGAGCTTATTGCAAAGAGTGCATGGAAACCAGTGACATCAGAGGAATGAAAGATGGAGTTCAAAATAAAAGGCCAACATAAAGCAGGACAAAGCTTCCTAGAATCTTAACACAATTTTAGTCTATTATTATATCCAAAGCTGCCTAGATGCCGTAAGCTCATCTGATCTCGCCAGGTCTCAGAAGTAGAGATAGGCACGACTTAGCGGAATTCCCGTTTCCGTTACCGTTCCGTAACGGAAACGAGTAACGGGAATTACTCCGCCAGAACTCGAACTCGAACCGACTAAAGAATAATTGGGTCTGATTTGTCGTTGTCGTTCCTGGCATCACGGTGATCCCGCGATGCCAAGCGGCACAGAAAAAAAGGTTTTAAAAGTTAAAAAAAACCCGATTCCCGGCCCTAAAAGCAGGCGAAAACTGTCTGAGGGCACCTACCAGGCCAGAAGGGTGTTTTATTGGGGGGGGGGTTCCCCGCCCCCCTCTCCTTGGCTGGTGCTACTGCTGCGCTGCTGGTACCAGGCAGGGGGGCATCGTCTCGTCTGCCTTTGCCATGCGGTGTGCGGGCGGGGGGATCCAAAATGGCGACTGCAATATTTTTTTTGAAATCGTGGTCCAAAAACACACCAAAGCACCACAGAAACATGCGAAAATTAGCTATTTTAAATGCTTGAATTTTTACAGTAGCAGCAGTGGGTTTGTCTTGCCAAAATACGTCTCCGTTGATTTTATTTTATTTTATTTTATTTTTATTTTTTTACACTTGCGCACGCGCAATGACGGGCTGGCCATGGGATGGGACCATGCACATTTTTGGAGCCATTCCACCAATCGCATGGCCAAGTTTTGCTGAGACTGTACCAGGCTGGGAGGGCGCATCCTCGGCGTCTCCATTTGCCATGCAGTGCGGGGGGGATCTAAAATGGCGACCGCAATATTTTTTTTGAAATCGTGGTCCAAAAACCCACCAAAGCACCACAGAAACATGCAAAAATTAGCTATTTTAAATGCTTGAATTTTTACAGTAGCAGCAGTGGGTTTTTCTTGCAACAAAACGTCTCCGTTGATTTTATTTTATTTTATTTTATTTTATTTTATTTTATTTTATTTTACACCTGCGCATGCACAATGATGGGCTGGCCATGGGATGGGACCATGCAAATTTTTGGAGCCATTCCACCAATCGCATGGCCAGGTTTTGCTGAGACTTCTGGGTGTGCCAGAGAGGGCATTAAAAGCCCACAAACCCGAACCCTAAACCCTAACCCTAACCCGAACCTGAACCCATACGCCAGTACACTGTGTTCTTAGTGGGCTAGAGGCACCCAGAGGTACAGCCCACTAACCCACCCTAACCTTAACCGTTACCCTAAGCCTAGCCCTTACCCCCTACCCCATGCTCTGGGAAGTCAAGTCGTGCTAAATCACGGCGGTAACGACAAACGAAAAAACGAAAAACGAAACGACAAATTTTTGAAAAATTTCGCGAAAAACGGAAACGAGCCGAAACGGACCCGTCCCGAAAAACGACAACTCGGAAAAAAAATTTCCAAGTCGTGCCCATCTCTACTCAGAAGCTAAGCAGGGATGGACCTGGCGAGTACTTGGATGGATGACCACCAGGGAACACCAGGTGCTGTAGATGCCTAGAGTAGGAACTGGTAAACCACTCCAGTATTCCTGCCAAGAAAACTCCATGGACATGGAGTCACAAAGAGTTGGTCACGACTGTAACAACACAACACACAAATATTCTATCCAAATTGCAAAAGTGATTGAAACTCATTCTATTTTATCTTTCTCAAGCTTCTGAGAGCCAGGGTTGCATAGCCATTAGCTTCACTGAAATGTTGCTTCAGGTTGCAGAGCATCAGAGGTGATGGCAAAGTTGTCACTGCCACCCATTCACCGTTATGCGTAGGAGTGTCCCAAAAATCACTTACACATGCTCTGCTCCTTGAATGATGGCAGGATGAAAAAAAACTATCATTTCTCTTGTCCTCCTCCTTTCTTTTCCCAATGAGTATCGTGACACCATCACCTGTATAAACAAGAACAGATGGGTCACAGTGGTAGTGCTTCACTGTCTGCCACAAGTAGTGCAAGATGTCTGTGAACATTTTCATTCAGATGACTTTTTCTGGAAGTTGAGTCATGGCAACTGGACTTATTTTCTTGAGAGATTGAAATGTTTTGCTACTCCTCCAAGTAGCTTCTTCAGTCTGAAGAAAGTTAGTGGTGAGTCCTCCATTTTATAGTTCACCTTGATTTCTCAACTGGCAGGGCGACCTACTGCTGGTTATATCCTGGATAGGCCATCCCAAAATCCACCAGCAAGGAGTCCCCCTCAGACTCATTGTCAGTAGTATACATTCAGTAACCTACACCATTGCAAAATACCTGGTGACTATCCTAGCCCCACTGGTTGGACTCAGGGACCACCATGTGCGCAATTCAGAGGAGTTTGTTTCTAAAGCCAGGGTGCTAAAACTGAATACAGATGAAATCATGTTATCCTTTTGATGTTACGTCTCTCTTTACCAGCATCCCCACCACCAATGCCCTAACAAAGGTACAGAGAAGACTAAGAGAAGACAGCACCCTCATCTCCAGAAGCAGCCTTAACCCAGACTAGATATGCCTGCTCCTGGACCTATGTATGAACACATATTTCATGAACAGAGGGGACTTCTACAGACAGAAGCATGGTTGTGCCATGGGTTCCCCAGTGTCACCAATTGTTGCAAACCTATACATGGAAGAAGTGGACAAGAAGGCACTCAACACCACCCCAGCGACAACACCATCCCACTGGTTCAGGTATGTAGATGACACCTGGGTGAAAATCAAGGCTCAGAAATTACAGGCCTTTACAGACCATATCAATGTGTTGAACTCAAATATTAATTTCACTAGGGAAGACACCCAAGACAACAGGCTGGCTTTCCTGGATTGTACAGTCATCATCAGACCTGACCGTAGCCCGGGAGTAGACGTTTACAGGAAACCCACCCACACTGATCAGTACTTACTGTTTGACTCCCACCATCCATTACAACACAAATTAGGAGTCATCAGGACTCTCAACCATAGAGTACAGAATATCCCCACCTCCTAAGAAGCCAAGAAGATGGAAGACAGGCACCTGAAGATAGCTCTTAAGGCCTGTGGATATCCAAAGTAGGCCTTCAACAAAGCAGTGTGCCGACCCAGAAGAACAATGGATCCGCTTGAGACCCACAGCCCACAGAAGAACCTGGCCATCCATTACATGGCTGGAGTGTCTGAAAAGCTTTAAAGGATTTTTGGCAAACATAACATCCCTGTTTACTTCAAACCCACAATCACACTAAGGCAGAGACTGGTCTGCCCAAAGGACCTGACACAAAAACAGAAGAGGAGCAATATAGTATATGCAGTCCAATGCATTGAGGAGTGTGCAGACCTCGACATTGGAGAAACTCAACAGCCATTAAACAGGAGGATGGCGCAACATAGGAGGGCAACAGCTCAGGACCAGAATCAGCAGTGTACCTCTACTTGACGGACAAAGGGCACTCATTCAAAGATGAAGATATACACATATTAGAGAGAGAAGTGGTTTGTAAGAGGGGTCAGGGAAGCCATTCATGTGTGTGTTGAAAAACCACTCTCTCAACAGAGGCGGGGGACTCAGACACAATCTGTCTGCTTCTTATCAGTCCCCAGACAAATCAGAAACACTTCATACCTCCACCTGCAATGCCCTAACTAAAGACCCATACTTAATGGTTGTTGGGGAAAGTTGCATAGGTGGGACTTTCACACACTGTTGTCCACCTAAGGAGCCTATTCAGATCATGGTCCACCTATGAACCTATTCAGGCTATTGTCTACCTAATGAGCCTATTTAGGCCTTTGTCCAGGTTATGAGCCTATTCAAACCAGGGTGATATGAAATCAAGGTGAACTATAAATTGGAGGCCTTGCCACTAACTTTCATTGGACTGACAAAGTTGCTTAGATGAGTAGTGAAACATTTCAATCCCTCAAGAGAAGAAGTCCAGTTGCCATGACTCAACTTCTAGAAAATGTTTTTTCTTAACACTGCTAGGATGCTAAGAAGCAAGAAGCTTAGCTGTGTGTCCCCCCCACCCCCAAAGAAAGGAAAGCTGCGAGAAACAAGAGAAGAAAAAGGAGGGGGCAAGGGAAGGGGGAAGGTTGGTGCAGAAGACCCATACACTGCATTTGAGGATTGGGATAAAATTTAGAAAAGTCCACTAGGTGTAGCCAAGTGGATAAAATAAAAAGGAAAGAAATTACCTAGTGGTTGCAGTCTTGTCATGTCTCCATTGATGGTCCATTTGCCTCCTTCCTGGTATGTATTGGGAGGGGGGAGTCATTCCTGGTATCTCAGTAGTTCCAATTGAAGCAAAACAAGTTAAAATCATAGAATCATAGAATCACAGAATTATAGAGTTGGAAGAGACCTCATGGGCCATCGAGTCCAACCCCCTGCCAAGCAGGAACCCCTTCACAATATTTCCGACAGATGGCCATCCAGCCTCTGCTTAAATACCGTCAAAGAAGGAGACTCTACCACCCTCCGTGGCAGCATATTCCACTGCCGAATAGCTCTAACTGTCATGAACCAACTTCCCTTCCTGGACGTCCTAATCTACAAAAAACCCGACGGCTCCTTAGGACATACCATCTACCAGAAAAAAACACATACAAACCGCTACTTAAATGCACAATCACACCACCACCCTGCACAGATCAACTCTGTAGCAAAAACCCTCATCTCCAGAACCAAACGCCTCGCTGACAAAGACCACCTAAAAACTGAATTACACACTCTCTCGAATGTTTTAATTGCAAACGGATTCCAAAAAAACACCATCACCAAACTAATCCAAAAGGAAACACCCCCCAAGAACCAAGAAACAGAAGAGAACAACGGCACTGCCCTCCTCCCTTACATCAAAGGCACCACAGACAAAATCAGCAAAATTCTCCACAAACACAATATCAAGACAGCCTTTTGCACCGACCAAAAAATAGCCAACATTTTAAGAAACCCCAAAGACAAGATTGAGCTAGAACACCAAGGAGTCTACGAAATACCATGCAAAGTCTGCCCAGCCACATACATCGGACAGACAAACAGGAGAATAAGCGCACGCATCGCAGAACACAAGAACGCAGTCAAAAAAGAAGAAAGATCTTCCTCTCTCTTCCAGCACATAAAAACAACAGGTCATGAAATTGATTTTGAAAGAACCAAACTCATCTCCAAAACTGAACACTTCAACAGTCGTATAATCATGGAAGCCATTGAAATAGAGAAACACCCAAACAACATGAATAAACGTGATGACACCTCCCGCTTGCCAGACATCTGGAAACTAGCCCTGGTCAACAGACGAGCCTCTGTCACAAAGAACGACACCAGGTCCAAGAGGACACAAGATGCCACCACCTTCCATCCACACCAAACACAAACCCAGACCCTTCCCACAGATGAAACGAAACCACCATCCAATAACAAGACCACGACTGCACCATCTACTGCTGCACCCCACTCCAGTCACCACATGGAGCACACCTACACACCCCAAAAAAACATTGGGAGACCACAGACACGTAGCCAGACTAAAATGAATTCACAAGACATAGGACCCCACTCCACCAAAGCCCAGGATGCTTCCAGAACACCCATCACCAGGGTCGTTAAGAAACAAAAGGCTGATGGACACACAGGATGTCTCCAAACAGCCATCCAACCCACCAGCAGTTAATCCCTTAACGATCGCCTTAGCAACCAGAAGATCACAAAAGAACAAACAAACCTACAATCAGCAACAGAGCAAGCAAACCACACCCCCCACCAGTATTTATAGAAGGACTTCAACTGAGACCACACTTTGCTTCAAGAAGAAAGAAGCCAGAAAACCAGCCTGAAGATGATGAGTGAGACCTCGTCGAAACGTCGCCAAAGTAACCAGATTTCTACACGGGAAGAAACCCGAATCCACCCTAACATGCATATATATATATATATATATAATTTCTTTTCTTATTTTAATCTGTGTTTCAATTTAACTTCCTAGTGCTGCTTCTACAGCCAGCATTTTATGTTGACAGAAGCCAGAAGTGCTGGCATTAAACAATCAGAAGCCCTGTGTGCATCTGCTATGAAGAGGGTTGCTTAGCAACAGCAAAGAGAATTTTTGCCCTCACTATTCTATGGTAGATCAGGAGAAATCTCGCCACAGTATTCTCATATCTTAAATTTTAATAGAGAAAGAGATTTTTTAAATAAAATGAAAGAGAAGAAAATAAAATAAATATGACTCAAAACTTTTTTTACATTTAGGGACGTGCCAAAGGAGGTCAGCATGCGAAGCACAAATAGGGGAAAGGTCTTCTTTGAAGGAGAAAAATTCTTTTGACAGCTCATTGAGTTTATTTGCTACACCCTATTCTTCTGCCATTTCAGCATCTATTTCAGCAAGCCCCAAAGGAACTAGAAGCCATTAGCAAATTATCATTCAGAATGCAAAAATCTCCAAGTTACATGAAATATTCAAGGTTTGCAAACTCTCTAGTTAGTCTTAGCACCACTCCCTGGCAAAGGTCAAACGTGATTGAATTTTAGAGGTAGCATTTTTTCAACGTGCATCTTGGAGTGATATTTTAATAGAAGTATTAGCGGCAGGGGAGCAGAGTATGTCAATGAATTGTAATATTAATCAGCCAATGTAATCGAACTATATATGCAAACCACAGAGAATATTCAACCTCCCGGGCTCTTATGCTAAGTATATTCAAGTGGACAACAACAGCACCAACAGAGAAGGAGATACTGAAAGTGTTCTATTTCTGAAAGTAAAGTAGTAAACTGCTTTTGAAAGGGAGGCCAATTTCAAAGTAATGCACAGTAGGTTGTTGGAATCAGCTGGCTAAGGAGGGAAAGTAAAACATTTTTCTATAGGAAAGCCTCTCACATCAAGTCTCTCAATCTTCATACACGCTGATCATTATGTACATTACAGCTGTACCCCCTTGTACTCAATTAATTTCACTATTTCTTTATACATAGCACTTATTTAGAAGCTGGCTTCAACAGCATAGCCCATACAAGATAGATTACATGTTACGACATGTGAAAAACAAGCAGGATAAAGCCAGAAGATAGAACTTAAGAGCATGTACTGGCTTTAGGAGTGCAATCTGATACATTCCAATGCCAGCTACACCAAAAGACTAAATATTTGGGAGGTAGAGAATTGAATCTAATTAACCGGTTCCCCTCTGCTGACAAATGGCTCTTTGACTGCAGCTTCAGTCAGCAGATACACTTTTCACTATGTACCCCCCACTTCTTGCTCCTTCCTAGGAAAGCTCTGTCTTCTATGCAAAAGGACCACCTTAAAATGTCAGGAGCAGTTTTTTGGGGTGGTGGTGGAAGATATATAGAAAAGGAAGGACAAATGAAGGTGACCTGCTGAAAAACACATCTCTTGCTATTCCATGGATGGAAACCTTTACTGGAGCAATGAGCCTTCTCTCAGTGAAGCAATGCCAGCTGGATGCATTCCAAAATGATTTAAAATTTGAATCAGAGAACTGGAACTTAAATAAGGTCCCAGCAAATGTTCCATTTTCTCCTTTGGAATATCCAGCATCCACCTTGTTATGCCTTACACTGTTTTGAAGTAGCAGATTTTCCCGATTTCCATCTTACTGCTGCACCTGCAAGACTTCGCAAGAAATTAACATTCCTACATACACACTTACAACTCAGATTTTCCAAGTGAAGACAACTTTCTTCCTTATAGCAGCACATTTGATGCTTCTGTCAAGATGCCCCGTCCACATGAACTTTTGCAAATGCTTCCATGGCCTATGTGCATTGATAGGTCAGATCACATGGGGCCTGGTTTGTTTAACTTTAGTTATACCATTCTATTTGACATCATAGACAATGGGAGTATGATATATTGGGGGGGGCAGCGGATTGGGCAATACATTTTCATCCCATAATATTAGCATCCAATAGAAGCAACTTTATTGAATGTACTTCCTACCATTGTGTGAAATTCTCGCCTCTTTAAAGGTCTTTTGAGTAACTTTGTATTGGTTCATCTTCTCCAGTGGATATACAACTTCATAATGATCCTATGCAAAATCATTATTTGATTCCTTGACAAGTTGCTCTTTGGGTAACTCTCCCAGTAACTCATCATAAAACCAAGGGATAACCCTCTGGGTTAGACCATCTGATTTAATCTTCTGTGGTTTGTGCTCTGAGTTTCAAGTGCACAGGAATTTGGGTGATGTGAAGAATTTTGCTCCAAATTATCTGTGACTTTCAGCTTTATCTAACCATCTCTTTTCCCCTCTTTCCTAAGCTCCAAATTTCTGTACCAGATATGGAATCCACCCACTTGTATCTGTCAGTATCTGACAGATCGGCTCCTCCCAAGAAGAACTGCCAGGATCACCCATGCGAGTCAGGCAGGACACCTGGGAGTTCCAACCCCAAGGGAAGGCCCCAAAAGCTGTAACAAGGAGTAGGGCCTTCTCAGTGGTTGCCCCCCCCCCCGTTATGGAGCCATCTACTCCCTGAAATTCAGCTGTCAACTTCACTTCATTTTTTTTAAAAACTATTGAAGACCTGGTTGTATAGAATGGCCTTTCCTGATTCCTCAAACATCCAATAAGACACAATTTATATTACCGCTTATCTTCTCTCCTTTCCCTGTTTTATCAATCTCCTGCTATTTTAGCTTAATTTTAGTTTACTGTTATTGATTGATGTATATTTTGTTTTATTATGCTCCTTGTATTTTGTTTTTTTAAAATGTATTCCTTTGTTAGCTTGTTATATGATTTCATGTTGTAAACCACCCAGAGTAGCCCCAGGGCTAGATGGGCGGTATAAAAGTCAATCATCATCATCATCATCATCATCTTTATTCTTTGTGGATCACAAAGAAGCATTTCATCAAAACCTTTTATCAGTTTCAAATTCATGTATCGCTGAACTGCTGGATAGCACAGTAGTTTAGGCATCTGCCTGCAGAGCCAGAGTTTGGTCGTTTGACTCTTCACTAGGCTTCCTTGCTAGCGGCTGGACTTGATAATCCATGGGGTCACTTTCAGCTCTGCACTTCAGTGAGGAGGAGGAGGAGGAAGATCACTTATAGAGATGGGCACAAACCAATAAAATGGTTATTTGTCTTGGTTTGTGGTTTGCTGAAGTCCACGAACCATGAATGTATGAATTTTATCTGAATGAACCACAAATCAGTTCATGCGAGAAATTGGTTTTTTTTAAATACACCCCAGATAATAGCAGTGGAAAAAAGGTAAGGAGGCAACAAAAGGAATGGGAATGGGGCAGGTGAAAGCTGTAGGGGAAGACAAATGAACCAGGAAGTTTGTTATATGGAGGGAAGTTCATTGGTTCAGGAAAGTTCAGATTCTGTAGTTTAGAAGGACATAAGAACATAAGAAGAGCCCTTGGCCTGTAGGATCAGGCCACGGACCCATCTAGTCCAACTTTCTGTATCTCACAGTGGTCCCACCAGAAGCCTTTGAGAGCAGATGAAACAATTAGATACCTGTCTCCTGAGATCACTCCCCTGCGTCTAGTATTTTGAGGTACTCTCCTTTTAAGCCTGTAGATAACACAAATCCCCATCATAGCTTGTAACCTGAAATGGGCTTTTCCTCCAGAAATCTGTCCAATCCCCTTATAAAGGCATCTAGACCAGATGCCATCACCTCATCCTGTGGCCAGGGGTTCCATAGACTAATATGCTGGGTAAATAATATTATCTTTTGTCTGTCTTCACTCTGCTAACCCTCAATTTGAGCAGATTACCCCTGGTTCTGGTACTGCACAAGGGAAAAAAAGCTCCTCTCTATTCAGTTTATCCATTGTCTGTATACTTTTGTACATCTTAATCATGCCCCCCACCCCCAGGTGCCCCCTTTCCAGGCTAACTAACTCCAAACCCTTCAGCCATTCCTCATAAGGGAGGTATCCCAGCTCAGTAATCATTTTAGTCACTCTCTTCTGAACCTGGATGCCTTCAAAGGGGGATTGGACAGATTCCTGGAGGAAATGTCCAACACAGTTTACAAGCCATGATGGGAATGTGTAATCTCCAGGCTTAAAAACAGGGTACTTCAAAGGCCAGAAGCAGGGGAGAGGTATCAGGAGACCGATATCTAGTCTTGTGCGCTCCCAGATGTATTTGGCAGGGACACTGTGAGATACAGGAAACTGGATTAGATGGGCCCTTGGCCAGATCCAGCATAGCTCTTCTTATGCATAATTACTTGTAAACCGCTCACAGAGTACTCTAAGCACTCAGGGCCAGTATATAAGCAGCACACCTTGCTCTGCTTTTAAATTAAACCAGAAAGTGACAGCTATAATTAATCTTTTGGTGCCCATCAGTTAATCTTCAGTGAAGTGAGATTATCAAACACAAGGAGGAGAGGAATTGGGAGGCAAAGCAATATCTGAGTGGATGACTGCCATATCGTTTCTAGGCTGAGGCAGTCTGTTTTATGAGTCCTCAAGGAGGAGCAGCTGGAGACAGTGTACAAACCAAGGGTGGGCTGATTCATAAGCTTACAAGAAACATTTTCTCCCCACTCTCCACATTTTGGTGCCCTACGTCAAAGCCCACATTTTCTCACCCTAATTACACAGCTCTGGAAAGGGAGATGCACCCCTTAGGAATCTAACATGCAGTCTGAGACTGATGTTTACTATGGGCGTTTATACACGACCCCTAAACTCCAGGGCAAATGGCTCCCAGCTCCGGAGCTTAAAAATGTTTCCCCACCAGCTCCGGAGTTTGCAGGAAATTAAGTGTGACCACGCCCACTTTAGCATGTCCCAGTGCACCTTTCAAGTACCTGCTCTCTGGAGGTGCAAATTCTTTGATGCGGTGTAACAATAGTGAGTGCGGGGCTCTCCTCGCTTCTGTTTGTTGTTTTTTGGCTCCTGCCCCTTTAAGAGCTACTTAAGAGACTGGAATGTTGCCATGGCAAGAGTGAGAGGCAGAACGGAGGTGAGCCACATCTCTTTTCTTCCTGTTTTTTCTCCCTCCCCTCACACAGCCAGCAGCCAGGAGTGCGGAGGGGGTGGGAAGGCAGGAACAGCGACAAACCCCTAAGATCTCTGGTTCGAATTTAAGTGGCCAGCGGATCTTAGGGGTCGTGTGAAAAGGCTCTATGTTGGACTTTTGTGTACGCTTTCTTCTGCTCTTTTATATAGGTGGCCTCTTGCCTGGATCACAATGCCCAGAGTCTGCTGAGGCCTCATACCATTCTAAAAAGTTTCCCTGAACAAACTACCTTGGGTTGGTTGTATGATATCAGTGAATCAATTCTTTTCTCTGCTTGCCCATAAATAAATAAATAAATAAATAAATAAATAAATAAATAAATAAATAAGTGTGTGCGCGCGTGTGCAGTTTTACTGGGTTCCCACACTTATTTTCCACTTACTGTTCCCCTGTCCTGTACACTAACACAATATGACAAACCTCTCTGTATGGTAATGACCTTTCCTCTCTGAAGTCTAAGATCAAACATTATTCTGCCAATAAACTTTAAAGCTATATTTGCATTTGCTCAAATGCCTTCTATGAAAGAGTAAACAAAATGTTTTGCCCACGCTTAGAAGCCATGAGCAACAAATATACTTAGCTCCCCCAGTTTTTTATTTTTCTACAATTATACACAGTGTTGACTTTTAAACTCTACAAAAGCTGTTGTTAATGGAATACACATTTTAAACTGCTCAGAGTAACGGAAGTATCATTCTGTTAACAGAATGAAAATGTAGCAATAGCAATTGTTTCAGGAATTTTATACAATTGCCTTGGTTTCCTTAAGAGTACACAAAGTCTGGTAACATGGAGTATGTGAAGGACTTAAGAGGAAGGTGGTTTATTTTCAAGCCAAAAAAAGTCAGAAACAGCAGTGAAAGTCAGTATTTCAAAGAAGTTGATAAAATTACTATTTTTTTTAAAAAAAAGTTATGGACTTGAAAATCAAACTACACTAATACCTCGTAAGACAAATGCCCCTTAAGAGGAAAAACTCGTAAGACGAATGTAATTTCCGGGGACAGGAAAAACTTGTAAGACAGGGACCCTTCCGCTATCCCTTGAATGAGGGGGGTTTAGACAGCCTTCCCACAGGAATGCATTGAAAACCTATTAATCTGTTCCCTCCAGAATGGATTAATTGGTTTTCAATGCATTCCTATGGGAAACTGTGCCTAGTAAGCAGAATTTTTTGTAAGACAAATTGACTCATAGAACAAATTAAATTCATCTTACGAGGTACCACTGTATACTAAAGAAGAGTTAACTTCCTAAGCTGCTACCTATCACCGGTTTGATTTTAATAAAGTTTTTGGACACAGCTCAGGAGAGACCATGTTCTTTCTCAGAGTTCTTCTTGTTACATTATGAAACAATCATCTCTGAACTCACCCATCATATTTCTGTAGTTGCTGTAAGATTTTGACTATGGGGATGTGTTTCGTCTTTCTAGATTTTTTGACAAACACTTTTTGTGTTGACATGGACTCTGGATTAGCACAGAGCTCCTTTAAAACAATGGCTGGGACCCACACCTTGTCATACTGAAAGAAAGCCATGTAAATCAATGGATTCACCTTTGTCTTCTTGATTTCTGTATGTTTACAAATGATAAGATTGGGATCAAACTGAACAATTGCTCCAATCAGCTGGTTGGAAGCAGTTAATCCAAAACTCGGCTCCCCTTATTGAGCAAAAAGTAAATACCATTCTGCATCTGAATCTGGGGGCTGTGAGTGCAACCTTTAAGATGGGAGATGGTTTTTCACACAGTGGCATAAAGATGCAAAAATGCAAGAAGTTCCATCTGAGAGCTGAATGACACATTACAGAGAGCCCATTGTTAGCGCCAAATCAGAGAAACAGAGAATGAGTTGGGAGGGGTCTAACAAGACTATTGAGTCCAATCCCCTGCTCAGGGCAGGCATCCAAATTAAACCGCCCAGAGTAGCTTTCTGTTAGATGGCCACAGTATATAAATCAAATAAATAAATAAATAAATAAATAAATAAATAAATAAATAAATAAATAAATAAATAAATAAATAAATAAAGCAGTTCTGACAGATAGCTGACCAATTTTCTTTTGATTGTGTCCAGTTCTGGAGGGCTCACCACCTCCTGAGGTAATCATGTTTGAGTTCCAGAAACAAAGATGCTCTTTCATGCCTAAGGAACTAGGCTCAGGAAGGCTTCTCTATTACAAAGGAATTACATACTTACGGCCCTGAAGACCAATCACAAAGCAAGGCAAGCGAATCTGCAAATTACAAGGGGTGGCAAAAGCTCCTGGTAGGTACTCAGATGCTTCACCCATGAGATGATTTCTTAAGGCACAGAGTTCTTTTAAAACACACATTTTTCTCACATGTATCCACTGTGTATCACAGACTTTAAGAGACACACCATAGAAAGGGCAGATTAGTCTTATTCCCTTCCAAAACGACATCAGAAAATTTGTCCCTTGTTAATAGCATTGCAATTTCAGAGAACAGCCTGGCAGGACTGCATGCTGTGAGCCTTGACAGGTCAAGAAATCTGTGTGGTGTCTCAAACACTAGTGACTTCCTGCAGCACACCTTTTGACTTCTGGCTCTGTTATCTTCCAAAGCAAGAAGGATTTGTTTGAACTCTGTCTGAATTCTGTACGGTTTTAGAGGAGGGAGCTTGGAACCACAAATGCCAGTGGCATGCCCTAATTTCAAAAGAAGAGACAAAATTCCCCAAAGAGCTAAGAGCAGAAGAATGTGAAATCCAGAAATATGCAAGTAAACCTGCCTGAACATTTATCAACTGTTCAAAACACAGTTAAAAATGTAATTTGCGGCTGAGGATACTGAGAGATGTCCTTATGTTAGATGTGAAAAACAAAGGAAAGGTAAAGACAATAATAATGATAATAACAAAAAAGACAAATGATTACCCACTTTTGTCCACCGAAGGATCTACCTTTTAAAGCACAATTTAGCAAATATTCTCTATATTTCTCAAACTTATGAGTGTCGCTTTTCAAATTACAAACTCAAGGAGTGTGGGCATTAGGATGACACTGATGCTAAACTAGGTAAAGCTTCCGCGCAACAATCAATTCTGTTCTGGAGGGGAGGATAATGAATGAAAATAAGAAGAATGGTCCCACTAGTGAAGGGGTGCACTGTTGTGGATGTTTTGTTTTCTTTGTAATTTATATTATGTATTTGTTTGTATTTTGTACAAAAATTATTTTAGAAAAGAAAGAAAGAAAGAAAAAGAAACTGTTGCTAAACTAAAACATTCGAATATAAAGACGGAGCATGTGCACATGGAGAGAGGGGCGCAGAGGGAGACCCTAAGAGGCAGGAAGCCATGAAGAAGCTCTCCAGGAGCAAGGTGAGAGAGACGCCGCTTCTAGGTCTGCCCAGGGGATAGGGGAGAGATACCGGGAGAGCCTTGAGCGGCACAGCTGGCGGAGTGGCCACAAGGCAACAGATGCTTTGTGGCTACTTATTTCTTTTTTATATATTTTCTCCCCCAATCCGCGGATAAGTCAATCAGAGGATAATGAATCAGCAGATAAGGGGGTCCTACTGTATTATTATTTTCTTTGGGAACTATTTTAGAATCATTCCAGTCTCAGATCTTTTTGAAATTGTATTAGCGTCACAATTTTTGATTGCTTTTGAACTTTTTGAACTACGGTAAGTTTTGAAATTATATAGGACTTTACAGTATTTCCTTTTTTGACTTTTTGCAACTTCTTCAATAAAATGTTTTTTCATAACAGTCTGGTTTGGGAATAGTTTTTTTGTTGTTGATACTAACTCCAGATTTTGCTCAGGCATCCACCAGTTCCAAGGTTCCCACTAAGGCATGGATGCGTGCACACATCTCTACTGCCCCCCTCTGAGGCTTTTTCTCCCCTGTGCACACACTGTGACCAGACTATTTCTGGTCTTGGTGGAACCCGGACTGGGGTGGGTGCATGCAGGCATGGGACAGAGTCCGGCACAGTGCGACTGAAAATTAGAGGGTATATTTGAATTTTTAATTTGTAGGTATTTTGTTGTTGTTGTTGTTGTTGTTGTTGGCTTGGTTTGCAACTTAAGATATATAGCCTTATAGGTTCTGGTATTCTCTGGAGCATTTAGGAGTCAACATGCCTGAGAGTATGGGAAAGGGATCACACTCCTTAAATCACACTATAACAAATCATTTCAAGCACAGATAAGGCATAATAAGAACAAAAGAATAACTTCTATACAAGTTTAATGTTCATCGAATCACCGAATAATAAAATAATGGAATCACAGAGTTGGAAGAGACCTCAAGGGCCATACAGTCCAACACCCTGCCATACAGGAACCCTCATCACAGTACTCCCAACAGATGGCCACCCAGCCTCTGCTTAAAAACCTCCAAAGAAGGAGACTCCACTACCCTCCATGGCAGCATATTCCACTTCTGTACAACTCTAACCATCAGGAAGTTCTTCCTAATGTTGAAACGGAATCTCTTTTCCTGCAGTTTGAAACCACTGCCCCGAGTCCTAGTCTCTGAAGCTACAGAAAATAAACCTGTCCTCTCTTTGTTATGACATCCTTTCAAATATTTAAACATAGCTATCGTATCCCCTCTCAAATTTCTTTTTGTAAGACTAAGCATTCCCAGATCCCTAAGCTGCTCCTCTTATGACATTTCTTCCAGACTTTTAACCATCCTGGTTGCCCTCCTCTGGACCCGCTCAAGGTTGTCAACATCCCTTTTAAATAAAGAAGTGCAGAACTGTACACAGTACTCCAGGTGGGGACTGACCAGAGCAGAACAGAATGGTACTATCACCTCACTTGCTCTAGAAACTATGCTTCTGTTGATGAAACCAAGAATCTCATTGGTTTTCTTGGCTGCCGCATCACACTGCTGACTCATATTCAATTTGTGGTCCACCAAGACTCCCAGATATCTTTCAGATGTACTATCTTACAGCTAGGTGTCTCCCATCCTATATCTGTGCAATTCATTTTTTTTACAGGTATATCCAAACTTTAGCCCTCCTGATGTTTTGGACCACAACTCCCAGAATTCTAAGCTTAGATTGCCAGTGACAAAGGACTGTGGGAGATGTGGTCCAAAACATCTGGAGGGCTGAAGTATGGACATGCCTGACCTAGATGCAGGACCATACATTTCTCTCTGTTGAAACTCATTCCTTTAGCTTTGGTCCAGCATTATAATCTGTCAAGGTCATTTTGGATTTTTATCCCATCTTCTAGGGAATTAGACACCCCTTCCAATTTGATATCATTTGCAAATTTAATCATTCTACTCTCTATCCCTTCCCCCAAGTCAGTAATAAATATGTTGCATTGCACCGGACCCAGAACAGAACCCTGGGGCACCCCACGAGTCACCCCTCTCTATGCTGAGGAGAAGCCATTTACGACTCGAGCACCCTTTGGGTACAAACAGTCAACTGATAACAAATCCACCTAACAGTGACATCCCTCCCATTATTCTCCCCTTTAATTCATACCCAAATACTCTCAATCTGACTTCCCAGTTGTGTATATCGCATATCACAACAACCTGGATTTCTTTATCAGCATAAAAATCCTTAATATATAAGGCTGCTACTCCTCCTTTTTTACTAGGCCTGATCGTCTGAAACAAGTTATACCCTCCAGTAACTACATTCCATTCATAAGTCTCATCCCACCAGGTTTCAGTACTGCCAATTATATCATATTTATTTTGCTGTATTAGGAATTCCATCTCCTCCTGTTTGTTTCCCATGTTCTGCGCATTGGCGTAGGGACATTTAAGGCTGTGTGTCCTTCTTACAAGCCCGTTGCTTAAACTATTTTTCCTCACAATGTTAGACTATAATGTTCCTTCTCCTGTTCCTATTGCATCATTTGGGCTATTCCCCACCACCTCATATGGTTTCCTACCCTTAAGATTTTCTCCCTCCCCTTGATAACTCAGTTTACAGCTCTCCTTATCAAATTTTCAATCCTCTTGCCAAAAAGATTCCTACCATTAGTGGTGAGGTGCACCCCATCCTTGCCCAATAGTCCATCTGAATGAAATATCAAACCATGGTCCAAGAAGCCATATTGTTTCTGCTGGCACCATCTGCGTAGCCAGTTGTTCGTTCACCTCTGCTATTATTCTTTCCCTTCGAGGGCCACATCCTTCGACAGGTAGAAGAGATGAAATTATCACATGTCCATCCAGATCCCTCAGCTTCCTACCCATCTCTTCATAATCTGGCTACAGAACCAGAGGTTTTCATTTGATTCCCACTGTTCCTCTTTCCTAGGAGAGGAACCAACCTCAACAGCCATGGATAAGCCGCACAGTCCCAAGATTCCCTCCAGAAGAAGAGAATTCTAAACCATTTTCTGAGTACTCAGGAGCCTCATGGCGCAGTGGTTAAATGCCTGTACTGCAGCTAAAAACTGTGCTCATGACCTGGGGTTCAATCCCAGGTAGCCAGCCCATGGCTGACTCAGCTTTCCATCTTTCTGAGGTCGGAATGAGTACGCAGTCTGCGGGGGGGGGGCGCAATGTGTAGCCTGCATACTGTAATTAAAAAACTGTATACTGACTAGAGACTACTTGAAGTGGTATGGGGTGGTATATGAGCAGAACACTTTGCTTTTTCTTTTATTCTCTACCTAGAAAATCCTGAAAAGGGTTGCCATAAGTCGGAAATGACTTGACAGCATGTTGTTATCTCTATCTATCTAACTCTATGTTGAAAGAGAGAATAAGAGGGAGAAAGAATGGGCACAGGGGATGCGCAAGTATAAATATAAGCATATCGCACAAGGCCACAATAATATTTTTCATAAGTGGTTCCAGAAAAATAAGTTTTCAGCTGCTGGGTTTCCATGGAGCACAGAAGCCTGAGTCATGAAGACAAATCACCTACAAGCAGGGGTTCATTAAATTTTCTATATGTATTATCATCTTCTTATATAACAACCTTGCAAAATATTCTAATGCTTTATAAATCATTTCCCAGGAGACCTTCATTTGGTAAAAATACCGTACTTTAAATGAGGAATTTAATTCAACTGTTTAAAATGGATTTTGATTTAACAAGGAGACTAAACCCATTCAGTCCCTTTCCTTTCAGTTATGTCTCCTCCAGTCTGGCAGGTAATTAAAGCTATACTGTTAAGATGTTACTTTTACTGTTTAGCATCCAGAATCCACATAGACTTTAACAAATAATAAGTATGTTATTCATATCTATTTAAATTGTGTGTGTGTGTGTGTGTGTGTGTGTGTGTGTGTGTGTGTGTGTGTGCTGCTACTTGTACACAAGCACAAGCTAACAAGATTGTGAAACAAAATCTGGTTTCCTCATATTATCATTTTTGGAAAATATTGCTCCTCGATACTCTTTAAGAAATCTGATCACAGTCCAGCTACATGTGTGCCTGCAAACTGAGCTAAGGAGCAAGGGACTTGTCTATTTTCCAAGAAGCATTTCTAGCTCTAGTTTCAAGTATTGCTTGGGCTGCTTGCAATGCATCCTTGCAACTGGCCAAGTCAGGAGGTTCTGTGCACTGTTGTTCAGAAGGCATACAGTTGTTGTGTATAAGCCATCCTTTCCCTGCCCATGTGCAAATGCACAAACACAAACACACTTAGAGGGTTCAAAAGGTTAAGACTAAGGCTTTTGCGCATGTGGATCTCCTGTCACCGTGTACACAAAAATGACCTCTCCAATTCAGCACACACATATTTAAAATGACCTGCCCATTGTAAGAAGCTAAAAGAGCTTGATGGGGTACCACAAGCTAATAGATATAGTAAGAAACCCTACTGAAAATAAAATAATAAAATTCACAAACACATTCATTCATTCATTCATTCATTCATTCATTCATTCATTCATTCATTCATACCCCACCCATCTGGCCATCTGGCCACTCTAGGTGGCTTACAACAAGAGAAAAGTACACTAACAAAATTAATGCAACGTAAACCTAAAACATAATAGAATTACACTACATATCAAACCACGGACAGCAAACTGAAAGTCTGAAAGCTATTATCACTGCAGCTATCATTGCAAGTTTCAATAGAGTAAAAAGAAAAAAGACAAGAAAAGAAATCAAATTGCATCCTTTAACAAGGCACACATTTGTTAAATCATCAATTGTGGATACAAATAATATTTAAATAGGGCAAGCATTATCAATATAAGCATTAGAGCATTCATGCTGTGATTGGTATTGTCAAAACCAATTAATGGAAGGAATAATTACACAGGAACCAGACAGTACCTTTTCAACAGCCAATCTGACAATACAAAGCCACTAATAGACAAACAGTCCAATAAAGCAAAAGTAAATAACAAGGCAAATGAGCGCTAATGAGCCAAAAATACAAAAATAAACAGTCTACTAATACTGAAAATACTGGTTGACAAACAGCCGGATAAACCCTGAGTAAACAGACTAACAAGCCAACAGAGAGGAACCTTAGGCTTGCGTAGCTGTTTCACAATCTTCATCAATAACTGAGGTGATCCCTGCCCATGTAATAGATTTTTCCAAATGTGTAACCAGTTAAACACAATAACAGGCCTCAAGGGCAACACAAAGACTATGTTGTCTGGCTGTTCCGTGGAAGAAACTAACCCTTAATGAGGAAAACTCAAAGTATACACCAGACAATTTTAAGTGTTTTGGTGCGTACTGGATCTGCACCTCTATGATCAACCATTAAGTACTAGAAACTTTTTCAAATATACGTTGTAATGCTTATCTTAAAGTTTCTAGCCTTCCAATTGACCCACATTATCAAGCTCCCAGAGGACTAGTTATCTAAATATATTGCATTTAGAAAGAAAATGGTTTTATCATAGCTTACAGTGTAATAAAACTTGGCCTAATAAATGTAGAAATGCAGAAGGCACTTCATGAGATGAATGGAGTTTACTCGAAATAGGCTGCTGATTAATACTGGTACTGGGGGGAGGGAAAGCCAGGATATATATTTTAAAAGGACATGAGCAGCTTAGTAGTGTCTCTTTTTCAGATGCAAACAAGATTTTAGCCCTATTCAGAAATTCCTAAAAGAGTAGGATAGAGTAAGGCTGTATCATCCAGTTTACGCCAGTTTATCCTTCAGTGGTTCCCTGCCTTGCCCCCTATATCAGGCAACCATTCAGAAGCAGCAACCTAACTTCTCTGACCTGCTTCCTCTGGGAACTACCTCTGAATGGATGAACCAGCTTGGCATCAGTGCCTCCCAACCCCCTAGTCTTCCCAGATTTGACATGCATCTAGGGGTCCAAAAAGTCTATATGGCCAGACATTTGAACCAACACATCTGCCTTACAAAATAGGAAGGCACAACATCTCTTAAAAGGTAAGTCAAGTCAACTAAAGTATCACCTGATCCTCCTTTTAAAATATCTCATTCTTGATTCTTCCAGATGGTCTACAACCAGGCTTCAAGTCACTCTTGAATGCTGAAGAAAACCAAAGCATGTTCTGTCCCCCTTCACACAGGTAAAATCATCTCCCAGTCAGCATGGCCTTGAAGATCTCTTCACAAGAAATAAGCTGCAGGTGTTATCCCCTCATTGTTATGGGCCTGACAGTGGACCACTTTCTCAGCCAGCTGTTCCCAGAGAAGCTTGATTTTCCAAGATTACTTCCTTATTCCATGTTCCTAATTTCTGTGGAGAACTTGTGGAGTGTGTTCATAACCATCACAATGGAAAGCTGTTGAGAAACCCCAAAACTACTTCTATTTTCTACAGCCTTATTTTTGTGATAAACATTTTCTACAAAACCCTCCCATTTCAGTGTTCCTCTGTAGGGCTGCATGAAGGGTAGCAGATTTATTTGACCTAAGTCCCATAAAGAAGGCCAAGAATCAGAACTAAGAGGAACAATGATAGGCGAAGGTAAGCCAAAAGATAGGATCATAAGAAAAGCCCAAGATCCACAAAGAATCAACAAGGATCAGAAGAGAAATCAGGATGTTGAGGAGGAAACATTATAGACACTAGTGCTCGAACAGATCAGAGATGGAAGAGTCACTTTTCTGGACGTCAATGCCCAGAATCCCATAGCCAGTGCCATTCTTGCTATGGAAAACTGGGAACTGTAGTCCATAAAAACATCCATTTTCAGTTCTGATATAAAATTTGTTGCCGTGCAAAGATTAGCTGGCATTGGAAGACAGCTATACTCCACCCCACCCAGATGATCCAGCCATGAGTCTGAGGGTGGAGTAAGTCCCACAGGTTCATCAAATGAGAAGGTGCTAAGAAGCTGTTTAATGGTTCCCCCACACAGCAGAGTTAAATTACCGTAGACCTCCAGAACATTCCTTAGGTTATGAAACTCCACCTGAAGCCTATGCATACACACCCTAGGACAGTGGTGGTGAACTGTGTTGAAGAGCTCTGGAGTGCCAAAGGTTCACCACCACTGCCCTAGGATAAACCCAAGTGGATTACTTCTCAAATGGATTACTTCTCAGCAGGTATATACAGGATTAATGCTGTTAATTTTTTGAGTATTTAATACATGATATTGTAATATTTAATAATAATACCTTTATTGTCAATGTACAACATGTGCACAATGAAATTAGCTGAGTCTCCCATGCCCACCCCAACCACCATCCCGCCCCCATCTCACTGGCAATCACTCAGTCTTATTGCACCCTGTGTACTTGACACAGAATGTGCTAGCCCACAGGTCAGTTCTTCTATACTTGTGCTGGGATTATTTCCCATTCAACAGTCTGACAGCCCATGGATAAAAACTGTTCTTCAGTCTGTTGGTTTCTGCTCTAAGACTAATCTCACATACTGTATTGCTATATTGTGCCTCCTATGAAATAACCTTCAGTCCTTTCATTGTTATTTTACTATTTGGCTGACATTTAAACAGATGGTTAATTTTTATTAGTTTGCTTATTTGCAAGTAATCTCAATGGGATAAACTAGTTCCTGAATTAAGATCACACTAAATCTCAAAATGGGGATCAATGTTGTATATAAGGCAACTCTTTTTTTAAAGACATCAATACAGAAAAATGGCAGCTTGTTCTGGCCCTTTAGGACTATTTATATTTATTCTGACTGTGTCTTCCGTCTTGGTTTCAAGGTAGTGGGAGACCTTGGTGAGGAAGCAATAAAATAAAATACAGAATTAATCACTTTGGGAGCTCTTTTAGAAACTTTGTCTATTACTCATCTGATTCGTGCTAAGAAATCAACTGTCTAACTTCAAGATGCACCTGCCAAAATTCTGTTTGCAGTCACACAAAAGGCAGAATTTTTAGAGCCAAAGGGACATAAGTGAATTTCACATAAGTGAAATTTTTCTGCAAAAATTTATTTATTGCACATTGAGTAACATGTAATGGGGATTTCTTAACTTGTTGTAATTCACTTCTAAAAGTTATGCCTTTTTTGGAACTGCACAACAAAATTTTGGCTGCCGTGACCAGACAGAAACATAAAATCATGCTTAATACTAATTGCATTCCTGTATTCATAGGAGAATATCAGGTTCAAGCACAGTGAAAACATCCAGCATATATTACATACATTACACAAAAAGCTCCATGTATCTTTATATGTATTTTTCCCCCAATGAACATGTGACCTGATTCAAACATGGAGGGAAAACTCTGTCACAGTCCTTTCCGAACTGTACTCCAGTCTGCTTCCTCAGGTAAGGTAACTGACCATTGCCTACCACACCCATCATTCCTGACCAGTGGTTTTATGAGGGCCAAGGAAGATGGGAGCTGTAAAAAGCAATATCTAGAATGATAAATACTGTGGAAGGTGGACACAATTGTAAACACTTTGGAGAAAAAATATTTGTTGCATCCAAGAAATTACGATTTGAAAGGAAAATTTTGCTTTAGTCTTTTACCTAGTCTATTACTGCATGAATTTATAGAGATGTTATACATGGGGAGCATGCATCCATAATCCCCACAGTTCTAAATCTGTGTACCATGTGGTTTTTATTGTTAGTGAGTGTCCTTGACAGAAATGTGTATAAACGTATGCATTGTGAGAGACAAATATCCAAGGGATCTTTTAACCTTGGTGGAAGCTTGTCTTATCAGATTTGGCCCAGTTACTCCTGCTCACATCAGTTCTGTTATCAGGAGAATATTTAATTATCAATCAGGGACCAAAAATACACACAATTATCACTTTTGTGAAATTAGCATTTGAAACAGGCATACAGTTAGAAATATCAGTAGCTAAACTGCACTGAGAAATAATTAATTAACCCATATGCAAGATAGAATCCTGTGAATGTTTAGCATATGAGACAGAAGGTTGAAGGAACACCTAAGGGATGTCTGCTGAAATATGGAGAAGTTGGCTTTTGGTCTTTAGGCTACAGAACCGAGCAAGCTAAGCTGTGACTCTGTGAACGGTTGCACATGCAGGGCTAAAGTGGCTGGAGAGTTCACAGAATGAGAGTTTAGCTAATTTGGGACCTTACGGCTTATTAGTACAAATGTTATCACATCTTCCCAGACCTGGCTCACTGCACTAAGGTACCTGTGATATCCCTGGTCAGGTTGAGAGCTTTGATTAGGTAAAAGTGGCCATGCTCTCTTGGAATTTGTTATACAGTGGGAAGGTGAAGCTAAGCGTAGCCAGACAAGAATCCTGGGCTTTAAGAAAGCCAATTCTTGTAAACTTAGGGAATTATTGACTGTGATTCCATTTTCAATCTCCTTTTTGATAATCCCTAGCATGGAATTGGCCTTCTTCACTGCTGCCACACACTGAGTAGACACCTTCATTGAGCTGTCCACCAATACACCAAGATCTCTTTCCTGATCCGTCATGGATAGCTCAGAGCCCATGAAGGTGAGGTGGGGGGATGCATGGCACGTTTTGACCCCTTGCAACGGTTATTGCTTTTTTAAAAATCCGGTGGGTGAGGCTGAGGGGTCGCAGCATTAGGAAGGTTGAGAACCACTGCTCTAAGCATTACCATTCTCCTTCCTCCTTCCATAACACATACACTCAAACTGGGAAGAAAAGAAGAGAAGGGTGATGAAGGAGGCTACAGGTGGTAAGGGAAGGACTTCCGGAAAATAAAAGGAGGAAAAGATACGTGCTCTTGATGAATTATTCTGAAGAGGAAACCAAAATTCAAGGAATCAACTGGGGCTATTCATGGGTGGAAGAACTTGCTTGGACAAACTTGAGGTTCAGAGCGTCTAATGAACAGACCATTGATGTTCCTGGCAAACCCATGAGGTTCGTGGCAAAGAGATTTCAGGAAGGCATCCGGAGCAATCAAGAATGGGAGCGGCAAAATATAATGCACATGATGACCATACTGAACACACTGATTGGGTAAAACTTGAGGGTTTTACAGTTTCTTTCTTTCTTTTTTTGACAAAATGCTGGGAAGCAATAAAAAAAGAAACAACTTGATTGTGATCAAGATCATTCATAAAGCAGACAAAATAAGAAAGCATGCACACTCCAGGTGTGCAACCATCACAAACAAATCAGAAAAAGAAAGAGGACTTTGCCCATCTTCAGAGCAATCTAATCAACACACGAATCTTCCTATACCATAATCCATGGGTGGAGACTCCTTACCAGTTTTGGATCACCTTGGGAATAATGCAGTTCTTTGGCAGAGTACATTTCCTGATTAATTAGCCTCAGCCAGTGTGAGACTCTCATTCTGGTGTGGATAATTAAGAGAGAGAGAGAGAGAGAGAGAGAGAGAGAGAGAAAGAGAGAGATCTTTTTGTATCTGCAGCCATTCAAGTGGGATGTGAATCAAAAATGGCTTCAAGATTCACATCCCTGGTGTCTGACTTGCGTGTTCCAATGAACAGAATTCTGAACAATGTAAGCCCCTGGTTTAGTCCAGAACAACTCATCTTATGTTCTTCTTATGGGATCTATAAGGAACTAATTAAGGACTATAACTAGAGGGAAACATTAGCAAACATATAGAGCAGTATTTTAAACACCCAATTATTATTAATAAGCTCAGTTGTAGCAATATTTTTCAAGTCTTATTTTATTTTTAGCATATCATTTCAATAACCTAATTAACATCACACATCTGTGCAGCAGATCAAATTTTAAAAGCATCAGTTCTGTTATTTTCAGCATGATAAAATGAAAATGGCTTTTGTGACAGCTGCAGAGATCTCTTATCTAAGAAGACAAATGGAGTTAACAAACCCATTTAGCTAGCAGGATGATCACACTATAACACAGTCTCCTGGCCTCTGCTGAGCTCATGGAAGCCAAAAGAAGAGGTCTCCCATTTCTGAGGGCAATGCTAAAGGAACTACAAAGTGATTTTACCATCACTTATTCTCAGTGCAACTACATAAAATGCCTGTCTGTCTAGATGCCCTAAGCGCATCCAATCTCACCTGATTTCTGAAGCTAAGCAGGGTCGGCCCTGGTTAGTACTTGGATGGGAGACCACCAGGGAATACTAGGTGCTGTAGGCGCCTGGAGTAGGAACTGGAAAGCCACTGCAGTATTCCTGCCAAAAAAAACCCCATGGACATGGGGTCACGAAGAGTCGGTCACGACTGTAACGACACAACACACACACACACATACACACAAAATGCCTACCACAGCCCAGAGAAGTTTGGGACGGCACCATAAGCGCAAATGGTATATTTTATAGCTAGAAGACGCATGGAACATGTTTCACAGTATGGGCAAAAAGTATCCTATTCCCTGTATTACACTGTCACAAACAGCCCAAGATAGGTAGTCACTATCATAGGTCCAAAAGTTGTCTGTAAGAATTGTGAATGTATACAAAGATGGGAAGGTAAAATGGTCCTCCCCTTCTGGCACTAACTCATTGTAATTTTGTGAGGTATTATAGCAGAGGCCCCCAAGTTGTGCTAGGTTTTTGTGGGGCTACAGGGTGGCCCATCAGTAAGAAGGAGCAGCTATATGTGGTGCTTGGCCATTAATATGGAAATGTAGGTATGCTACCTTAGCATCTTTGGCATGCATTCACATACTTAGAGGTCTTGGTCCCACACTACATGCATTTCTTTTCCTTTTCTATCCTTACTTCTGCAGGCTTCCATGTTGGTTGCAAAAAGTTTTACAAAAGCTGTTGAAAGAACAACACACACACACACACACCAATTCCAACTGAAAATTCGACTGTAGCTTTCTCAAAAATTAAAATTACACACATGGCCATACACTCATAAGAGTGCTATGGAGTCCAATATCTGAGGTTAGCTATCATTGAAGACAACATGAATGCTGCATCAAATCTAATATACACCTTTCATAATGCATATGACACCAGTTTGGAAAGGAGCCAACATACATTCAGTGTCAGCTGAAGATGTTCATAGTCACTACTAAAGTCTTAAATGATTTATGCCCAGGCATCTAGACATTTGAGGTACTGTCCCTCCCATATACAGTATACCTGTCTGTTCATTACAGTCTGATGGGAGAACTTTCCTGCATTTTCTATCACCTTACAGCAGTATTAGAGCAGTATTGGCAATGGAGAGGAAGGCTTTCTCAGTTATACTGTTCTGTTTATGGAATACTTTCCCCTTAAAAGCTTAAATGGCACCCATATTTCCGTTTTGTCATCACTAAGATAAAACCTCTCCACCCACATATTTGGTCATTAGAGATTATGTCTTATTGTGTGTTATCCTTCAGTCTGTTTGATTGTTCAACCATGTTGAAGAGCTTTATCGTGTTTTAACTGTTCAACTGTATTTATACATCATGAACATCTTTTAATCAGATGTTATCAATTGTACGGATTATTCTAAGATCTACTGGCGTAGAGCAGGTTAGAAATATTCCAATGAGAAACTAAATCAATACATATTGCAATAGAATACTTCACAAGTTTTTAGCTCGCCTGAATTTTGGTAAGTAAAGGATGACTGTGAGGAAAAATTAAAAAGGGCTCCTCAAGCTGTCAGATTCCAGATGCCGCTGCAGCACTCATGATTAGATTTTGCTTTCCTCTCAAGGCCAACTTGTCATTAAGAAAGGATTTCAGCTTTCATTTGGGAGGTTGGGGAGAGGATGTGTACAGCTTGCAAAGTGAGGGGGGAAATGAATAAATGTCATTGTGGCACTGACAGAAAAGCGTGAAAACCAAAAAAAATCCATAGATCTTAACCCAAATATTCTCATGTACAGCCACACCGTGTGTGTGTGTGTGTTTGTGTTTGTGTGTGTGTTTGTGTTTGTGTGTGTGTGTGTGTGTGTGTGTGTGTGTGTGTGTGTGTGTGTGT
>JAHTLZ010000289.1:880568-894666 GCA_023846285.1 Phrynocephalus versicolor
GTGTGTGTGTGTGTGTGTGTGTGTGTGTGTGTGTGTGTGTGTGTGTGAAAAATGTGTGGAGAAATTATTGTTATTCCTGACCGTCTTTGGGCAGCTGAGATTCTCCACTGTGTAATACAAGAGCTTCATTTTCTTATTACATTTGTATTTATTTGTATTACTCTCACATCAGCCTGAGTAATGGTGACTTGCTCAAGGACACCTCGGTTGCTTCACAACTGAGCAGGGGTTTGAATCAGGGTGGCCACATCCAAATTCAACACACACTACATTTATTTCTTCAAAACATTAATGTCTTGCCCTTCCCCATTGCTCAAGGTAATTCAAGCAACAATCAAATCAACTTCTTCTGCAACTCAAAATGAATTCCTGCACAGGATTTTTCCATCTGAAAGACACCCCCCAGGGATAAGACGAACCCCCCCTCACTTGTCCAACCCAAAATTACAATTTCACAACCACGTCGCTCTCCCCTCAACTCACTTCCATGTATAAGATGACCCTCAATTTTCAATCTAACAATTTTAGACAAAAATGTACTGTAATCTTATACTCAGAAAAACACACAATATAACCATGCACCAAATTCAGCAGCAAAACTAGGTTTTTCTTCCCCTATCCCATCTACGTAAAGGTCTTTCAAAATTAATTGGCTTCAGAGAAGGATTCTTGGAAACCAAGAAAGAAAACTGACTTAGAATTTCATTGAAGAAGGGTAAAAGGTCTCGACAAAAGTAGGATCATCACCAAACCTTCTTCCTCATCCCAAGCAACTTAACCTCTTGAATGTGAATTTTCTCCATAAAAGTTTCCTTTCAATACTGATGGAAACTCATCAGTATTGAAAGAGTACTGCCAGTGTATTTGGAGCTTATTAAATTCTGATCTTCCCATTCACATTTGAAGTGAGTTCATAACTTCCTGCCTTTTCATTTGCACTACTTAGCAATGCTAGATAATTGTGACACCACTAATTGCTGTTATTTGACATCAAGCTGCCTCCTAATTATGGCAACCCCATAAATAATATAGCTACACAATGTGTTCTCCTCAACATCCCTGCTCAGATCTTGTAAACTCAAGCCCACTCATCTTATATTTGGTCTTCCTCTTTTTCTGCTACCTCCAACCTTTTCCCCGTGGTGGCAGTGGTTAAACGCCTGTACTGCAGATAAAACTGTGCTCACGACCTGGGGTTCAATCCCCTGTATCCGTCTCAGCCTTCCATCCTTCCGAGGTCGGTAAAATGAATACCCAGCTTGCTGGGAGGGGGGCAATGTGTAGCCTGCATACTATAATTTTTTTAAAAAAATCTGTAAACCGCTCAGAGGCTACTTGAAGTGGTATGGGGCGGTATATAAGCAGACCACTTTGCTTTGTTTATTATTGTCTTTTCCAATGAATCTTGCCTTCTCATGATGTGCCCAAAGTAGGTCAGCATCAGTTTCATCCTTTTTGGTTGCAGAGACACCACTAATACTCCAATCTTATTTTAAGAAGAACCTATGTACGGGGGACTTACACTCTGCCGAGTCTAGGGAAGCATTTTTGGAGGCGCCAATAATCACGCAATTATTTATTACTTAATTACCTCCATTTGAAGGACAAAGGGCACTCATTCAAAGATCAGGATGTACACATATAAGACAGAGAAGATAGGTGGTTTGAGAGAGGAGTCAGGGAAGCCATTCAAGTGAGCATTGAAACCCTCTCCCTCAACAGAGCTGGGGACCTCAGGCACAGTCTATCTGCTACTTATCAGGGTGTGCTTTCAACAATACCCAGACAAATCAAAAAGCCTTCACCACCAAGGCCATAACTAACGACCCATATTTTATAGATTTCAGCACCTTAGGCCATTGTTCACCTTAAGGCTATGGATACTATTGTCTACCTAACAAGCCTATTCAGGCCATTGTTCATCTTATGACAGACCTGTCCAAAGTCAGGCCCGGGGGCCAAATGAGGCCCATTTTCAAATTTCAAGTGGCCCGTGGCCTCTTCTCCCCATCAACCCAGCCTATCACACATCCCAGCCACCTGGCCCCTCCCCATACAGGATATTGGCATCAGCTTGCAGTTTTACAGTTTGCCTGCCATCCCTTCCTCTGTCCACCCCCCAGCCGCCTGCCCAGCCTACCCGCCCCCAACTCCATTGCTGCAGCGTCCTCCCCGCCTCCTTGCATATTGTAGAGATTTATCCAAAATCCAGCCCGGGGGCCAAATGCAGCCAAATGGTCGGCCCCCACACATTTTCACCTCACCAAATCTGGCCCTCCTTGCAAAAAGTTTGGGCATCCCTGTCTTATGAGTCTATTTCAGACCAGGGTGACAAGAGATCAAACTAACTATAAGGTGGAGGACTCACACTAGCTATATTCAGACTGATGAAGCTGTTTGCATGAGCAGCAAAACGTTTCTACCTCTCAAGAAAAAGAAGTCGAGTAACCATGACTCAACTTCCAGATACTTATAGAATAATGTCTAATTTTCCAGATATATCCATTCTATGTTTTAATGGTTGAAATACAAAGCACGTTCCTTTCCACTCTGTTTCATTAGAATGAATTGTGACAATAGCACTTCCACAACTTAGCATTCAAGAAGACCAGTTTCTTACTGGACCACACCACAGAGGAAGACATTTAGAATTAAACATTAAGAGTTAATATTGGTGTCAAAAGCATTATTTTATAAAAAGAAACTAAATCTAACTCCCCTTCATCTGAAACTCCTGGGAATTCTTATATTTCTTCCGTAACTTCTCTCCCTAGCCTGCACACCAGCCAGTTATCTTTAAACTAGCTGCCTTTTCGGGCAGCACAGCATGAGCTGTGATGAAGGCATCTCACGTTTTTTCTGCACTGTACAGAATTTTCATGTTGGATATCCATTTCCTTCATCATTCAATACGACCCAGTGTACACCATTCAGAAATGGTGTACTTGTGGTGTTTACCTGTTATGATGAATAATGTATGAGAGGTGTCTGTGCTGATTGGTGGGTCTGTAGACCAATGAGAGAGTATGGGGAGCGGCCTGAGAGGATTTAAGGCACTGTTCAGCATTGTTTTAGCCAGATAGGGGCCTATACTTTCTGAAGAAAAGTCCAGAGAGGACTACAGGGCAGATAGAGGCTGACAGAAACACCTACACTTTCTGAAGAAAAGTCCAGAGAGGGCTAAATGAGAGATAGGGTCTGGCACCATCAAAGAATCAGAGAGGGCTAAGAAGAGATAGGATTGTTAGAGTGTCTGTGAAGAAAACCAAGTGTTTAGATGTATTCTCGAAGGCTTTCACGACCAGGATCTGATAGTTGTTGTGAGTTTTGGGGGGCTGTTTGGCCATGTTCTGGAAGTTCTTCTTTCTGACGTTTTGCCAGACTCTGTGGCTGGCATCTTCAGAGGGCAAGGAGCTCAGGGAAGTAGGAATTCTCTCTGTGCTCTGGGTTATAAAGTGAGTGAGATTGGGGGTTTTAAAGTTGAGGAAACTTGTCCTATGCAGGAAAATAGGTGTTAGTCATTGTATTGTGATGAAGAGATTAAGAAGTTTCAATGCAAACAGGGTTAACGACACCCATCAAGGATCATTGTGCTAACCCTGTTTGCATTATTATTAACAACCATGAAGATGGGGCTAATAGCTTTCATTGTATCAATGTCCGATTCCAAAAAGTTTCAGAGTGGGTATGTGTGAAGAAGTGGCTGTGTCCACGAAATGTTACATTAAAATAAGAAAGTTAGTCTTTAAGGTGCCACATGATTCCAAAAAGAAAGGGAGGAGGAGGAGAATGCTGCTGCACCATCATGCCTGTTCCACTGACAGAGGATGTTAAGCTCTTAAATCAGAGCAGTCGGAATCTAAAACAAGCGTGGACAACTGTCCAGACAGTTTTCCTCTACAAGTCCCACGAACCCTAGCCAACACAGCCAATGCTAGGTCTTATGGAAGCTGTGGCCCTAAAATTACCCAGAGCAACAGAATTGCACACCCTGATCCGCAAGAAGAATAGCTATACTCAATAAGGAATAATAGGAGTTTATGCATCGCTATTTAATTCAAGAATTTACAATTAGTCATCCAGAAAACCCTAGTGTCATGCAACAATCACCATCAGTATTAATTGTTTCAAAATGGTACATCTGTCAGTCTTTTGAAAATAGTTACAAAACAACTAAGAATCCTGTGATAATTCAAAAGGGAACAAATGTAATATTGCATTAGGAAATCTCTATTTGCAATGTTTCAAATAATATCACTCAACAGAATATCTTGCAGAACAGAAACATTGAGTCGGAAGTACCTTAAAGGCAATCTAGACCAGTCTCCTGCCAATACAAGACATTGGATGATACAGCCTTGGTCAGTGGCCATCTGGCATCTTATTCTTTGGTCTGATGGCATTTAGTCAGCCTAGGGTTCCTCAAGGGTTTTCTCAATGACTTAATTACTTCTGGTCAGGAAAACTGGATTTAGTGTTTAATATAACTTTGTTACATCTGCATATTAAAAGACTAACTAGAGATAAAGCCATACACTTCCAATTTTGTTTGCATAAAGTTCTTGGATGCTGGACACTGTGTCAGCATATAAGGTTTATTATTGTCCATTGTAATAAGTGTTTATTTAAATCAGCTACAATTCGATAAGAGAGGCTATTTTATGGCTTTTTGAATCACTGATAAGTTGGGTTTCGGTGTGAAACCACTGCTTGAAAATTAGTTAATATGAATAGTTTTAATTTGCAGTTTTAGCAAAGATGCTGCTCAAGGTTCTGTTTTAATTTAAAGAATCTGACAATATGGGATGTGTTCTCTTCTTGCTCAAGTGCCTGCAGTATTGAGACCCATGCATGGCACAGTGGTTTAATTGCAGTACTCCAGTCAAGCTTCTGCCCACAACCTGAGTTCGATTCCAGCAGGCTCAGGTAGCTGGTTCAAGGTTGACTCAGTCTTCCATCTTTCTGAGGTCAGTAAAATTGGTACCCAGCTTGCAAACTGTTATTTGCAAAACTATGTAGTAACTCCCCAGAGAGTACTTTAACACTCTGGGGCAGTATTTAAGTTGAAATAACAAAAACAGATCAAGATGTGTTTACTAATAACTGCTATTTAATTCAATTTTTCCATGCACACTCACTTTATTAATCTATTTATTATTGGAAACCTGACTTGTACATTCCAAGGCAGGATAAGTGAGTGTGAACAACAATTCTTTAATGTTTAACACAGCAGTTTGAATGGACTGGATTAGAACCATCAAATATGCCATGTCAGATAAACACCATTTTGAAAAGGAAGGGACCACGTGGATGCAAGTAGGGAAGTCATTGATGTCATTTCTAAAACATTTATGGATCATATTTCTTCTTTCCGCATTTATTGTCCCACATTTCTTCAAAGCAGCTAACAATAGCAGATGGTACAATTATAAAACAAAAATGAAACACTGAAAATCACAAAACATGTACAAATACCAATCAAAGCCAAATTTACGAAGACAACACATAGCAAAGTTTTTTAAAAAACCTAATCAGAGCAGACAGCAGCTACTCCTGGCCCAAATGCCTTTCTACAAATGAAGGTTTTAGTAACTTAGTAAAAATCCATTAAAGCAGTGGTTCTCGACCTTCCTAATGCCGCAACCCTTTAATACAGTTCCTCATGTTGTGGTGACTCCTTGCTCTGCTTGGAATAGGCCATGATCCCCCTTTGGCAGGCCACTGCCCCAGCTGCCATAGAGAACTTCCCTCTTACAGGCACCCTCCGGTGCCATTGACTGACATCCCCTCCAACCTATCAAGATGCAACTCACTCTTTCCCCCCTTCCTCTCCCCCCCTCCAGACCCAAGTTGTTTGTGCCATTTTCTTCACTGGCTCATGGCGACCCCTGTGAAATGGTTGTTCGACTCCCAAAGGGGTCCCAACCCCCAGGTTGAGAACCACTGCATTAAAGTGTTCTGCTTAAGCCTTAAGGGGAGAAGATGAGCCTCATTCAAGAGCAGCTACTGAGAAATTCCTCTCCTTGATCCCAGCTTGAGAATATGATGACATCACTCATCATCATCATGTACTTCCCCCTAAAAAGATGCCTTCCAGATGTTTTGAACTCCAACCTTTATCAGGTTGGGCAATACCACCAGCAGAGCTGAGAGGAAGTGTCTCCAACATCTGAAAGAACCAGGGTGGGAATGATGTATATGCTCCCAAGCAGTATTTTTTCCAAACCAGGAAAGAAGGCAATCTTATACCAAAAGGTAGGTGTGGGTCCCAACTCCTAGCTAAACAATGTAGAGATGGCCCCTGCTAAAAACACACCATCTTTGCCTCAACATCATCTGCACAGGATAACATGAGAGCAATGTAACTTCCACAGTTCAGTGAAGTGATCCAAGTTATCTAATTTTCTCTTCAATGCCTCCACCACTGGAGTACTCATCACCTTATGAGGTAATTGATTCCATTGTCATATTATTCTAAAAGGTAAGATATTTCTTCCTGATATTCAGTTTAAACAGAAAGGGGGGATATGCAAGCCCCTGATGTAATGCAATTACTGTAGATTCTGGTACAGTAGTAGGAGAATAATAGTATCCCTTATATAAAAAAACTGATTTCAAGGTCTTGCAGGATACTGAATAGGCTGAAATAAATATTACAAGGAGAGTCTACATTAGCTAAATTACTCTTCCGGAAATAGCTCCTTGAAACTTCCATTAAAAATGCTGAACTTACTTCATTTTCTACTTACTTACTTACTTACTTACTTACTTTTTCCCACACAAAAAAGGAAACAAGGTGACATTCGACAGCTACATAACTTACAAACCATCCAACTTTAACTAGAAAACTGGAATACAAATTGTTCCGAACTCAAGGAAAAAGCCATCATTTTAGAGAAGAGCTCTCATGTGTGTTATGCATGGACAGGAATTCCTCTTCCGCATGAGGTAGGTAAGGCTGTATGTATGAGTTTGAGCTGGTTGGATAGCTCAGTTAATTAGAGATGTGCCTCCAGAGTTCAGAGGTTGGGAGTTTGATCCTCACTGTGAGTCCCAGAAGAACAACCAGATTGTGTAGCCTTGGGAAAAATCACCAGCCCCAGAGCATCCCCCAGAAGAAGGCAATAGTAAATCAATTCTGTGTACTCTGTTCTCAGGGGAAAAAATGAAGAGTTGCCACAAGTTGGAATCAATTTGACAGCATGCAACAGTTACTATTATGAATTTGGGTGATATGCATTTGGCATAATTTTACAGGTGATGCAAGTAAAAGTCTACCCACCCCAAATCATTCAATATTAAACTCCCTTTTGTTTTTCATAGACTCTCATTATCGTAATATCTGTTCACATTAATAGGTTTTTCATTCCACTAATAAGAAGCAGCTAGGAGGGGGAAATCCTGGGAAATATCTTCTTGACATGCGACCCAAGGATTGCTTTTGAAAGTTTGTCAAATAACTGTAGCAAAAAAATGCCACCGCTTGTCAAACGCTGACAAAAAAAAATGTAAGAAGGCTGACAAAGCAGTGTGTTTATTTGTTTATAGCACTCATCTGTGACACATATAGAGGAATCTCTTCATTTGACACAAGATTCCTTCTGAAACTGAATTCTGTCTTAATTACGAAGTACTTTTCAACAATCAACAGGGATCAGGCCTTGTGCATATAATACTAATGTCCTACTACTGTAATTTAATCATTTTTGGTTCCCAAAAATATATTCCATGGTCTACCGAAGTATCTCTCTCTGGCCCCCACTAGGAGAAAAATCAGGAAAGTTTCTATAAAATTATCATAGCTTTCCAGATTAAAATTTTACTAAAATCCCTATAAACATTCTTCGTCATGCTTGTTGCCTCCATTTAGGGATGCTTCAGCCCAAAGGCCCATCTAGTCCAGCTTCCTGTATCTCACAGTGGCCCCACCAAATGTGTCTGGGAGCGCATGAGACACAGTATCAGATATCTGTCTCCTGATATTACTCCCCTGCATCTGGCCCTTGAAGTACCCTGGTTTTAAGACTGTAGATTACACATCTCCATCATGGTTTGTAACCTGTGATGGCCTTTTCCTCCAGAAATCCATCCAATCCCCTTTTGAAGGCATCCAGGCCAGATGTCATCACCACCTCCTGTGGCAGGGAGTTCCACAGACTAGCAACGCGCTGGGTGAAAAAAAAATATTTTGTCTCTTCTTACTCTCCCAGCCGTCAATTTGAGTGTATGTCCCCAAGTTCTGGTATTTTGTGAGAGGGAGAAGAGTGTCCCTTTATTCACTTTACTCATGCCCTGCATTATTTTGTATGTCTCAATCATATCCCCCCCCCCGGGCACCTTTTTTCCAGACCAAAGAGCCCCAAATGTTTTAGCCTTTCCTCATAAGGGAGGTGCCCCAGCCCAGTAATCATTTAGTCTCTCTCTTCTGCACCTTTTCCATGGTAGTAATATTGCAAAGAGTCCACAATGGTCTTTGTGAAAGTAAGATATGTGATAAAAATGTATTTGTGGACTGTGTGACCAGAAAAAGATAGCACAACCATCCTTTTGGACCACATCATTGCAGAAGACAAGTGTAGTCTTGAATCTCGAGTCTTGTCTGAAATATGTTGTCCATGAAAAGATGCAAAGTCAGAGAGAAGTACCAGCTTAGACTTCACCCTTATATGTTAGCAGTTGCCATGGTGGTCTGTCTCAGCACAGAGGTACAGAAACACCGTAATTGGATTTTGATTACAAAAGCTCACACTGAAACAAATCTGATAGTGTTTAAGATGCCACAATATTGAGTCCTTGGGGTCTTATTTCCACTTTAATAATTTTTGTGTACCACTTGCTATGTACTCTCTAAACTAGCTTTCTTCTTTTGGGGCAACTCTACTGCCAGTGTTGAAGCGAAATTCAATAGTCACTCAAGTCACCATAGACTATGTAGAGAAGATAGCTAGTCCTTGGCCTCAGGAAGCAAAATATATTAGGTTGGCAACAGGCAAACTTCTACCTCCCACTTTGTGGCAGGTAGAGGCACCCACCCACCCACCGGCACCCATAAATCACTTGCAAGAAAGAGGTGCTGAAGTAATGGGGAAGCTTTACAAGGTTGAGTCTTAAGACCAAGTAATAGCAGGATTTCATTACGACATCCACATTGCTACTTCAACAACTCCTTTATAATTGTCTTCCCTGTCTGAGCTCAGCATGGGTACCTGGGTTCACGGCTTGTATCGCTTTGTACGGTTAAGAATGGTCTTATTTTTAGAACAGTCTAAATAATGAGGTGCCATGGTGTAGTTTAATCAGGCAGGTGAATGTGCTAACAGTCATTTCAAATGTCGGGAAGTCACAATGGTGCATTTAAAACTGGCCCACTTAATAAAAATTATGATTTTCATATATTTGACAAGAGAAATGATTTGCTATCAGCATTCTGTTATGCCCAACCTTTGCTTTTAATTGGACTTGTTCCAGAGGTGCATGCTTCTAGGTAAGAAGAAAGGGAAGATAACAGAGCATTGTAGAATAACAGTTTATTAGCTTGGCTTAATTTGTCTCAGCGGCACAGCTTGCATTTATTCCATACTGTATAATTTTACTATGGCAACAGTTGCCTTGCATCCAATCATACTCCCTGGTACATTAAACACAATCCCCTCAACCCCAATCATCATCTCAGCACTTTCATTTTACTGGAGTTTTTATAATGATTTTCTATATATATATGTATTATTTCTGAGATAACAATACATGCATGACTCCTCCTTTTAACTGCCAGGATATCTCTTCCCCCCCCTCCCAATTTGTATTTAATGTAGCAAATACCATCTCTGTCCCATGTTCAGTGCCAGTAAAACAAACACAAAAACTTAGTGGTTGAAAGGGTTGGTGAATGAAATGGGTGAGTGGGCAAGAAATAAAAATTGCTTTAAAAAAAGCTATACCAAGAGAATTAAGCACAACATCATAGTGTAACCACTGAGAATTCTCTACTGTAAAATAAAGCCTTGTACTCCCAGCGTTTTCATTAGTTTTCCGGTAGTGCCAGACGCAGAGTGAATTATAATGACCTAGAAAACAGTGGCTGCTGCCTTTAAAGAGCATGCACTGTATACAAAGAGTGTCACTCGCACTTTCCATCTCTCTGTTTAAGAATGTGTAGGTTATTAGCTTGTGTATACTGCTAGGTACCTGTGCGTTTCCAAATTGGATTTTCCTCATTACCGAAAGTGACATATATCCTGTAAAGCAATAAATGCCTCCAAAAATGAGCCACCCTGAACTTCAAGTGTTTGTTTTACAAGATATAGAGTCATAGAAATTAATAGGGAAAAAAGCAAATAATGCAGAATATCTTCACAGACTGAGGATTCTTGTTGGAGATAATAGGCACTATTTATTCTGAATGCTGTATTAAACATTACGAAAATGAATGCTGGTATGGCAGGAGGGAATGCAAGTCAACATGAATGTCTTCAACACACAATGCCATCCCAATGTTCTCTTTTTCAGACAAAAACAAAAGGCAAAGACAAACCTGGCTTGGGATCAATGCCACGCAGACCACGTACAAGGGAGTTGGGTTAGAGGACCAGAGTGGGAATGTGGAACCCCTCGTTCCAGTCACCTCTCAGCCTGGGAGGTCACTATTTATTTTATTTATTTATTTTTAAGTATTTTTAGCCCACCTTTCTCCTTGGAAAAGGGCCCAAAGGAGAGAATATACAGTCTATTACAATTAAGACACAATCAGTTTGAGAAACAGGGAATTGAGGGGCATCCTTACAGCATTATAAGGCAATATTAAAGCTAGCAATTGATAACATAGTGTCAATGCAATCACACAAGGAGAGATACAAACACAAAGTTATAAGCAGCTATAACACAAAGTATGTGTAGCCATGTATGGTAGATTCATAAAAAGGCACAGTAGGTATTCCATCATTCAGGGAACGCTTGCCTGAAGAGAAAGGTCTTTGCCTGTTTTCGGAAAGACAGCAGAGATGGGGCAGTCCTGGCCTTCACTGGGAGGGATTTCCAGAGTCTGGGTGCAGCAGCCGAGAAGGCCCTTCCATGTGTTCCCACCAGGTGTACCTGTGAGGGAGGCAGGATGGAGAGAAAGGCCTTTCCTGATGACCTTAACACCCGTGTCGGTTCATACTGTGACATTCGATCTTTGAGGTAGCTTGGACCCAATGCTTTGTAGGTTAAAGTCAGCACTTTGAATTGTGTCAGATTGCTGATTGACAGCCAGTGGAGCTCCTTTAAAAGGGGTGTAATATGGTGTCTGTTACTGGCCCCAGTCATCAATCTGGCTGCTGCATTCTGGACCCACCGAAGTTTCCTGAGGCTTTTCAATGGGAGTCCCATATAGAGCACATTACAGTAGTCCAGTTGGGACGTCACTAGGGCATGAGTTACCATGGCCAAAGCAGGCTTCTCCAGGAATGAGCATAACTGGGATACTAGCTTTAATGGTGCAAATGCATTCTTAGCCACAGCCGTAACCTGGGCATCCAGGCTCAAGGATGAATCCAGGAGCACCCCTAAGTTGTGTACCTCTTTTTTCAATTGGAGGGTTGCATCCCTATCCTTTGTTCTCCCTAGCTGTGTTTTAGGCCACAACTCTCTCTCAGCTTAGTTAATTAGTAAAGTACTTCACAAAGCAAAAACCAAGGGAAAAAAAGAGGAGGGAGAGTTCTACTTAAAGCAATGTGCCTATGAAATACAGTGGTCAGATTCCTACTGGTTGTTAATATGTACGGAGGAACAATTGTAACAGCAGTAACAGTGATATAGAGATATGTGCCTCCAGAGTCTTGTGCCTGCAACCAACAGGCACAAGACCAGCAAACAACAGATACCTTCCTAAATTGCCATTTTTGCTGTCAAGAGTTGATGCTCTGTACACAGTAATTGCCAATAAGAGTCTGGCCTGTAGGATCTTGATACACAGTGATACAACAAGGAAAGTTCTACCTCAAAAACAGAAGACTTACTGTATGTTCAAAGGTCCCAGTTTATATCACCATTGTCTCCATTTCACAGTGGAATGGAAATCCATAACAGCAGGTACACAACTTCTACCAGATCATTTACAATACATTTACATGCCTCCAGAAAAGCCATGATGATTCTCTTTCAACACAGTTTGCCCTTCAACATAACTGACAATTTGATCTTTAATTATGCTTTCTATCCATTCAGTCACAGTGACTGAAACTATGGAGAGCCCCTCCCAGTTGTGTGAATAGTACAGGGAGCTAGATAAAATTAGGAAAAAGTTGTGTGTGGCCCTTAGGATTATACAAATGGAAGAGAAGGGTGATACTTTGGTTGAATCACTTATAAATCAAGCACAATGTATGTTTTCAGGGAGAAAATTCCACTTCATCAGGCTTGGCGCCAGCCCTTCATCACTAGCATAGGAAAATTGCAGATAAGAGTCCCCAATTACTATTTTTTTGGCAGATTTCTGTGCCAAGTCTGCTCATGTGAGATGAGTTTAGACTTAGGTTGCATGTATCAGCTGGGGAAGAGCACTTTCAGGAACCATCCCTTGCAGCAGGGCTAGACCATCATCTAGACCATGTATTATCTAAGGATTCATGTTTGGGTCTTACCAAGATTCGGCTGCCCATATCACTGAATGAAAGAATCAGAGCTATGCGGCCACTTATGGATCACTCACACACACCTCAAAAACTTAATTCATATTTTGAGTGCAGTATTCACAGACAATGTACACACCCAACATGAAAGTACTGTACTACATTCACAACCATGATATGGGAGTGGAATGGCTAAGACATTGTGAATGGTCCAGCAAGTAAAATTATGGCTTTAAGAAACATGTTTAAAGTGTAAGGTCTTCCTCAAAGGCATCTTGTTACACACCATAATTTTCTAACCCACATCAACTTTCAAATATATTCCTCAGAATTATGAGCTTAACTGGCTTAGTGGGAGCATGAGTGGGTAAAAGAGGATACTAACAACAGCCATGACTGGAGTTCCACTTCCTCTTTGTTAGATATGCCACTATGTTTTTCATATATTCCAAACAGGTGGAATAATCTTATTCTGGCACAATTAACCAAAAGAATCTCTTCTGTGTAGGCAGATACCAGAACATTCTTTTGGTGGTTGTCTTTCATCCATAACATTATGAACAGCAGTGGATGAAAAGGAAAGCTCTTATTTTAACATGAGCTTGGCTCTTCAGCCACAGAACCTACGATAGAAGGGACTGTCAAGTGTTGACTGTTCCCACAGTTCCCATATGGACACATTGGGAATGTAGCCCATATCTTACACTTATACTGTATTAATACCAATAAAACGTATTGTGCAAAACTTTCCCAAGAATTTAAAACATTTCTTACCTATCTTAAAGATAAACAAAAAGCATATTAACGTAATCGGTTATGAGTACTGATTATGTTTTGCCAGGTGTTTGGTATGATTGGAGTGTAACCTATTTGCATAATTTTCCGATTACCAAGGCACAGAGAGAGAAAGAAGTATAAAAGAAAACCCGTGATTTATCAAGTGGCTCTTCAGGAAGGAAGAGTGATTTCCTGGTACATGCCATCTGCACAGTTTGCTCTATAAATGACAATTCTCTTAAAGCCAATCTCATTTTACTTAAGAATTTAACATATATGGAAGACCGCCCTTCTTTAATTTTGTTTCATTACCAGAGAGTTCCTTAAGGTGGAACTATCAATTAATACACCACCACCAGTAAAGTCAACAAAGGAAGGCAAGAACACGTTTATACATCCATGTTTGTCATTTATTTTGAAAATGGTACTGGGGAGGGGAATGATAAAGTGAAAGGTATACTGCTGTTATTGCAACAGAAACATCTGTTTTCAGGCAGGCACCTTAAACTATAGCCATCAAAGTAGCTGTGTCGAACTGGTACCTTTCTTCTTAATAAATCTCAGATTTTCCAAATTTTTATTTATATGCTATCCATCACCCATACTATGACCATAAAAGAGGCAAATCTCTTCTCCTGTATTTATACAGATTTGTTATCTGCCTACCCCAATAATAATAATAATAATAATAATAATAATAATAATAATAATAATAA
>JAHTLZ010000289.1:907429-941199 GCA_023846285.1 Phrynocephalus versicolor
GGAGCCACCACCGAGAAGGCCCGCCCGCGAGTGCTCGCCCTACGGGCCTCCCTCGGGGTGACTGTCCGCAGTGAAAGAGCCACCGAGGAGCGGGTGGGTCGGGCCGGATCTAATTGCCGGGTGAGACGCTCCGTCAGATAAGATGGGGCCAAGCCATGGAGGGTTTTGTAAGTCAAAACCAACACCTTGAACCTTATTCGGGAGGCAACGGGCAACCAGTGTAGGCGGACCAGGATAGGGGTGGCGCGGTCATAACGGCGCGCGCCAACCACCAGCCTGGCCGCCGTATTCTGGACCCGCTGCAGTCGCCGAACAAGGTTCAAGGGGAGCCCCATGTAGAGAGCGTTGCAATAATCCAGCCTCGACATGACCAGCGCCTGTACCACAGTCCTCAGGGAACTCTCATCGAGGTACGGGCGAATCTGGGCGATAAGCCTTAGGTGGTAAAAGGCCGACCTGACCACGGCTGACACCTGGGGTTCCAGGGTCAGGTCCGGGTCTAGGACGACGCCCAGATTCCTCACTCGTTGCGCCAGCTGGGGGGCGGACCCACCCAGACTGGGAAGAGGGCCACAGTACCCCTCCGAAGAGCCCCCGAAGAACATAACCTCGGTCTTGCCTGGGTTGAGCCGGAGCCTGTGTGTCCTGGTCCAGTCCAGAACCGCAGCCAGGCAGCGATCAAGGGTCCGGACGGCCTCCACTGCACAGGTGGAGAAGGAGAGATAGAGCTGCGTGTCATCAGCGTACTGATGACAGCAGACTCCATAACTCCGGATGATCTCAGCCAGCGGCTTCATGTAGATGTTAAAGAGCATTGGGGAGAGTGACGACCCCTGCGGCACCCCACAAGGGAGTGTCCAGGGAGCCGACAGCTCACCCCCCAAGCTCACTCGCTGGGTACGGTCCCCAAGGAAGGACCGGAACCAGGCCAAGGCCTGGCCCCCAATCCCAACCTCCGAGAGCCGTTCCAGCAAGATACCGTGGTCGACGGTATCAAAAGCCGCTGACAGGTCGAGAAGGACCAACAGGGTAGAGCAACCCCTGTCAGCCCTCCTCAACAGATCATCATGCAGCGCGACCAGGACCGTCTCGGTTCCATGACGCGGCCTGAACCCGGACTGGAAAGGATCCAAGACATGGTTCTCCTCCAGGAACGACTGAAGACGCAGGGCGGCGACTCGCTCAATCACCTTGCCCAAAAAGGGAACATTGGCTATGGGACGATAGTTGGACAAATCGTCCACAGCCAAGCCGGATCTTTTAACAATGGGCTTCACCACCGTCTCCTTCAGAAGACTGGGAAAAATCCCGTCTCTGAAGGAGGCCGAAGCGATCAGTGAAGCCCATTTCGGCATGCTCCCCCCTGCGCTCTTAATCAACCAGGCAGGGCAAGGGTCGAACGGAGAAGCCGCAGGCCTGCAATGTCCCAGCGCCCTGGAGGCATCCACAGGTGTAACAGGTCCGAAATCAACAAACCGAGGCGACCGAGGCGGCCCGACGCCGGCCATGACAGGGGCTGGATCAGAGCAACCGGTGTCCAGCTCGGAACGGATGGCCTCTATTTTAGATTTAAAATAGGCTGCGAAAGACTCACTGGTGAAATCACCAGGAGGAGGCCCAGGCGGAGCGGGATTGGTGAGGTCTCGAACCACACGGAACAGTTCCGCTTGACGATTCGAGGCCTCACCAATTCTCAGGGCGGCAAAAGATCTCCTAGCCGCCCTTATCGCACGGGAATAGCGACCGTTCAACGCCTTAACCGCAGCCCAATTCTGAGCCGTCCGAGCGTTCCGCCATCTGCTCTCTAGCCTTCTCCGCTCTTGCTTCATCGCCCGCAGCTCCTCGGTAAACCAAGGAGACATGCGGGCTCGGCATCGGATCAGGCGCTTGGGGGCGATCCGGTCGACAACCCCAGCCACCTCCTCAAACCACCTTTGGGCAAGGGAGTCGGCCGGATCGTCATCCAAACCGTCTGGAACATCCCCGAGGGCCTCCGAGAACCGCGTAGGATCCAGGAGCCTCCGGGGACGGGCCCAGATGGACGGGCCCGGCTCCCCGCGGGGCGGGGTGGCTACTGCAATAGAGACAGTCAGTAGATAATGATCTGACCATGACACGGGCCGGGCCTGCAACCTCCCGACCCCCAGATCGAATCCCCGCAATGTGGAGGCAAAGACCAGGTCCAGGGTGTGTCCACCTTTATGAGTGGGACCGATGACTAACTGAGACAGGTTCATGGAGGCCATGGACTCCATGAATTCCAGAGCTACCCCAGACAGTCCAGCCTCGGCGTGCACATTGAAATCCCCCACCACCAATAGGCGGGGGGACCTCAAAAGTGCCGCCGAGATGAACTCGGAGAGCTCTGGAAGGGTAAGTGCAGGGTCGCGGGGAGCACGGTACACAAGCACTACCCCAAACCTGTCCCTTTGGCCCACCATAAGGTGGAGACATTCCAATCCCGGACTCACCAACATAGCGGATCTACTGACACAAAAGGAGTCCCTAAAGACCATGGCCACCCCGCCCCCCCGCCCCCCCGGCCTGCCAAGCTGCTCTAAACGGTAGCCCTGGGGGCAAAGGAGGGTGAGAGAAGCCCCACCCCCCTCCCCCACCCAGGTCTCCGTGATGAAGGCCAGGTCGGCACTCTCGTTCACAATCAAATCGTGGACGAGCGGGATCTTATTATGTACCGACCTGGCATTAATGAGCAGACAAGACAGGCCGGGAGGACAGACGGTTTGGATCCCATCCATTTGGCGGCGGGACAACGGGTCAGAACGGGGGACAGGCAATAAATGTCTGTCCCGAGTTCTCCTTAGCCGATCGGCCCGTCGCCCCACAGCGTATCTCCCGCGGCCCGACACCACCCTGATGGAACGCCCGGTGGACTCCATAGATCTCAAAAGGTCGAGGCCCAGACACAAAAAAAAAAAAAAAAAAAAAAAGCAATCAATGCAAAATACAATAAATGCAAAATCCACCCTGCCTGCAAGCCTGGCAATTACACAGTTATTTAAAACTTAAACCCCTGCTCAGCTGCCGCATGAACCTACCATTTAAAAAGTAGAGCACCGCGAGGCTTGTTTGTGTCTTTGTGAACAATCATCTCTTCTTTTCTGCTTTCTGTCTACATACTTAACTTCAAGAAAGGAAAAGATGCTGGAGACAGTGGTTCTGCTCTTTGGGGGTGCCCCAGATGGTTACAGTGGCCCTCTCCCCAGTCTGGATGGGACTGTCCTCCAGCTGATGGAAAAAGGGAGGAGTCCTGGATCCAGAGCTGTCCCTGTAGTCTCAGGTGGCTGCCGTGTCCAGGTCGGCCTTTTACCATCTTATGGTTATCGCACAGATTCACCCATAGCTTGACGGGAACTCCTTGAGGACGGATGTGTGGGCTCTGGTCATGTTAAGGATAAATTATTGTAACACTCTTTACATAGGGCTTCCCCTGACCCTTGTACAGCGATTGCAGCAGGTGCAGAATGCGGCAGCAAGATTATTGGTTGGTGCGGGCAGATCTGTTATAATAGCCATAACAGAAACCTGGTGGAATGTGGAGAACCAGTGGGATACAGCAATCCCAGGCTATAAACTCTATAGAAGGGATAGAGAGGGGTGGGTTGGAGGGGGAGTGGCCATCTATGTCAAAGAAGGGGTAAAATCCAGCAGAATGGAGATTGACAGAGGGTCTGACTCTACCATAGAATCACTGTGGGTTAAACTACCAGGTCCAAGGAGTGATGTGATAGTTGGGGTATGCTATCGTCCACCAGATCAAAAACTTGAGGGGGACCTTGAAATGAGGAGAGAACTCATGGAGGTGGCTAAGAGGGATAGGATAGTAATCATGGGGGACTTCAACTATCCCCACATTGACTGGGCCAATGTGAGCTCCGGGCAAGAAAGAGAAATCGGGTTTCTCGGCTTGCTGAATGACTGTGCCTTAGAGCAACTTGTCATGGAGCCCACCCGAGAACAGGCAACTCTGGATCTAATACTGTGTGATACTCAGGACCTGGTCAGCGATGTGAATGTCACTCAGCCTCTGGGGAACAGTGACCATGCTGCAATCTCCTTTGCCATGCATGTTGGAGGAAGAGTGTCAAGCAAATCAGACATAAAAACCCTTGATTTCCAAAGGGCAAACTTCCCTCAGATGAGGAAACTAGTTAGAAAGAAATTGAAGGGGAAGGTTAGAAGAATCCAATCTCTTCAGAGTGCATGGAGCCTGTTTAAAACAACGGTAATAGAGGCCCAGCACAAGTGCATACCACAAAGAAAGAAGAGCTCATATAAGTCCAAGAGGGTGCCAGCATGGTTAACAAGTGGAGTTAGAGAGGCTCTAAAGCACAAGGAGAGGTCCTTCTGTAAATGGAAATCCTCCCCAAATGAGGAAAATAAAAAGAAACACAAACTCTGGCAAAAGAAATGTAAGAAGATGATAAGAGAGGCAAAGAAAGATTTTGAAGAACGCATGGCTAGCAATATAAAGGGTAATAATAAAAGCTTCTTTAAATATGTTAGAAGTAGAAAACCTGCCAGAGAACCAGTTGGCCCTCTGGATGGTGAGGGAGGAAAAGGGGAGGTTAAGGAGGACTTGGAAATTGCAGAGAAATTAAATGAGTTCTTTGCATCTGTCTTCACAACAGAAGACCTTGAGCAGATTCTGCTGCCTGAACGGCTCCTCTTGCAAAAGAGAGTGACTAAAATGATTACTGGGCTGGGGCAGCTCACTTATGAGGAAAGGCTAAAACATTTGGGGCTCTTTAGTCTGGAAAAAAGGTGCCTGAGAGAGGATATGATTGAGACATACAAAATGATGCAGGGCATGAGTAAAGCGGATAGAGGGAACCTCTTCTCCCTCTCACAAAATATCAGAACTAGGGGACATACACTCAAATTGTGGGCTGGGAGAGTAAGAACAGAAAAAAAGGAAATATTTTTTCACCCAGCGTGCTGTGCCACAGGAGATGGTGATGGCATCTGGCCTGGATGCCTTCAAAAGGGGATTGGACAGATTCCTAGAGGAAAAGTCCATCACAGGTTACAAACCATGAGGGAGATGTGTAATCTCCAGGCTTAAAACCGGGGTACTTCAAGGGTCAGATGCAGGGGAGTGCTATCAGGAGACAGATATTTAGTCTCATGCGCTCCCAAACGCATCTGTTGGGGCCACTGTGAGATACAGGAAGCTGGACTAGATGGGCCGTTGGCCTGATCCAGCATGGCTCTTCTTATGTTCTTATCTCCCCAATTCTGGCTTGCCTGCGCTAGTTGCCCGTTGCCTCCCATATAAGGTTCAAGGTGTTGGTTTTGGTTTACAAAACTCTCAATGGCTTGGGTCCTGAACATCTGGCAGAGCTTATCTCCCAAAGGTTAGTGTTGGCCCAGCCCACCAGAGTGTCTATGGCACTCTTGCTCCGGGTGGCCCTAGCATCCTTTAAAAAGGTGGTGAAAACTTGGCTTTTTAATGATGCTTTCAGCAGCTGTAAATGTGTGTTTTGTGTTCCCTGTGTTTGATGTTGTTTTGTTATTATGGTTTGTGCCTCTTGCTGGGTTATTTGTTTGTCTTCTTCGTATTATTGTTTGAGTTTTGATTTTTGGTTTATTATATGTCTTGTTCTACGTACACTGCCCGGAGTTCCCAGAGGGAAAATCGGCTGTGGTATAGAAATGTAAAAATAAATAAATATTGCAATTTTGGTGGGTGGGAATAGATGTGCCTTACTCTTGCACTGCAAGCCAAGAACTCTTGTTGTGACTGCAGGATCCTCAGGCCTGGGAATATAAAATAACATAGGGTACTTCAAGGGCCAGATGCAGGGGAGTGGTATCAGGAGACAGATCTCTAGTCTTGTGTGCTCCCAGACGCATTTCACGGGGTTACTGTGAGATACTGGACTGGATGGGCCTTTGGACTGATCCAGCAGGGCTCTTCTTATGTTCTTATAGCATGATACAAAATCAAGGATCGATATTGGAGAGAAGGGATAGAAATACATAGTGTGGTACAACCACTAACATTCTGTCTAGAAAGCATGGCCAGATGAACATTGCATATTATTTCTTCTTTTACAGTGGGACCATGAGAAAATTTGAAGGGGAAATTATTAAATATAAAGCCTTATCAAATATGACAGAAGCAGGTGGGGAGCAGAAAGACTTAACAATCAATAGCAGAGAATATACTCTACACACAAAGGCTCCCAGGCTGTACTCATGATAAGCCTATGGAGCCATTAGTCTGACTTACACATTATAGAGGAACTGGCTGACATTGGGAGAAGGGTCTGATTTCCCATGATATTATTGGCCAAATATTCCATTCCAGTGTATTCTTCCATGCAATAACACATGTAGGAGATACCAGTAACCTGAAGTTATATTCTAAGCTGGAACCTCCTACTGGAAATATGTGTGTTTCTTTCTGTATCTCCTTTCTCAAAGAGGTTAATCCTTGGTATATTAGAAAAAAAGCTGGTCGGCACATACTGAGAGTGTGTCCACATGGAAGTTTGTTACGTTCAGATGAACTTCTCTATATTGTACTTTGGCATTTAAACTGCTGCTTCAGTTCAAACAGAAGTGTTTAATTATCTCTTAGGAAGGTGCATTTCAAGTGCCCAATACATCACACAACCTCCTTCTCCTTCGCTGTTCTCTGCCATTATCACCCTCCTCTTACCTTCCCCTTTTACTGGCATTCAAATCCAACCATTCCAGTTCACCAATTCTGCCCTCAGATATGCCCTCAAGTTGCAGTATGGCTAAGGACAAGGCAACACGCTCTGCCCAACTATTACCAATGTATTGATATGAACTCACAGAGAACCTCAAGCCGCGTAAGAAAGAGATTTTGATTCTAGAGAACTATGGTCTCATGGATGACACCTTATCATCAATACTGTCTGATACATGCCATCTTCTCTATTCCTAGTCATTGTTAGTGTAGTGGACTTCACCCAAACATTGCGATCCCCATAAATGACACCTTCAGTGTATTCCAAGGGCAGGGGGAGTAGCACTAGCACAAGGGCAGGCAACAAGGTTAAACGGCCAGAGTTTTGTCCTGTTCTCTGACTTTCCATTTTGTTAGCATGCCAACAGAGGCAGTGACAACCCACTGCCCTGCTGGAGCAGAAAGGACAGATTGACGTAAAGTCTCATTAAGAAAATAAGCACCAGCCTGCACTCCAGGAAGGTTATTGACCAGAGAATCTATTTCTTGCCAAGAGAATAGAGAATGAGAGCTAGACAAGAGGCCATTCTGGAGGATGGATAAAAGGGAACACAAGTATTGACGGGGGCTGCCAGAAGTACAGGTCTTATTACCATTCAGTTAAGGTGACGTAGCAGCTTGAACAATTTAAATGAAAGTCTGATCAGTCCTGATAAAACACCTAGAAATTAGCATGTGATGGGGGTAACAAGAGGAGCCAAATCCAAGGGCAGTAATAGGAAAGAATGAACTGCTGATTTCCTCTAGCCAAGAGCTAGACCAGTGCCAGCCGCCCAAGATGCCACAGGGAGCATCAGGAATGAGCATGCAATTGCCCTTAGTACTTGGACTGTAAATGTACGACTTGCCAGTATCTTAAGTAGAGAAAAGGTACAGCTGATTTTCTGAATCTCAAAATCAAGGTGAAAAGTGCAACAATGGTTTCAAAAGCATTCTTTATGTCATTGTCAGCTGAGACAATATGCACCTTCTTCTAGTATTAAAGCACCCCCTGCTGGACAAACATTTTAATCACTGAAAAGAGTCCTGAAATAGATTTAACAAATACTGTATCAGATTACATTTCTTCATGATGAAGATGTGATCTGTTAATGACATCCAGAAATTCATTCCAGTACATTCAAAGATGCCCCACGGGGCGAGGGGGGGAGCATCCGCTTCAGACACAAACCCAAGTGGACTAAATAGGAAAAAAAGATGATCAATGAGAATTAGGTCCTGCTTGCTTTGTGAATAAGATAGCTTCTTCACACTTCGCAGATGGAAAACACATCAAACTAAATCATGCCATAACCATACTTAAATTTAAGAGAGGCAATTAAAAATAATTTAGGCAAAAAAATGACCAAGGGGGTGGGAGAACTGAATCGCTAGTATAAAACATTGAGCTATTGACTGAGTGGCAGCAGGTCTGAGAAAGACCTGTCAACACATTGACAATGAACCAACAAACAATACTGTGCAATTCAAAATGCCTGCTGTAGTATCACTTCAACAGCTTCCACACCTCAGGAAAATAGCATGGCATTCTGCTTGGTTTTGTGACGACCTTATTGGGGTTATGGTGGCAATTCAAGAAGGAATTTGTGTAGCTTCAAGTATACAGCAAGTCTAGTGACACAGCGAGGAAGAACTCCCATATCATCTTCCCACTTTAATATGTAAAGAACTATAGAGATGAATGCGCACTCCATAGCAAGATGTATGCTCTACCCCAAATGAACAGTTCTTATAATGGAACTGTAGTGTTTCTGATGTTTTAATGGGTTTTCAATACTGTTTTTAGTCTACTAGTTTTTAATATCATAGTTGTTTAATTCTTTTAAAATACTGTAATAATTTGTTTTTCTTTGTTTTTAATCCCATGTATAGTGTAAAGAGTCTTGGGTCCTTTTAAAGAGAAAGGCAGGAAATATTCTAAACAAATAAATACATCAATCCATAGTTTTGAAAGAGTGCAGAACTGATTGCACACAAAAAACTACCCGGGGGGGGGGGGAGGAAACAATGCTGAAACCTAAGTCAGATTTTACTGGAAAAATACACACGCAGTTTAATATTTGTTCCAGTTATTTTAGTTGACATGGCTGGATCCCAACTGAAAATACTAAGCAGCCAATCATAACGTCTATATTGCAATTAGGAAAACATAATCTTAACATTAAAGTGTTGCATTTTCATAGGCAGTACCCTCATTGCTGTTGCCATGGATTGAACCCTAACATTTCACAGATGCAAGTACAGTTCCCTCTCATAGGACCCCTTCAAACCTCCTCATTGTTTGTTTGTTTGATTGATTGATTATAAAGGGGACTGGATGATTTACAATATAAAATAAATTAAAACAGTAAATATTAACAAAAATTAAAAATCTAAAACTGACAATATACATATAAATAATTATAAATAATCATTGGGGTAAGTGGCGAGGCTTTAAAAGAGGTGAACTCTATGACGTTAGCCATCTCCACAAATGAGGGCTCCTTTCTACCTCAGGCAAACTTGCACAGCCAAGTCTTCAAACTCTTCTGGAAGGTCAGGAAAGGGAGGGGTTGTCTCACCTCCTGTTCCATTGGGCTGGGGCCACTGCAGAGAGGGCTCATCTCCCTGCACGACTGGGTGGGACGGGTTGATGTATTGGGGAAGTGCCGACCCCTCAGGTAACCTGGCCCCATGCCATGTTGGGCTTTAACCAACACCTTGCATTGGACCCAGAAGCAAACGGGCAACCAGTGCAGCTCACAAATCAAAAATATTATGTGTGCCAATCTTGGGGCACCAAGAAAAACCTGTGCTGCTGTGTTCTAGGCCATCTGATATCTTGATGTCTCCATTTAAAAGTGTCATTATATAGCAGGATTGGGGATATTCCCTTCCTGAAAGTTTAGAGAGTGGCACTCACGCAAATGAAACAATGTCTGATTTATGGGTCATGAGTCTGGCCCCGGATTGCTACTATATTTTGTGTCTTTAAGATGCCCCCATGTATAAAACAACCCCCACTTTTCCCACATAAAATTAAAGTTTTGCAACTGAGCATTTCCTTCCTTACTTCCGTGTATAAGACAACCCTCAATTTTTAGTCTAACAATGTTAGACAAAAATCTATTCTATTAAGAATACAGATGCGCAGTGGGTTTCAATGTTCAGGAGATAGGGAGAATTGGAGGGTTTCTTTTTGTTGTCTTTTGTGACTGCAGATCTCAATCCAATCAACTGAGTGCCTGCTTGAGTGAAATGTGTCCTGTTGTGCAAGATTTGAGTGGGGTAGCTGCTATTTAAATTGCATGGCTCTAAGCTGGGGTTAAGGAATTGGGATAACAGACACTGGCAAGAGCTTTGCCTGTTTCCCCCACATTCCAAGTCAGAGCTTTCCTTTCCCTGTTTTAATAATTTGTTCACTATCTCTACATGCAGAAATACTTGCAAATACTGTGGAATGTATGGATACAAACTGAAGTGGGTGGGTTACAAATTAGCCCAAAGTCAATCAGTTGTGATTTGAAAAATTAATAATTCAAAACAAATCAAAGTGGATGGTAAGTTCCGTGCCCCTAAGTTCCATGTGATTTTTGGGGGCAATTTCTTGGGCATTACTTATTGGCCATCCTAGAACTCATAAATCACAGGGATTTTCTGCTGCTTAATTGACATGGCAAGTGAACTTCTGCCTTGTTATGCCAACAGTTGAAAAACAGGAAGATGCACACTGGATGAAAACAGAAAACCAGGACCCACTGTAGGATTTTGAATTTTCTAAAAGCTAATTTTTAAATAAAAAACAGCAACAAATTGCATTTGTGTTTGCCAACTGCATGGTGAAAAGGCAAGGAAACCTTGCCTCTGACTAACATAAACTATTTACGATTTTCCACTTTGGTAAACTGAATCACCTGGGTAGTTTTTCCATTAAGGACAAAAATGTGCAAGGCATTTATTTTATCTGCCGTGCTGTAGTTCCTCCCTCCACAAAATCAACCTCCAGCATTCTTGCCTCAAGTAATAAAGGCAAATGATGGAACTTACAAAACTGGTGTCTGTGGCTGTCACCCTCTAGGCAACAGGAGAATAATTCTAGCTGTGCATTACAAACATCTCATTTCCAGATGGCAAATATTCTAAGCAACCAAATGGAAAAGTTATTTTATAAGGAAATTACGATCACTATGAAAATAAGCTTAGGGGGGAGAGAAATAACACTACCTGTTTGGGTCAAGTCACACAACAGTTAGTCTTTTTCTGAAAAATGGCCAGATCATATCCTTTTCTAAGCAAGCAGTAAATGCAATGTCTTACAGTACTCAAGAAATCAAATCTGTCTCTTTTGAGCTGTCCTAATGGTTCAAGCTTTTTGGCCTAATGCAAATGACATATTTTTGATCACTTTATACTGTATGTAATTCCTTTCTGATGCCATTGTTTGACTTTAATCCTGCATTTCTGATCATATATCATCTCTTCAACTAATTGTCTTTTAAACTGTGGACTTCTGGTTCCTATTCATCACAGTGCTACAGGCCCAAATCTGCTGCACCTGCTTCCTGATGAAATCCATGGAAATTAGTTGAGCTTTGATCTTGATAGTGCAGTCCTGCCCTGGGGATGGGCTCCCTCTAGTATGTATGGAACAACTTCTATCAGCTGACCTCAGAGATCTGCCTCTAGAAGGATCTAACAGCAGAACTACTGCTCTGCCTATGACCAGGGAGCCCAAGAGTGGAAGAAAAGTATAGAGAAGGGTGAGAGAAGAGCTGTGTGATGCTTGATCTGAACCTCCTTGAACCACAGCTACTGTGCCAGGACCAAGTTGGGCTAAGGTGAAGGTTGTTTGCTATGCACTGTGAAGTCACATCAACATGTGGCAGGCCAAACACAGTTTTCAACTTGTGTGAGGCATCTCAGGAATGGGTTGATCACAGAAACTCTCAGAGTGAGTCAGTTTCTGTGGCTGAATTTCAGTTCTAGTCTGCTGAGTCCTATCCTTCTATCCACTACATAACAATAGCTCTCAAGATGAGTGTGTGTGTGTGTTGTGTCATTACACTCATTACCGACTCTTCGTGACTCCATGTTCATGGAGTTTTCCTGGCAGCAATATTAGAGTGGTTTACCAGTTCCTACTACAGGCCCCTACAGCACCTGGTATTCCCTGGTGATCTCCCATCCAAGTACTGGCCAGGGCTGACCCTGCTTAGCTTCTGAAATCAGTCGAGATTGGATGTGCTTAGGGCATCTAGATGAGGGTAGTCCTAAGCAATTTTCAACAATCCTAGGCTGAAAGAGATTTGTATTCAGGAAACTTTTAGATAGCAAATATTGACTCAGTTGACTTTCCACCATTGTGGCTAGTATGATATGTGCTTTTTAGGAAAGTTAAGCATGATCAACTTGTCTTGGACTAAACCCACTGAAAAAGATACACTGGTTTGGTTTGGAGGCACTACCCATTTCCCCTTACTGAATTCACAGTAATCAACAGGTAGAAACCTGGAATTCATGTTTTCAAAATTGTTCTTCTCAAGAAGTCACGCAATCAGAAACTTACTCATCCTCAGCTAAATTAAACACAGAACACTATCAAATGGTTTTCAAGAAAAGCCTATAACCTTAGATTTATCCGATTTTGTTCCCTAAAATCCAGAGCCACAAACTAACTTTAAAATTTCAGGAAACTTTCCACCTGGATGGTATTCCTGTAAAGATAAACATACATGATAGTTCTCATTAGTGTCATTGCCTAGTCCATCTTTTCCACATTAAATATACACAAATATTTTTGTGCTGTGAGGTATATAAGGACAGCCAGGAGAAGCAAATAAAGATGTCTTCAATACAAAAGGAAATGCAACCAGCACAGGCTTTTGTTGTTACTGAATGGTATAACATGTAAAAGTATGGTATTTTTATTTTCACCAACTTAAAGAAGTTACAAAAAATGAGCCTTGTAACCAATTAGTTTCGCTTCTGTTGACCTTATAGTACTTTTCAAGGTTTGCTTTTAGCTGTGCTAAAATTTGAGTTCTGTTTTTTCCTTACAAGGATTCAAATGATGTACAGTATTCCAGTTACAGGGAGAAAGAGACCCAAATAACTATTGACATTTGTAATTTCAAAGGAAGAAATACCTTGTAACCTTTAATCCAAGGTGAGATCTTCTTCCATAAACAATGTACTAATTTAATGACATTTGAATATCTTACCATGAATTCCATCTGAAAAAGATTGCAAACCGCAAGTGGGGGCTTTTTCATTATGCTCAGCCATATCATATCGCACACAAAGCACTCTCTATTATTTTATTTTCTTGCTGAACAGCCTGTGCAATGAAATATTTTGATGAACTAGAAATTTATACGACTTCTTTGTGATCTTCTGCTATTTTTTTTATTCTAGTGGAACAAGATGGCTGCCGCTTGCTTTTTCTTTTCTTTTTATCTCCGGGATGGAATTACCCCTCATTTAGGTCCAAGCAATGTCACTTTGCTAGAATGTCACTTGGCAGAACCTTCAAAGCTCTCTGTTTCACAAAGCAAAAAAGCAAGACACAGTACAAAAGGTGTCGCACGAAGCATAACAAGGACAACATTAAGGAAAAGTTAAAGGTGACACTAAGAATCCTGTTAGACGGCACAAAATATGCCACCATGTTACAGAAATGTTTCAGGCAAATTGCGTTCAGAATCCAAATGAGAAGGTGTATGGGCAGAAAAGAAAGAAAATTTAATGATCTGCTCGATAATTTAGTGGTTTAGATATCACCAGATGCTAGCAGCTGAATTCCCCACTGTGCCTCCTCAACAGGGGCTGGGCTCAGTGATCCAATGGTTCCCTTCTAACTCTGTAGTTCTGAGATAATTATAATTGTTGTTGTTGTTGTTGATGAAAACAACAATTCTAATTAGAATTATACAATTATACAATAACAACAACAATAAGGATGACAAGGACGACAACTACTACTACTACTATTACAACGACGACAACAACAACAACAACAACTTTTTTACCTCTTGCCTAGATGATCCTGAAAGCTCTACAAAATAATCCGGGCCTGGAAGCTAGGTGAGCTAACTTGCGGCCAGATGAAGCTACCTAGAATACCAAACCCTACTGGCTGAGGGCTTCTGGAAAGGACTTAGAACTCTGCTCATCTTGGCCTATTATTGTCCTGGCACTGACATTTGATCCTGAAATGCAGCACCTGAGCAACTTCTTTTCTGGCTCTTCCCTTGGCTTTTAGGTTGGCAGATCCTTCTGGAAAACAGTCAGCAGAAGAGGGTTCTGTAGACATGACAGTACTTGTGGTGACTCGAAAGGCTTCTACCCTTTCCAAATCCACTATAGCTGGTATATCTTTGAGTCAGGATTGTACTGTTTGCCATTAATGCATGACATCACAATAGCAGTGATAGTTTCCCCCCATCATAATTACATTGTTGTAAACATCTGTGAAAATTCTCAGTCATCCAGCTGAGGTTATCCATAATTTGAGTCATGGCAACTGGACTTATCCTTTGAGATCAAAACATTTCACTACTCATCCAAGAAGCTTTGTGAATCTAAGGAAGAAGCTATTGAGCCTATTCATGCCACTGTCCACCTAACAACCCTATTCAAACTAAGGTGAACTATTAATTGGAGGCCTCACATCAACTTTCCTTAGACTGACGAAGCTATTTAGATGAATAGTGAAATGTTTTGATCTCAGAAGAAGTCCAGTTGCCGTGACTCAACTTCTGGATCTTTGTAAGCAAGAATCCCATCAGGTTTTGCAATTATTTAAAATATACATTCTGATATTAATATAATTAATATAGTTTCATATAGTGACAATCATAACTCTATTTCTTCTGTGCTCTTCCTGAGTGCTCCTGATTATGCAGTGAGAAGAGCACTCTTCTCCCCACGGGCTCAGCCTGCCATACATCCCCACCAGCTGGCCTCTCCGCATATGAGATGGAGACATCAGCTTGTGGTTCTATGGTTTGCCTGCCCTCCCTGCCTCCATCCATTCCCTGAGCAACCTGCCCAGCCTACCCGCTCCCATCTCTGTTGCTGAAGCATCCTCCCCATCTACTTGCATGTCCTAGAGGTTTGACCAAAGTCCAGCCCAGGGGCCTAATGCGGCTGTATGGTCAGCCCCCAACCAATTTTTAGCTCACCAAATCTGGCCCTTCTTGCAAAAAGTTTGGACACCCCTGCCCTAAACAATTCAATGAAGATTGAGTTTGCCCAGGAACTACCACATACGATAGCATGCTCATGTACTATGGGGCGGATGGAATCCTGAGCAAGAGATTCCATGTTGCAACATTTTAGTGCATGTCCCACTATTGTTTTTTAATAGGTCTGTCCTCCAGAAATTTGCTTAATTCTTACTAAAGCAAAATAAGCTGAGTTGAGAGAAATTATTCCTTTACTGACTATGTCATTGGGACTCTGCAGCTCAACCTCAGCAACTACTTGTAGTAGCAGAAAATCTAACAAAGTATATGTCTAAATATATATGTTTTTCTCTTTCTCTGATATTTTCTTCAATTTAAAGTCTGCAGCATTTTAAACTAATTCTATGCAATCAACAGAAAATCAATTACCCAAGGGGAAAAAAACTTTAACATCATAAACCTTTCATTTTAACAAGAAAATCCCAATATTAAATGTGTCAGGTTGCCACAGTAGGAAAAAAAATCAATTTTGAAATCATGATGTTTATAGGCTTCTGAGACAAAATACAGCTGAAGAATTCAATAAAGAAGCTGACAGACACAAACCCATGATGCTGTCATTTTTAGACAACTGACAGCATTTAAATATACAGCAGCAGGCCTAGAGGTTATAGTGCCAGCTCTACCTATAAAATTAAAAGATTTTGACCTTGACACCAATAGTGGATGAAACCAGAAAGCCTAGAGAGTACGATTCAGTGAGCGGCCAAGATTAATCGTAAAACAATTGAGACGACAGCAAAAGCAAGGGGGCGTGAATTCGTAAAGCCAGAACAAAGAGGAGCGTTGAAAGGAGAGTGGAGCATTTCTGCAGGACACCGCTCATCACATACACTCTTTGAGAACCCATCCTTCCTGCCCATTCCTCTCAGACGGGCTTTCCGGCTTCACACATTATTACCTGCTTCCCAGGAAATTTTAAAGAAATGATGAAAAGCTCAGAAGTACTGTATCTTTCTAAAGCTGCGGGGGGTGTTTCCATTTTGAAAGAAAGGCAGACTCAACAGGTTAGGCATAAATAATATATGGAATGAATCCCTGAGCAGATGCAGAGGGCGCTTCTTTTTCCATTGAGGAAATCATAAAATATCCCCACCTCAATGACCAGAGGGAATGGCTTCCTGGCCAGAGAACTGGGGTTCTAGTTCTGGGGAAACAGGGCCTATCAACCTGTTCCCTGCGGCCCGCCTGGATCCTTGACCCTCCTATTTTAATTTTTGTACCTCTGGCTGGATAGCTCAGTGGTTTAGGCATCTGGCTGTGAAGCCAGAGGCTGGGAGTATGATTCCCCACTGTGCCTTCCTGCAAGTACAGTCAGACTCTGTGGCCATGGGCAAGACTAAAATATGAAGGGACCACTAGAAGAAGAGAATGGCAAACCATGGAATAGTGAAACTGGAAGGGGCCTATACTGTACAGGCTAAAATCCGAGATAAGATTACAGTTATTGTTGGCATATATGCTCCTAATGATAAACTTCACTGTGACATGGACCCAGCCTCCCTTAAGGGAAGGGGAGTCAAGTGAAGACAGGGAGGCACATCTTGTAGGAAGAGGGTATAAGAGATGAAGGTGAAAATGAATGCTTTGCTTGTGTGATGTGAAATTTTGAGCAGGAGTGATGGTCACCCAGCTTTCACTTTATTTTAATGGTATGTTTTTGCCCATTTTTTGTTTGTTTGCCTTTCTGTGTTTTGTCAGGATGTTTGTATGGATTGTTTCTTGCTTGCCTTTGTCTCAGCCTTACCAACTGCCTTGTGAACCCACAGGGGCAAATCAGCACCTTTGCATGTGTGGCTTATCCTCCACTCTGCCTTGTCCTCTGGTTTTTGGCCAGGTTGATTGTCTTTGAATCTTTTCCCCTCCTTCTGTGCATAAAGCATTGGGGCAGAAGGAGGACAACAAACAGGATGGGATGGAGCTCAGACAATCTCTTCATTTCTCATGTGAGAAGAGCTGGATGTGATAGCATCTCTCCTCAGAGAAGCCAATGAGATGTTTCATATGGAGGCCACGTGGAAATGTGGGGCTCCGCTACCTACTGTTCTCCTTCTTATCCCTAGTGTCCTTCAAGGCACAAACCAAACCAAAGATTGCCGCCACACAACCTAGCAGTGCACTGCATTTTTGGAGTCTGGACGGACTTCAAAAGTAAGAGGAAATTTCCTCAAAAGCTGTTGAGGCTTGGTTTTATCTTCAAAAAACAGCTCTGCTTTCAAGCCTCTGGAAACTCTTACATCAGCAGATGCTTCTTCAAATTTATTTTAAGACTTCGACACTTCTTGCTTGCTTTGGTGGATTGGTGTTGCTCTCTTGTTTCTGGAGTAAGAACTCTAGTTTATTATGTTGTTATGTCATGTGTAATCAAATCACTTCTGACTTGCAGCAATTATTTGTACTGCAAAAGGTCATATTATTAGCATTTCTGCATAGGTCTCATAAATGCATATGGTTTTCTTTATTGGGTCAATCCATCACATTATGTGGTCTTTCTCTTTTCCTCCTGCCTAACTAGAATCCTAACTAATAAGGAACAATTGCAGTTACTAGATGACATTACAAGGATAAACTACACTATGGCCCATCATTACTATGTTTCACTCTAAGGGTAATTGCTGGGGCTGCAAGCTTTCAATACACTCGTGCCCATCTCACTGCTGGCTAGATATTACCCATGTGTCTTGGGGCTCATCCATGTCACTACCCAAAGCACAGCACTATATCCAGCTTTGGGGGAAAAACAGGACTAGCAAATTAATTCTCTAAGACTAAGGAGGTTTCCCTGTTTCTGTTTCTAGTGGCTCATATGTGTTTATTTTATTTATTATTATTAGAATTTTACCCCACCATTCTGGCCTAAAAGCCCACTCATATGGGAGGGGAGTAGAGCTCCCTTCTGCCTTTTGAAGCAGAAGGGAGTTTTAAAAGTAGTTTGGGATTGGACTCACAACTCAGCTGGTCAAAGAATAATTTCTTGTAAATTATTTTAAGCCCATGTTTCTTTCAGCCTAACAAACTCTTTATATTTCAGCTTATTTTCACAGGCCAAGTTGCAAACAACCCCTTTTCACATACTTCTAGAACAGTAAAAAATTCTGCCTTACTTGACTTGCATCTCAGGCCCCAAAGCATGTTGCCTGTTCTCAGAATTGTCTCCTAGGGCAGCAGCATCCAATGTTTCAGAAAAAGGCAGTTTGCTGCTATTTGAATCTGCCAAAACTGAACATTTCCCAGGTTTATTGATGATTTACTATAATATTCCACAACTGAGCCTTTGTTGAAAAGCTGAGGGAGTGGGGGAATACATACAATTGTTAGTGGGCCGATGAGTAGCATGTATTCTTACAGGCTCACCTATATCTGTGCAGCACAAGACAAACTGGTTGTGGGAGTTTTGCTGTATATAAATCCTGACTGCCCTCTAAATCACTTCCTTCCTTTGAAAGCTAGGTGTTCATGGACCATAAGAAGAAACATAGGAATGTAAAAATAAGGATCATTTCACAGAAAAAAATATTTAAAAGAGAGTTAGATGTTTATAGTAGTTAAACTGCATTACTACAGACAGGCCTCTGCTCATGACTTGAGTGGTTGGTAAATTGCTGGGGGGGGGGGGCAGCAAAGTGTTGTTTGTATAATTGTGTTGGAAACTACCCAGAGAGTGCTTTAGCACAGTGGGGCAGTATATAAGTAGAAACAACATCCTGAATGATCACTGATAATTCTCCTTGCTCATGCTGTCTCTTTTTACGCTCTGTGTTTTATAATCACTCTCTCTCTTCTGCCATGAGAAGAAACAGAAAACAAAATAAGACAGAAGCTACAGCGTTCCTCTGCACTTCCTTAGCCAAAGACACACAGCAGGATACCGTAGCAGCTACCAACCAGCCCCCCTACCATAGTCTATCCCTCTGCCTTCACAAAGTAATGGATATTCACAGCTGGAAAAACAATACGTTGTGCTGGGGAAAGGAAACAAAATGAAGGGAGGAGGTTCAACTTGGAGGCCATGTTGCTTTCAAAGAAGAGCTTTCCTTCTACCCTGAAAGATAATAACATTATGTGTTTCATTCAACAGAGAGGGAGCCTAGCTTTTTCTAACAGCATGATTAAAAATTGTGCATGTGAAATGTGTGTAGTGTGTGGGGGGGATCAAACTATGTGCCTCAGCAATTAGATGCACAAATGGAGCTCATGCTTATCTTCTGATTACCAAACATGGACTCAAAAATGCAGAACTGATACAACAGGCAACCGTCATAAGTTGAGGAAGTATGTCTTCTTCAAAATAAACACACTGTCTATAGGTTCATCCTAAATTTAAAAAAATCAGTTCAACATGACGCAAGAACTCATTCCCAATTAGCCTGATCTGTAGGCTGACAGCTTCTCAATAGGTATATTTCTTTCACATGTGACTAGTCAAACATCATCCCCCCCCCCAAAAAAAAATCCCAGGCCTTTCTATATACGCACCAATGTCACACAATATACAACTTACAGTAAACACTCCAAGATAGAATATTCTAAAAACAACACTTCTAGTTGCTAACAGCACCACAATTAGTTGTCCTTTGGTGTCACCTCCGGACTGTCATTTCACACATAACAACTAATGAAAATATTTTGGAATATTTTTGCAAATCCTACTTCTTATATGCCCTCCTCCTAATCAGGCTCATTATTTTGCCGTAATGAAATAGATCTCCAAATGGACCAGCTTCTTCTTCAGATCATAGAATCATAGATGCTGAATAATGAGGTAATAGCATTGCTAAGAACTCAGTGACCCACAATCCTGACAAGATTTGCAATAACCCCACTAAGAGTCAACAAAATTAGACCATCTTAAAACAATTAATGACTCGTGTCAGCAGCTGCAGGTGTCTATGGACCCAAATAATTGATCAATACTTAGCTTTAATAAAGTCATATTCATTTTCCAGAAGACTGGGCCAAAGCTGACAGGACTACATGAACTTCTTACCATTATTTTGACTGCATTTTGCATCTTGGCAGCTTTGCCAATTACTCCTCACCAAATTGGCTAAATCAAATTTTCCTCAATATTTTTTCCACTGGATTAAAATTCTCTAGTCATTGTCAAGTATGGATTGATGGAATTCCCACTCATCTCTTATAAGCTTGCCAATGGAAAAGATATTAGAGATGTCCTCCATCTCCCCTCCTATTTAGTACTATTAGACAAAATATTATCATTCATGGCTTTTCACAGGATTTTCTAGAGACTAAAATTTTATGCTGATGATCTTTTACTGTCTGTTTCAGAAGCTTAGTGTCTGTTTCAGCATTAATGAGAGAGATTAGTATGTTTGGGTATCTTTCTGGCTGTTAGATTAACTAGCCAAAATCTGAATTAATGCCACTGAAAGACAATACAGTGAGGAAGAAAAATGTAGTCAGACACGTTAAAAGCACTAGCCAATTTTTTCCATTGTACTCGGCATCTCTGAATTGCTGTCAGAAGAAGAAGAGGATGTATTACAGCTGAAGGAAGCCAAGACAGATGGGATATTGGATGATTCAACGAGTCGCACTCTCAGAGGTTCAGGGAGAGGACTGCCAGGGCGAATCTTACGAGAGAAGTCTCAAGGAACAAACGAACCCAGGCTGACGTTCTAGATATTTGCCCCAAGAAGCTCTGAGGTCTCTGGTTTTCAAAGCAAAAGCACAATGGTCATTTTGAACTCAAAGAGGCACCTGATTTGAAACAACTGGATGCCTAAGAGCTCTGAACTTGGCTGTTCCAGTCGGCTCGAGTACTGAAGGCAACAATCTAAACAGATCTAAACTGAACCCTGTTCCTGCCCGGCTTGACTCCTTGGAACTCACTGTGATACAGATTGACTTCTGACCCTGTCTCTGCCTGTTCACTGTTCAATGGGGGGAAACAATTTACTTGATGCTCTTGGCTTGATCTTTAGAATTCTGAACTGCAACTCAACACGTGAAATGGACTGGCTTTGGCTTTATAATATAGCTTCCTGTGCCTACCCAGCTCATCGGGAGAGGGGCAATTTGTAGCCTGTATAATTAAACGATAAAATGCAGACAGGGAGCTTTAAACTCTGTGAGATAGTGTATAAGCAACACACCTTGCTTGCTTAGGAAAAATATTAATTCTCAAAAATATTTTCCATATAATTGTGCTAATCCCAAATAGGCGAATTACTAAAATATCCATAGATTTAGATAGATGGATCCTGCTAAATCTCATTCTTTCAGGTAAAGCGAATGCACTGAGCTGGACTTGATTCCTCGGGAATCGTGTGTGTTTTAAGCGGGAGTCCTCTTTATATACCTTGTTAATTCTTTTCAGAAATGAAAGGCTTCATTTCAGACATTCTTGTAGGGTTCCTGTAATTCACATATTTCCTTGAGCAGGATGCCTCTTTCACCTAATGAAGGCAAACGGGGATTTCCAGGTATCATCAATCTGTTGAACTGTGCTAGTCTTTTCTTTGGAATTCTGCATCTGTATTAAATTACTCATTCGGGGCTGGGCTGGAATCTTTTCATTTATAGAATCATAGAAAAATGGAGTTAGAAAAGGCTCACAGGGTCAATTGAGCCCAACCTCCTATTCAATGCATTAGGAGTCTCTTTCTCAGCAGTAGGCATTGGGGTCAATTTATGCTAGATTAAAAAAGCTATTTATTCCCTTTACAGTTCCAGCTGTATGGAACTAGGGAACTTTGGCATGTAATTGTTTGGAAACTTCATTTAATACTGTGACAGGCACTTGATTTGAGAATTAGGAAGATGTCTTGCAGTGTGGCATTATTTTTAAAGAAAATATCCAATAAGCATCATATGCCGTCAATTCTGAATTATGGTGACAGTTTTCAGGGTTTCCTAGGTAAAGAGTACTCAGAAATTTACTTCTGGAGGCATCCTGGGACTCAGCCATTTGCCCAAGCCCAGATAGGATGCCTAGGCCACTAGCAAGGTCATGGCTAACGATCCATACTTAATGGGTGTTAGGAAGGTTTCTCGCAACCCAGGCCATTGTACATCTAATGAGCCTATTCAGACTATTGTCCACCTACAAGCCTATTCAGGCCATTGTCTATGTAGTGAGCCTATTCAGACTATTGTCCACCTACAAGCCTATTCAGGCCATTGTCTATCTAGTGAGCCTATTCAGGTCAGGGTGGTGTGAAACCAGGGTGAACTATAAATTGGAAGCCTCGCACCAACTTCTCTCAGATTGACAAAGCTCCTTAGATGACTACCAAAACATTTCGATCTCACAAGGAAAGAAGTCCAGTTGCCATGACTCAACTTTTGGATAACCTCACTTGGATGACTGAGAATCTTCACATGCACTAGAATAGGCTCACTGAGTCAAAAGGGATTTGATGAGTCAACTCCTCTCTACCTCCATTGATTCATATGGGTCTACTTTAAACTTGACTTACTTTAGTGTAATACGTTTCACACATACCCCATATGAGCCTGCCTAGGCATTAGGATAATCAGAGGAAGGCTTTCTCTCAGTCACACTCCTCACAGGTGTGTTTGGTGAGTACACCTGTACTTGGGAGAGGGCAATCTCTGTTGCTGTTCGGACTCTGCAACTCCCTCCCATGGAAACTAGGCTGCCCTCATGTCTGATGTCTTTCTGCAGGAGGACAAAGACCTTTCTACTCAGGCATAGGTTACCTTAATAACTGGTGGTTTGAGAGCAGTTTTAAATGGAATATTGTGCTCTGTTGTTAACGTTTTTAATATTGATCTTAGTATTATTTTAATGTAACACTCATTTAATTCTTTTTTAAATATTTGTATATCTCTTGGTTTTTAGCTTTTTAAATACTGTTTCATGATGTAAGCCACCTTGGGTCCTTCCAAGAAACGTAGGATGAAAATATTTTAAATAAACAAACTAGAATAGCCCCACAAGGGTTGACTCACCGGATCCCCACTGATTCGACAGCCCTTCTTGGGTGCAATTTACGACAGTAAGCAACAGGAGTTCAGATGCTATCTTGCTTAAGTTAAGAGTGAAGCCAGTCTCACAATAATGTCAGTCCACTCTAAGGGTCAATACGGAGAACAACATACTAACAAACGCTCTGGAGGAGCCTAGCAGCAGGGCCAATAGTTAAACCACAGTGAAATAATGAAGAACAAGTCAAAAGAAAGAGCAGGGAGTCAGATAATAGGCAAGGAGAGTTTCACAAGGAAAATGAAACACCATTCAAAGTCAGGAACCAGACAAGTCATAGTGAGAAGCATGGTTTTCACTGACAACTGTAGGGCTTCACATAGCTTTATTCTCAACAGTTTGATTTAGCCAGAAAGGAGGTTTGTGGCTGGGTTTCCTTGGGCGTAGCCCTACAGTATTTAAATTTCTCTTCACATAATGTGATAATTACTCCTAAGGATTCACTTCCATGTAACTGCATTTTTCCCACTAATGAATTCATACGGAACCTTTACAGTATCTGCAAGTGTCCCAAGGGCTAAAACTCTTCAATTGGGTTCCCAGTTTCTGAAGGTGCAGCCATTTGCAATTTTGCCATCCTTTCTCATTTTCAAGCATCTCAGTCTCAGTCCTACTGGGTGACTCATCCACTTGCAGCCATGACATTTTCAATTTCATGATACACCCTGATGTCCAGGCTTGTTGATTATTCAAAGTCAGTGTTGCCTCTCTGTATTTTTTCCCCTTGGTATGCACAATATACTAAGCCATGGCTTAGATCTAATTCATACCCCGCAGATGACATGGAGGCCATGCATTGCATTTTAAGGGCTGTTTCTCTTGCTTAAAGAATCCATTAACAACCATCCTAAATCTAACCTTCAGAATAAAGACAATCAAAAGATTAAAGTGGAGGTTTATTATATAATCTATACAAATCAAAATAAGCAAAAAATCGTCCTGATTTTGATGTGAACAGACATGACGTTGAGAAAAACATTTCCTCTTTTAGGTATCATATGATATAAAAGGTTGGTAAAACCTTTATGTGAGCCTCTGAAATCTCACCCAGAAGCAATGCTCAACCACAGCAAAGTCAAATGGTTGAGGTTCTCATTACACCCACAAAGTCATAGTTGATATATGAGTTAGTAATTCTAAGCAGTGGGTTTTAGAGCTTCCTCCATCTCTCAGCAGAATTTCTCTCTACGTTTTTATTTATCACGAAATCAAACTGCCAAGTCTTATTTAAAGCTCTTTGTTCATTTAAAATATTAAACAATATACATTAAATTTTACTTTACATTTAAAATAAATTAAGTGACAAAAGAACAGGAAGGTAGATGACATTGCCCCATAAATCCTTACAAGCTGTCACAGGTGAAGCTGAAAATACAACAGAGCCCGGGGAATCATGTAACTTTGCAACCATCCGGGGAGCCCTGCCTGTTCTCAAAATTGCATCATCCAACATATTTTTGACTGATATGAAGCGCCTAGTGCACAATTGTCTTGGAAGCAAGATACAGACACAAAACAGAAATGATACACGAGCAGTCTCTATATACTGGGATGGCAGTGGTGGGGATTTATGTTACCATGAATCTCCTCTTCAATGATTTTACATGCTGGAAAAGTAAGAAACATAACAAACTGATTCAACAAGAATTTTTAAGCCATGCCATGAAGCAATTCGGCACAACGACAGGATTGGTTCAGTTAAGAAAATTTTAAAATGAGACATTGCCCTCCTTTAGTAAGCTATATTAAATTTTTTCTGGACACGGGGTGGAAGAAATGTGATAGCTGCAAATAGGCTCTTTTCAGTGAAGGTCTTAGCTCAGATGACATATGGAGCCCCATACTCTGTTCCAGCCAACCTGGCTGCCTTGGAAAAACAGCAATCCAAATTCTTAAGAGCTATATTGCAGCTTCCTACACGTGCATCAAATGCAGCCATAAGATTAGAAACAAGACTGGTAACAGTTGAAGCAAGAATATGGATCGTGGCTATCACGTATTGGTTAAAGCCGAACCATAACACCACAGGTTTAGTGCATTTGACACTGCAAGATACCTATGACTCCCCCCCACCCGGCAGAAGATACTGGAACACAAATCAGGGTATTATGGATTTTCACAACATTATCTGTTGTCAATGGACATGACCCAGGCCAAATCTATTATAAAGCAAAGGATATTAGATGTAGAACGACAGCATGGCCTAAATAAAGCTAAAGGAATTATAAGATCAAATCCTTTGAATAGAGTCCTACCTATGCCATATTTAAATGACTTAGAAAGTCCAGAATCTAGAAGAGCCTTTATGTTATTACGCATGGACCTATTGCCCTCTGCAGTATTGCTGGGAAGATATAATAATATTCCCTATAAGAGTTGATTGTGTGTTTGTGGTGAGGGAACCATTGAGATGCTGAGCCATGTGCTACTGGACTGCAAAATATATAATCATATCAGGGAATGGTTTATCAAACCGATTATATCTTCCATGGAGGGTAGAAATAAGGAAGTGTGTTTACAGAAGCTTTTGGAAAACAAGAGTAGGGAGATTACTAAAAGAGTAGCCAGTTTTGGGAAGATGGCTATAAAGCTAAGAATTAGCTGGATAAGTAATCAAGATAGAGCAGGGAGTGTTTGAAAAATACAAGGTATTAAGTTATTTACATACAGTTTCTTGTGTAGGCTGTATAATTAACTATGTATATGTTGATACCATTTTAGAGATTTTTTAACATTTTTGTGTACACTTTTAACTTGAATTTTAACTTTTAAATTAAACAGTAAGGTATAAATACAGTCAACTTCTATTCTAATCCTCGATGGTTATGTGTTGCCCGTGAATATAGATATTCGGATATGACTGATTGCCATACTGCTTTTATTGTATTTGTATTTGTATATATATATATATATATAATGGCCATTGGCTATAATAAAAACTAATTTGATGGTAAGTACCACTACACTGAACTGTTGCTGAAATCCTGTTACTTAGCATAAATAGAGCAGGCCCACTCAATGCATGGCAATTTGATGAATTAATTCCTTCATATATTGTATTGATTTAACAGGGCATACTCTTGGTGCAATTTATTACACTGAAATAAGTTACAACTAGAATAAGTCCATTTGGAACGATGCAACCTCATCAAAAGTCCATTGATTCAATGGGCCAGTTCTAGTGTTACATAATACAGAAAGTGACAGGTTTACCAGTATTCTGAGTACATATAACACATTTATTTAACAGACTAAATACTTTGTGGGGTGGGATTTAACCCCTCCATTGGGCATTCAGGATTCTTTCTAGTCAGTATATGACTTCAAGGTATGGAGACTGCTGACCTATGTACACCTTTTCGTTGAAAACAAAGATTGTTTTTTTTTTAAATGTTACAATTAAACTTGAAACAGGAAACCAAGCCAGGTATTTCTAAAAATATTAAAAATATTTTCACCAATACTGAATATACTCAGCACACCCAGATGGATTTTACGGTATGTGTGTATGTGTTTTGTTATGTTGTCATCGCAGTGTTTCTTGAAATCCCACCCTAAGACCATACTTGAACAACAGGAACATGATGCATAAATAATGGCTCATCTGAGTTTCATTTGGTTTCCCAAACTGCATGCTTCAAATCCAAAGGAAACTTTGGGCTGACTCCTTACCAAACTCTACTTCTCAGGGACGCAAAGTGATCTGAAGTACATAAATAAGGGCATGACTTGAAAATGACCGGGAGGCACAACTCTAAGTATAGTTGTGAATTTTTCAGGCTGTTTGGCTGTGTTCTGGAAGATTTTCTTCCTGATGTTTCACCAGATTCTGTGGCTGGCATATTCCGAGGGTAAGGAGCTCAAGGAACCAGGACTTAATCTCTGTACTCTGGAGTACAGAGTGAGTGAGACTGTTTTGTTTTTTTTTTTTAAGTTATGGGAAAGAGGAAATTTGTCCTATTCAGGAGAAGAGGTGTTAGTCATTGTATTGTGATGAAGGGATTAAGAAGTTTTAATGCAATCAGGGGTAGCAACGATCCTTGATGGGTATAATTAGCTGTTCTATTGTGTGAACTAATCGCTGTTCCTTGTGGCTGGGTGAGAATTATTGAGATTTGAACTTTTGCACTCTGCAGCTTTTAGTACTGGAAGCCAAGCTTTGTTGATTTTTTGACTTTTTTGTTGAAACTGTGCTTAGGTTTGTGGATTTCAATGGCTTCCCTGTGTAGTCTGACATAGTAATTGGTAGTGTTGTCTAGTACCTCTGAGTCCTGGAAGAGGATTTCATGCCCAGCTTGTGTCCAACTGCTGCTGATTTTTCAGATTGTTTTAATCTGCAGTGTCTTTCATGTTCTTTGATTCTGATCTGGATGCAGCATATTGTTGTCCCAATATATACCCGGCCACAACTACAAAGTATCTGGTATATTCCTGCAGTGTAGGAGTATACCCAGTCTCACCCACTCTGCAGTGTAGGAGTAAAACCCAGTCTCACTCACTCTATATACTCCAGAGCACACAGAGAACTTCCTGGTTCCCTGAGTTCCTTGCCCTCTGAAGATGCCAGCCACAGAGTCTGGCGAAATGTCAGGAGGAAAAACTTCCGGAACACGGCCAAACAGCCCAAAAAACTCACAACTCCTATCAGATCCCAGCCATGAAAGCCTTCGACAGTACAACTCTAAATATGTTGTGCTGACATTTGCAGTTGGCATAATTATGTGCCGCTTGTCACGAGCAGATGCAGCTTTTAACAAGAAAGAAGCTTTGATTCATAACTGTCAAAAGGCAATTAAGGACAGGAAAACCAAGTTCAAAGACCAATTAAAAACAAAACACGTTCTGGGAAGTCCAAAACACTAAAAATTCAGTTATCAAAAACTATTAATATTTTTCATTTATAATGAGCTTGAATATGAGAATCTCAGTAGAATGTAATTTTCACCTCACACACCACCTTCTAAAATGCTGCTTAAAATATTTGGTTGGTAATCACTTTCCAATCACCTTGGAAAACAGGTGAAATACCTCTGTAGATTCGAAAACACAGCCATATAAGTAATTGTTCAATCAGAAAAGATTCTTCCACGAGGAAAAAAACTATGTCATGGCTGTAGACTAGCTAGAGAATGAATAAAGAGGCATTGTCTCCACTGGAGGTAACACAACTGCCACTTCAGCACATTTCCTAGATTTGTCTATGCTTGCACCCGCTCTTTGTTGGGTGTTGAGGTTTAAAACACTATGCCAAATCCTAAGCAATCACAGGGAGGCCACCCAGGAAAAAACATTGCTGTGTTCACTAGAATTCATTGTCAGAACTAATGGGACAGAGTAAGCTTATGTCAGTATTTCTAACACTTTCTCTAGTTGCAGGTTTTGCAGTGAATGTGTGCAAATAGAAATCACAGGAAATCATTATGAGGACCTATCACTGGAAGGCACAGAGGGGTCTTCTGACCCAGACCCCACAGGCAGTCTCAGTAGGGTATCTGTATCTACAGCAGGCATGTCCAAACTTCGGCCCTCCTGATGTTTTGGACCACAACTCCCAGAATTCCAAGCCTGTATTTCCAATGGCAAAGGACTGTGGGAGTTGTGGTCCAAAACATCTGGAGGGCTGAAGTTTGAACATGCCTGATCTACAGGATCACTATCAACATTTCCAGATACCTGTGGCTTTCCGCACCCCTAAATGCAACATACAAGGAGGCAAGTCTTGCAGCCTTTTTCCAGCCCCCTTGTGGTCTTTCTCCCACATCCGTAGATGCTGCATCTAGGGTTTGCTACAACCTGTGGTTTCAGACATTCACAGTACTTCACGTAACACAGGTGGCATTGGGAAAAGTCAGACCTTTCTGTTGTGCTGTTCTTTGAGAAGGATAATGACATTGTTTCTTACTCACTACTTACCAGTAAGTTCTCGAAATCTTCCCTGGCAAATACTAGTCCTAGCTATTTTCAACAACAAGCCCAGGACAAAAATGCATATGCATAAAAGCAATTAATATCCATGATTTAATTAATTAATTACTTAATTAAATAATACCACCACTTCTCTTTGCAATAGTCTTTTAACCATTTGTAAAAACCATAAGGGACAAAATTAAAACCATGGAAAAGACTAAAATGTCCCCTTCTGGGAAGAACTGCAGGCTTCAAGATGCGTGTCCTTTCAAATTTCCTTTCCCCATCCTTCCCAATCAGCATATCACAAATTTAATTTATGATCTGGCAGGGTACTCTAGAAGCATTCATAGCTGGTGGAAATGGGGAAAACAGTCACGAAAACTGTGCCTTAAATTCCAGCATCCAGGGGGTATAGCTGCATCAAATTCGAAATTACATTTTACAGTCTTCCAACGTAAGCAATTAGCTCTTGCAATAAGTGAAAATGAAAACATTCCCTGGGCAAATATAGAGATGAATCCCATACATTCAAAGTTGCAGTCACATCCTTTGCTTCGTTCCAGTGAAACAAATTTTAATTAAATTGTGGCGATATTAAACACTTAAAAATTATAGAAGAAAACTTTTTTACTCTTTCCTCCCTTTCTGTCCATTTGTGAGTCACTAACTACAAACTGTTTAAAGGACTGGAAAGCAAAGGAAATATATATGCAGAAATCCTTTTGGAATAACTACAACAGATGTAGTTACATCAATAAGACTTCACTGAGGCATACAACAGTGCAACCCACAAATATTTAAATCGTCAGAAACAGATATGGAAAGACTTATAGGCACAAACATCAAGAGGCCTGATTTCCAATATTTATTTATTTGTTTATTTATTTATTTATTTATTTATTTATTTATTTATTTGTTTGTTTGTTTTATATACTGCTCCATCTAGCTACACGGCTACTCTGGGCGGTTTGCAAAGTTGAACAGATATCAAACCAACAAACAAATGTACCACCACACTGAATGCCTTCAGGGTCCAAACACACTCTCTTGTGCATTTTTACTGAAGCATACAAAGCAGGGTGTTCACCACTACAGAGTGATGTCTCTGGTTTCGAGGACTCACCACCAAAGGTGTGATCTGCCCCCACAGCAGATACCTCGTTTAATATGGAGGCTGTGTGGTGCATCTACAATGTACAACTGCAAATGTCTGGGGAAAACTTACCGGTATTTCATTACCAGAAAATGTGGCAAAAAGACTGCTCACAGATCACCACAGAAGAACAAACAAGGATATGGGCCTTCCTGCTGCTTAATTCGCCAGTGATCTTCACAAGAGATCAAGCAGGAAAAAAAAACTGTGTATTGCTTAAATACTTGATTACCATGATGACTTTGGCCGCAAAAATGGATATAGCTTGATGTTGAAATGGAGACACCTATCTGTGCTAGACCGCCTGGATAATGAGAATATGGAACACTGAAATGTCGGAAAAACTTACACATAAAGTCAGACTTGCCAGAGGCGTGACTCAGAGAGCTAAACTTACTGAAACCTAGCATCGTTTTATTTTGCATGAGCAGAAAGGTTATAGGAGATCCCCAGCACGTCACACCCAATTCTAGAAAAGTGTTTGATAAAACATGGTGAGAACTAGCTAACCTACAGGCCATGCAATAAAACAATCAATCAGAAGTACTAAATTAGGTCCCAAGAGTGTTTCTTCATTTGATACTGTATAAACTCTATGAGCCAAAAAAGGTTTATTGTTTATTATACATTATTTTATAATCTGATAAAACCTCAAAAGTTGTGGTAGGATTTCTTTTTAAAATCTGTTTTATAAATGCAAATAACTCTATAGGTCTACTACTACCACTGTTTGACCAAGACTATGGCATGCAGAAGGTAGAATGTAAATTTTCTCCCATGCCACAGTATTAATGAACCCCTCAGTAAGTAACCATTAAAATCAGAAAGTAAGCACTCATTGGAATCAAAATTGTCTTTCCTATTATTTATTTATTTATTTATTTATTTATTTATTTATTTATAGAATTTTTTAGCCGCCCCACTACCAAATTATATGTGCCATAGCTTATCATATGTGTTTGTGAAATAATTTTTAAGTCAACAGTTAGGAGTTAAATTAAATCAGTAAGAAGTTTCTACAAATTAGCAAATCTCAACTGTATTGCCACGGCATAAGCTTACAAGGCTTTGTATGCATTAGGGAATTATATGTACTTATGCTTCTTCATAGTTGCATGGATAATAACCATCAGCATCATGACATATAAATGTCTACACATGAGGGAATACCATTTTATACAGCTTCGCTGCTTAAGCAATGCCTGTAGTTACACCTATATGGCTCATTATAAGAGAAAGCCCAGATAGACCAGTTATTCTAATGTACAGTATTTGGACAATTCTTCTCATAAGAACATAAGAACATAAGAAGAGCCATGCTGGATCAGGCCAAAGGCCCATCTAGTCCAGCTTCCTGTATCTCACAGCGGCCCCACCAGATGCATTTGGGAGCTCATGAGACTCCTCATTGGCTATCATCCCTTCATTGGTTAACTTGGCTGCTCTAAGGTTGCAAGGCTGTGAACAGGAGTACACCTTCCAAGTGGCTGTGAGGGCTGGGGCTTGAAGGATATACAGACCAGCAGTATCTGAAGGGCCACAGTTGCCCACCTCAGAAGAAGAAAATTATCCCATTCCATTACTATGTAGTGAATGAATTTTTAAACTAAAGGCAGCACCAGATACACAATCCAAGGTCAGAGCCAGGTAAACAAGCCAGCCTCCAAGAGTTCTAAGGTAAATCAAATCCAGTCCAAGGTTAAGACAAGCCGCAAGAAACCACCACAAGCAGGAAACCAGTAGGCCCTAGAACCCCCAGTTGTTTCCTGCAAAGAACCTGTGCCTCAGAGCCTGTCATTTATGAAGCTTCACTCCTCTCATTGATTTCAGCTGTAGCCTGGCTGCATCACTACATACTATGAGGGAAAGATTACCGTACGTGGTTTCTGAGGGAAAGAATAAAGCTAACCTTTTACAACTTGGAATTTTAAATTCATCCAAAAAGAAATCAGTTCCATAAATTACAACAATATTTTAATCTAAATGAATGTTTTTCCTGGCTACTAACGCGCACTGCTTATAAAATTCTTGCAAGAAAATAATTTAATTCAGATACCTTGGTTCAGTCTAACAGAATTAAAACAAATACAGCTTTCCATCCAAGCATATATTTAGCAGTATGGTGGTAAATAAGGTAACAGGTATTTTACTACATTTTAAAAAGTGTTACCATGTTATTTTATTAGATAATGCAAAACATATGGCTTTTTACTCAAGCTGGTATGCCTCACACATAGATGTCAAAGACAGCTCTTCGGTAGGATATTATAAAGTACTGTGCAGTATAAGAAAATGTGTGAACTTATCTATCTGGTATTGCAGGTGCAGAATCTCTTTGTAGTGGATCTTCAACTCCAGCTGTGAATTCATGGTACTGGTAAGGAATTTAACATTCATTTACAAGTTTCACCAGTTTCAGCTGGGCTGCTAACACAGGTCTATCTAAGGGTGCTCCAAGTCTTGGAAGACAGAGAGGAGTGGACCAGGGTCACACTTAACGGACACAACTCAGTAGAATTCACTCCCCCAGAATGCATTAGACAGTGATCTGCATTAACCTGCTTGCAGTAGATTACCAATGTTACATTTATTATTTTAACAGCAACCTTATTTGTGTTACAGTCAGTTTCTCCTATTTTTACTGTTAGCTTCTACGGCTAACAGTACAGCTAAAACAGAAACACAGTTTAATGCCTGAGAAATTGAACTGAATTCTTTCTGAGAGCTTTTGATTTAGAAAGTAGCCAAGCTCAAAGACTGCATGTTGAAATATGCATGCTTTATCCTTAAAAACAAAAGCAATGGGCAGGCACTTCAGGAAGAATCGAAGAATTACACTTATCAATTTGGGCTTAACCCGAGGCATATAAAATAATTTTGTGGAGTTGAACTTGGGAAGGCAGTTCATTTCATCATATTCTTCCACTTCCACTTCATCATTTGTCAACCCTCGATTTCAAACTTAGTTCAACCTAGATTCACAGGACTTTGTTATAATTTGTTTGTCTAATAACAACGAAACCCAAACAAACCAGTGTGCAATCCCAGAAGAATTAGATCTGGGAATAACACTATTAAGTTATTAAGAGAAAATAACTGATCTTCAAGAGGACTAATCAGTCTCGGTGGAAATTTTTCTCTTCTCTGCTGTAAAGTCGATTCTGACTTATGTTGACCCTTTGCAGGGTTTCCTAGATAGCAAGTACCCAGAAGTGGTTTGCCATTCCGTTCTTTGGAGAACATCCTGGGACTGTGCAGCTTGCCCAAGACCACACAGGCTGTGTCTTATGGAATACACAGTAGGGAATTCAGCTCCCATCCTTTGGCTACGTGGCCAGGCAGCCTAGTGGAAATGGAGAGGAGCAAAAGAAATTCAGCAGAAAAGACAGGTATAAATTGAGGCAATTTGTAATTTTAATTTTCCTCTTAGCTAAATGAATTGAGTAAAAAAATCTCATGTGACCAGGGACAGACACAAATGTAATTTTTTAAGAAATCCAGTGTTTGTGAGCAGTGTCATGAAATTATTTAAAGCTAAGTGATGCTTAAAAAATTAAATAGCCCATTCACTCTTTCAATTGGATCACCCAATGACACTTTTAAAAACACAATGAAGTGAAAGATTGAAGTAATTAGCGGTGAATGGCCATCACCTATTTTTTTTTCATTCTTGAGCTCCAAAATCAGACAAGTAAAACAGATAGATAGATAGATAGATAGATATATAGATAGATAGATAGATAGATAGATAGATAGATAGATAGATAGATA
>JAHTLZ010000289.1:941209-951441 GCA_023846285.1 Phrynocephalus versicolor
AGATAGATAGATAGATAGATAGATAGATAGATAGATAGATAGATAGAATGTCTGAAATAGTCAGTGCCCTGCTAATTTCAAAGTAAAATTTAAGGCTAAATCCATATATACTACTAGTATGAATTCAACTAGTATGGGCCCATTGACCCACCTGCCACATTCTGGTGGGTCGGGCCTCAGTTGACCTCTGGAAGATCCGCTCTGTCAGATATTCAGGTCCCAAGCCATGGAGGGTTTTGTAAGTCAAGACCAATAACTTGAACCTTATTCGGGAAACATAGGGTAACCAATGCCAATGGGCCAGAACTGGGATGATGTGGTCATATCTGCCTGCACCAACTACCAGTCTGGCTGCTGCATTTTGTACCCACTGTAGTCTACGAATAAGGGTCAAAGGCAACCCCACATAGAGAGTGTTGCAATAATCTATCCTCGAGATCACAAGTGCCTGCACAACTGTTCTCAGGGATACCTCGTCCAGGTACAAGCAGATCTGGCCAATCTGCCGAAGATGGAAAAATGTGGATTGGGAGACGGCCGCCACCTGGGCTTCCAGGGATAAAGCCAGATCCAAAACAATGTCCAGATTCCTCACTCTATCCACCAGCTGAAGGGTAATACACACCAGACTGGGGAGAGGGCCACTGTATCCAGCGGCCTCATATAGATGCTAGACAGCATGGGGGAGATTGCCAACCCCTGGGGTACCCCTCAAGGGAGCATCCAAGGAGCCGACAACTCCTCCCCTAGCTTAACACACTGAGGATAGCCACCAAGGAAGGACCGGAGCCAACTCTAGGTCCCACCATGTAAAGCCGACCCAGCAGGATACGGTGGTCGACAGTATCAAAGGCTGCTGACAAATCCAGGAGGATCAACAAGGTAGAGCAACCCCTGTCAGCCCCCCTGAGGAGGTCATCTTGCACCATGACCTTGGCTGTCTCAGTCCCCCAACATGGCCTGAACCCGGACTGGAATGGATCCAGGACATGATCCTCCTCCAGTGAATATGTGAAATTTTCAGAAGAGGCGACCTTCCAACCTCCTACTGATTCAACAGACCTATTTCAGTTGTGACTTAATACTAGACTTCTGCTAATAAATTGCAAGTTTAGAAAAGATTTAAAACAGCTAATATAACTAACATCTAAATATTTAAAAGCTTGAAAAACAAACCTAAAAAAGAACATATGCCCAGCATTCAGACTGGGCTCAGTCTTGCTCAATGTTGTTCATAAAAGCCTGATCATCTTTAATTTGTGTGTGTGTGTGTGTGTGTGTTGTGTCGCTACTGTCATTTTCTTGGCAGGAATACTGGACTGGTTTGCTAGTTCCTACTCCAGACACCTACAGCACCTGGTATTCCATGGAGGTCGCCCATCCAAGTACTAGCCAGGGCCGACCCTGCTTAGCTTCTGAAATCAGGCGAGATCGGATGTGCTTAGGGCATCTAGGCAGCTCATCTTTAACTTGCTGAAAAGAAAAAAAAAGGAGGGGGCAACCCAATCTCCAAAGGACAGCATTCCATAATCTGGGAACAGCCACAGAAAAGACCTTTTCTTGTATCCGTGTGCAAGATGCCTGTGAGAACAGCAGGGCCAAGAGAAGGGCATCTTCTGAAGATTTTAGGTGCTGGAAGGTCTCACATGGGAGAGATATGATCCTTTAGATAGCCTGGACCCAATTCACATAAAGCTTTATAAGTTAAGAACCATCACTTCGAATTAGGGGTAGAAAAATGGACTGGCAGCCAATGAAGGATCAAACTATTGAATTTTTAACTGACATGGGCCAGTTACAGCTGAAACTGTCTTCAAAAGCAGCCCCATACAGAGTGGGTTACAGTAATTCAAAATGGGATATAACTAAGGCATGTGACATTGCAGCCAAACCAGACAGCTGAAGGAACAGGCACCAGCTATAAGAGTAGAAATTTTCATCATCATCATCAATTAATTAATGTCGGTGTTTTTACTTCAAAGTACAGACAGAAGCATGAAAAATTGACATGAAAGCTCAAGATAAGAGAAGCTGCAATCTTGAATGAACAGAAAGCATATTTGACGACCCTGAAATAAGGATGGCCATTTCTTGAAAGAAGAGGAAAAGGTTTGTTGCTTCCTGTTGGTCTTCACAAAAAAAGGTGAACAGTACAAATTTCTACATGCTAGCAATGGTGATTTTTAGAGCTTCTCAGTCCTCAGAATGCATGACAAAACTGCTGTCTGATAAATCCTTCTTTTTCTACCCAGAGATAACAAACGTGATTCATTTGCTTTGTGTCCTTTTTATACCACCAGATAGATTTCTTTCAAGGAACAAGAAAGCTTTCGAGTTTAAGCTTGTAGGATCTGAAACAGCCGGAACCATCCTTCAAACAATAATAGCAGGAAGAGAGAACTGGGGATAGATTCTTTTTTTATAAGCTTTTAGCACAATTAAATCACAATATGCTGATCCACCTCAGCTTAGGTTACCCTTTTAGCAGACTGTTACAGGTGCCAAAGCTCTGATGTGAATTAAATAGTCTCTCTTCCCCTCCTAGTGGTCTGGTTGTTGGAAAATAAAACATGAGTAAAACAAAGCACTCTTTGACAGAACAGTTTCTATTTATATGCTGTTTGTGTTATTCAGAGGATCTCACACTGCTCTCAGAGGAACAGGAACAGGAACCTAAGACAACCTAGACACATGCAACTATAGAATGGTTGCCATTTTAAATCTTCACTGTATGTTTGAAGATAGCTGAAGTACCTGCTGACATCTAGCATCCACACACAGTTGCTTCCTATGTGCACAAATGCAACATTAAACCATTTTCTTTAACTTTCCATTAAAACCTTCAGCTAGCATGAGCGTCAATGTGGTATAGTGGATTATGTGACAGAGCTAGAAACCTTAGGTTCAAATCAGATATGGAGCACATTACAATATTTTGCATAATTAATGCCCTCTTAATATGGATTGTAGTGAGAATAATATGGGCAATCTCTCTCTTCGATTGTGACTACAAAATCAGAATGATTTGGCACTGCTGTGGTGAAGTCTATTTCACATTGATTATTATCTCTTTACTTTTTAGTCCATGCAGATGGTGGTTTAGCATGGAACTAACATATCAATGCAATGATAAGGCAATTTAGCACTAAAACACACAGTTTGTTTTTTTAAAAATTCAAAGGCATACTTAGGTTTTCCTGCTGCCCAAAACATCACAACCAGCTAAGCATGTCACCAGATTGCCACCATAGGCATGTTCTTCATCTTTATGGAGAACAAAACAATTGATCACACAAGGAAAGCAACATTCAAATTGCTCCAGCTTTAAACAATAAGAAGTCCTCAAGGACAGGGGGAAACTTTGCATCTGAACCAAAAGGGGCTGGATTGATTTACATTGACCTTTGTGTTGTTGTGTGAGCAGTTTTAAGAAGTTCAAATTCATCCATTCTATCCCTGCAACAAATTCTTTGTCCAACTGTTATAAAAACACCTGGCGGGCCACAATTGATCACTCTGGTGTAGGAAAATGAAGACCAGCAGTACTTCAGGGGCAAAATATATGTGTTCATGCAAAAGATTCCAGTTTGTCTTTCTGGAGTCTTTATAAAACGCTAAGCAGATAAGGCAGGAGCTAATGTGGTGTAGAGAACAGTGTGTTGCATTAGGAGTCAAAAGACCTGCAGAGCCATGGAAATTAACAGGCAGAGAGAGTGGCAAAAGTAATACTAATTAAATAGCTCACGTATCGTAAAAACCCCAGTAAGGTCACCATTAAGTGAGTGCTACATAACACACACACACACACACACACACAAGGAAGAGGCTGGTTTAAACTTCTGGAAAGACTTCCACACAGCTGTTGCCAATCTAAAGGAGCCATTGATCTGACTTGTACCAGAGCGGCTCCGTATCTTCCTAAGAGCAAGGGCAATATCGGAATGACAGCTGTCAAACTGCTGGTTACCCCATCTGCCCAAGCTTAACAATTCTGAGATGGAGCTACATTGCATATCTAAACAAGCTAATCTTAGCTGGGTGTTTTGGGTTGTTGTTTTTTAATCCTCTAAACTATAAACTAGATATATTTTTAAGGAAAAAAATCTATTGGAGAGTAATTTGAGCAAAACACATCTGGGAAATATTCCAAACCTAAATGAGTTCTTTGTTAGTGCTTTGCTGGACTCCCCCTCCCTGACCGTATCTATCAGTAAAAGACTCCTTGGTAACAGGTCACGTAGCAGCAGTCATTTTAAACAATTTAATCAAGGATAGATTTCTCCAGAGAGCACTAGACATGCCTGCTACATCTCACTTGAATTCCAGACACATCTTAGATACGCAATAAAAATGTCCCAGTGACGAGGAATCCCTCTGTCATGGTGAAAGCTGAAAGTCAAAGGAGCATGTGGTATCATAGGCCTATTCTTTGTACATTCCCGGCCATTTTAAAGAACAGTCAGGTGAAGCCACAGGCACACGTTAAGGGCATAATAAAATATTCTGATTTACACATTGTCTACATAAAGGAGCCATCCCCAGCTTGGTGTCTTCCAGACGCACTGAATGACAGTGCCTATTGTCCCCAGTCAGCATGGCCTGGACATATTGCCTAAAGGCAATGGGAACTGTAGTTAAGTGCACTTATGGGAAACCAGGCTGGGGGAAATTGTCTTGAAGAACAGCTCCAAGGCTCCCAAGTAAACCACCCTTTGAATCTAGGGGTTAGGTTTTAATGTCATGTTGTCTTTGTTTTTTGTTTTTTTATGAGATGAGGAAATAATGATGGGAGGTAGACTGGAGGTGGACTATTATTTATTATTTATTTTATTTTGAGTATTTTTGAAACTATGCCTTTCTCTTTGGAAAAGGACCCAAGGCAGCTTACAGTAATGAGGGACAATATATTGTCCAGTACAATTAAGACAAGTTCAGGTTTAAGAACAGGGGGTTGAGGGGTATCTTATAGCATTAGAAGGCAATATTAAAGCTAAAAGAGACTGTGACCAGTAAAGAACATAAGAACATAAGAAGAGCCATGCTGGATCAGGCCAAAGACCCATCTAGTCCAGCTTCCTGTATCTCACAGTGGCCACATCAAATGTGTCTGGGGGAGCACAAGCGCAGTCTAAAAAGGGACTCTTGTACATATTATTACTTCCCGTTAAGAGAACTCCCCGTCCCATCAGTTATATGCACACAGATATTGTTGCACTTGTCTTTTACACAGCTCAAATAACTTGACCAAGAACCGGAAGAGGGCTGAAGATGAGAGTCAACATACAAGCCTTCTATTCCTAAATATAGTATAAGGTAAAGCCCCCCCCCCCCCGTGTACGACTCTAGGGGCAATGCTTATCTCCGTATTCAAGCCAAAGAGGCAGTGTTGTGCAAGTCCATGGTCATGTGGCTAGCATAGCTGCAAGGAAGCTACTAGAGGTGTATTACTTGTCAAGAGATGCTGTGCTCTGTTGCTTTCAAATGTGTTATTAGTATGACTTTAATTACCATTTTAAAAATAATACTTGTTTAATCCCTTTTAGTTGCTGTATATATGCTGCTTTTCGCTATTAAATATCATTCTTTTGTAAAGTTGTGTTTTTTTAAAAAATAAAAAAGCAGTTTTCTTTCTCTCTTTTTTTAACCCTGTTTCAGTTTGTCTTTTCTGTGCAACCAGTTACTACTTGATGTTACTTCACCAAACATTGATTCTATCTTCTGTGAACCACAGCATTGTCTGCAGATGGCTCTGATAATCGTCCACAACTCCATCCTCTGGACCACCATCCCCAAAGGTTGCCATTCCCTTTAAAATTATAGAACAATTTGAACGGTTTAAATGTTTCAACATTTCATATATGCCAACAAAATATATAATGGATGTCTCTTGTGGTCATGTAACTCTCCAGTAATAAAAAAAATATTAGCAAGTTCAATATACATCTCACCAGATACTATACTTCCACTTTATCCCTAGCAAACCACAGACCTAAATAACACTGATCTTGGACATCCTTCTTAGCTCTTGGTCCCACTGTACATTTTGAAATCAATTGTCATGCAGAACACTGTCAACCCAAGGGTTATTGTAATGTAAGATTATAGTGAAAAAATTAATTAGTGACGCTACAGTAATAGCATTACTAATTAAATCATTTAAAACCTTGCCTATAGCAATATTGGGTGAAGAATGGCATGGATGCTAACAATTCATTCCTTGTGTCTTACACTACTGATGCTCTTTTGTACTGCTCATTCTAATTAAAAATTAATGCTTTTTCAAATTTCACAAACCAAGCAATCAACTAATTGTTACCTTGTAATTATAATATTTACATCTAAAGACATGGCTACAGTATCCTTGCAAGAAACTCTTTGTATGGATCAATGATCCTTACCTGAGAAAGGGAACTATACATTGCATTAGATACTTGTGAAAGTTTATGTAGACTGTTGTATCACTGTCACCTTGTTTCAAAGCTCAGAAAAATAATGTGCTGCCATAACAATTGCAGCAAATTTAAAGTAACTCATTTCTATTTGTTGGTTTTGTTATCTTTTGGAAAGAAGTTTAGGATGAGAAAGAGCATCAACTTTAAAGATGTTTGCTCAAAATACCTCTTCGAACACCATTAAATTGTAAAGCAAAATGAAAAACAGAAACTCAAATGCAATTAAAAGTAAGATCATTCCCTACCATTATGTCATTATTTTTAAAAGTAGCAACAATTAACTGTGCTACAATGACAATATAATGAGTTACACTTAATGTGTTTTTTTTCCAAGGCCAACATTAAAGACACCATGCAAACCCGCCACATGTGGGGAAACATGAACTTTCTGCTCCTAGATTTAGGGAGTGTCAATAAAACAAAGTTTGAGCATCTGTGTATTACGTTAAGGCAGACTAGGATTGTACTGATTAAGAGCAAAGTAGAACAGAAGCAGTAAATTTAAATGTGCAATTAGAATGTATTTGTTGAAGAAGCTGGCAGCAATTATCATAGGTGAAGACAAAATGAATTATGAAGCTCTTGAGGATTCCCTACCAAGATATTTTCAAGAATTTTTAAAAACTAAACTTCCCTTGAAATAATAAATCAAACAACAGTTACCCCCAAGATCCTCCCATTTATTATGGTATGGATTTAATCAAAACCATTTGTTTACTTGAGCTAAGCCACCAGTTGCCCTCTCTCTTGAACTCTTCCCTGGTGACACGTCATCTTACCAACAGGCTATCTGTTTAAAAGTACGGTTTGCTTCTCACTTAACTGAAATATTAAATTAAGAGGTATTATAACTATAGCCTGTGAAAACTTTCAAAGACAAGTAAACTCTGATAAAAAGGAATGGTGAATGCTGAATTCGTGGAATTGGTCCAAGGAAATGATCAGAATTCTGGCATATTTTTAAAATGAAAGAAGATTTGTGGCCGTTTTATTTTCTGCTTCTTCCCTTTAGTATCTAACACTGCTGGGAGCCCCATCAGTTTTATTGCATGTGCAACAACTCTTGATTAGCTTGCCTCCAGAAAGTTTAGGGAAACAGCCACGAGTCCCTTTTTATCTGGATGAGAACACAGGCAGGTGGGTTAGGCTTAGGAACACCATGGAGCCCAAGTTCAAAATATAAATGATGCCTAAATGAAAGTTTCAGCTCACATTTCTCCAATCCCAAGTCCAGTATTCAATGCACAGCCCCCAAATGCCCTACGTCCAGGCATATCTTCACCTAGCAGAGAACCTGATAACTTCATGTAATGTTGCCATTGGGCTGAGTTGACTACAGGAAGCACACTACATGCTTCAAAATGCTTACCAGACCAGCAATGAAAAAAATCACTAATCTGGCCCTGACCCCGGTGTGCCTGCATGCCTTCGCAGTCTTGGAGTTTATCTACCGATTTTAAGTCTAGACAAGACTCTCTTTTTAAAGCCGTTGTAGCTTTTCCCATGTTGTCATCTCACAACAGGGTTGTGCCTGTTTTGTTGCTGAGAAGCCAGGCACAACCCTATACCCTTTAGACCTCTCATCCCTAGCATCTATGTGTGGGATTCGGTAGATACCAGATGTCCCTCTAGGCCTGCTGTTACCTGGCTCCAGTTACTGTGACTGTTTCCCAGCCTGCATTGGTTTCTCCTGTCCTCAGAGAAATCCACTACATGAGTCACTTCACGTAGTCCATCCCAACCATATTCTTTGATGCTATCCTTACTATATACCACATATTTTAAATGAGATGTGTGGTATTGGTCCAAGGGTATGGAAGGCAACATTCTTGTTTTATCTGAGTATTACTCTGGGCAAAACTAGCAATTGCGTTTCAATGACAGAAGTGAAAATTAGTGAAAAAGATTTTCCAATAGACATAGTTGATAATGGCTTATACATTTGTAGCATGCTAATGTGTTTCTAAACAGCAACAACATGATAGAGTGGGATGTTTAGGTTTCTCTGTTTTTTGTTCTAATCCCCTTTCTCACAATAATCCCAAGGCAGGTTTACATTATATTACCACTTGAAATATCTACACGTAACAGGTAGAGATGGGCACGAATTTAAAAAATGGCATTTCGTTTGTCGTTTGTCATTTGGAGGGTCCGTTTCAGTTTGTTTCTGTGTTTCACAAATTTTCGCCAAAAAATCGTTTTCGTTTTCGTTCGTTTCGTTACCATTTTGTTACCATTTATTTCAATTTTTTGTGATTTTTTTAATGATTTTAAGCAATTCACTCATGTTGCAGTAACGGAAATGAAACGCACGACAAAATTTCTGGTGTTTCTGTTCGTTTCGTTTCATTTTAGAGACAAAATTCGTTTGTCATTTTGTTACATAACGAAACGAAAAAATGAAAACAGAAACGAAAAACTGTTCGTTTCATGCCCATCTCTAGTAACAGGCAATGTTTTTAAAAAGGCATCCTTTTTACTGGAAGAAATACTTCTTCTGAACCAGTTCTTACTGTGACACAAACATACCTGCTTTCAAAACTTAAGAATGAGCCTTCCCCCCTTGTCATAGCTGTTGATTCATGCATTCACAGGTGTATGCAGATTTAATCAGTCTACCAATTGATTAAGATTTTTAAATCATGAAACAGTTTGAGAATATCATTTTATAATGGGACTTTTGTCTCTCTGCCTTGCCGTACTCCCACCTGCATAAACTGCTCTATGGTGAAGGATCAGGAATCTACCACAATACCCAACATTTAGCCCTAAGATTCACATCACAACTGTGCTTCTACCTATCTTCTGCCATCACATGACAACCCAACAGACTGGAATGTAGGTGAACTACTGAGTAAAGTTACTGTATTGGGTTCAAAGTTTACTACTGCACTTATAATGTCACAGTCAGACAGTTTTGAAATAATATCAGGAATAATTACCGAGAGTTGCTCTAAGCTTTAACAGCAGACTGACTGTGCAAACAGGAAATACAATAGCTGTACCTCACTAAGCACATATTTTTCACTGAGATGGACAGAAATCTGTTATGGAAAAGGTACACCAAATGCAGAAATATTTCCCATCAGACAACTAGTCTACCTTTCTGATCCAAACTCAATTTTAAAGTTAAAACACACACATCAAATATTGTTCACATGATATTAGACTTATAAACGGAACATAGTAAGTGGCATCAAACTCAAAACTCATTCTGAACTTTGGACAAAATTCAACCACAGCACTTTCAGAATCCTGATATTTAAATCCATGGAATTTAGATTAGGTTTAAAAAATGACGAAAAGCTAGGATATAAAGAAGAGGAGGGTAGAATTAGGGATTTAAACTGAGAAAAGACACAGCTGTCACAATTCACTAGGGAAAACATATTCCAGGACTGCTGTCTCCATTTGTTTCCAACAGAACTTTACCAGGCTTAATATAAATCTGCTTGGCAAGATGAAACAAAGCAAAGTGCAGCACAGCATGCAATGAACAAGAATGGATTTAAGTGGAAGGTTTGTCATCAGCTTTGAGAAATCTACAAAGGAGGACGTAGGTCATGATAATCTTCCTCCCAGAAGTGAGAGGCTATTGATGCGAGAGGCAACCATTTCTTTGTTGTGGCTGATGTTAGGTTTTGAAAATGCCAGCAATGGTGTTCAGTTAACCAACAAGGTTAGAAGTGCTGATTGTCTTACAGGGAAGAAGCAGAGTGAGGCAATAAGTACTGTGGTAAAGTTGTGAATAATAGCTCTTAGTTCAAGGACTCAGAATAC
>JAHTLZ010000289.1:952809-987912 GCA_023846285.1 Phrynocephalus versicolor
TATTATTATTATTATTATTATTATTATTATTATTATTATTATTATTAAATTGTTTGGCCACATTGGCTCCATTGCTGCTGAGCTGCTTCAATAAAATAACATCTTCCTGTTAATACAATGACAATACAGTTATTCAATTCAGTTCTGGGGTCTTCATGGAGGGGAGCATGGGGGTCGCTTACAACTTTTTAACACGTGCCTGTGTTTAGGTCTATGATTCCATGCCTTACACCATGCCAGGCCCTTTCTTAAAGCTAATTTTACCTTTTTGCTCCACATTCCATTAACGTCACGGCTGTCTAAGCTGCAACTTAAGGAGCCTGGTTATGATGCCATTATTATTAGCAGGCCAGAAGAATTTAGATAAATACTTCCCCCCTGCTAACAAAACCACATAAGATAAAGCTAAACAACGACACTTGACATCTAGAACTGTTAAGGAAATTACCCAAGATTTGTGTCAAAATGCCCCGAAAAGTCCTTTGAAATGCTACATTAGAAAACAACTACAAAAACATTACTAATGACACATCAACCACTTTAAATAACCACTCTACGAGTGAAGTCATATTGCTTAGCATAGTAAATGGTCCACTGAAGCAATGGGGATTGGTTGAGTCAACTCGTCCATAAATTCCATTGATTAGCTTGACTTACTATGCTAAGCAATAGGATGCCAACCATTGGATCCCCAAAACAAAGCATCTTCTACTGCTGGAAAACTGACTGACATTATTTGGCACATGGTTTTATGGATTGCACCCCACTTCATAAAGATGGATGACATAAAGATTATTGTGAAAACCTCGTTGTGCATGAGATTTACCAATACAACTTACATGCACTCCTGGGGAAACCAAAACATTTTACTAGTTCTAATGGCCATGAAACAGAAGCGCAAGGGAGCAGATACGATGGGAGAGATAGTCTGCAAACAAGTGATAAGCAAGGGGGGCTTTGTTTTTACAGTATAAACGGAGCTGTGGAAGAGGAATTCAAAGGCAGCCCAGCACAGAGTCCTAATTGCATATGCAAAGTTCCATCTGTTTTTCCTAAGCCTGGTTAAACAAGTCTAAGCTAGTGCTTTGCAGCCCATCTCTGTAAGTCTGAAAATTAAAAAACAACAACTGTGTGCTGTGCATAGTAATGAAAAAGAGAGAGGGCTTAAGATAATTAAACCATTTTAAACTGTTGCTAAATGGAAGTCTGATTGCATCTTTTATTAATTATTACAAGTTGACATTTTAAACAAAGATAAATGATTTCAGAATATTGGCAGCATTATGGGCTGTAAATAAAACCAAATAGAACTGATTGTGATCTTCTACAGCTGATTCATACTGGCATGAAACAGATGAGCCGCCGTACTTGCAGAGCACTTGTTGCGCACAAACTGCTAAGAAGACTGGAAGCGTGGTGCAGGCTGAGGGCAGTGCTAACCCTTGTTCCAAGTAAGCCTTCAGACATTCTAAATGATGGCCTCTACACTCGCTCAATAACCATCCTAGAGCTTGGAAATGTTACCCTTGGAGTACAACTCACAAAATCCCTTCATCAGCAGCAGCCCGGCCATGTTGTTTTGGGGATGCTGGGAGTTTATAGTCCAGAAACAAATTTTCACAGTAAATGATGCATTTTAGAAAAACAAATTGGCCTATAATACAGTACTCAGAATCCACTAGCTGACATGGCTACTATGCTGGTACTGTTCTGCCATGGAAATTCTGGCAAAAACAAAACAAAACCATTGTTCTCAAAACTTAGCTATCAACTCAGCTATAGTTGATCTCCAACATATTTTTGAGTAAGTTCATTGTCAGACAGATCTCAGGCAGCTGGATATTCTGTCTAGGCCCTATTTCTAATAAGTGACTCTGTGGAGAAAGACAGGAACTATTATGGGTCTGCAAAAAACAAACTCATCATAGACAGGTGTACAACCACTCTTTACCTACATAACTCAGGTAATTTTACAATTGGTTTTCTCATCTCTCTTTTGGAAAATATGTCAAACAGTTAGGAAACAGTTTGCAGGTTACTCATCAATCTCAAGAACCCAAGGCCAAAAAAAAAACCCCAAAACAAAACAAAGTTAAATGTTATTGGGGGAAAGGAAGACATCAAAACAGTTACATACAGTGGTACCTTGAATTATGGGTGCCCCTGATAACAAAAAATTCAAATTATGAATAGAAATCTGCAGGTATAGGAAAATTTTGAGTTACGAAAAAGCCTTTTTTTCGAGTTATGAAAAAAATCAAAAATGCTTTTCCCAGGGCGCATTGCATCTGTGAGGTTTAAAAACACCAGCACCAGTTCCAAAACTCTATGGGTTGCACATGGAGTGGAGTGTGGAGGTGTGGAGTAGTGTTAGAGAGAAAGATAGAGATTTGGAGCCATTTTGGAATGCTTTTGGAGTAGTTTGTGGTCATTTTGGAGAGCTTTTTCCTATAGTTCTCTACTGCTGTAAAGGTAAGTTGCTGATTTTTCTCCGAGTCTTTTTGTTTTTATTTTGTTTGCATGGGGGCTGTGGGGGGAGGGTTCCATGCCAGCTAATCTGCTCTGTATAGTCTTTTTCCTTTTTGGCATGTTGTGTGTAGATGGTGATGGTAGTGTTGGCTCCATTTATTCCTGCAGTTTGGATATTAAACTTTGTTCTGGCTGTGTTTTCCATGTCTTTTTGTGTGTTTTGCAGTTTGGATTTTAATCTTCGTGCTGGCTGTACTGTTTGGAATTCTTTCCATATTTTAATTTTTGTTTTATTTTTGCAGTTTGGATTTTTGTGGTTTACATTAGTTTGTGTGGGTAAACTTGGATGCTCTTAGACTGCAGCATTGAGAGTCTTGGTATGGTTGTAAAGCCTTCCCCCCCGCCCCATCTTCTTAGTGACTGTGGTGTCATGGCACCGAAGAAGGCAGCAGAGGTTGAGAAGCATAAGAAAGAGATGATCCTGGTGGGGTGAAGTAGGAGATCAATTGAAAGCATGAGCAAGGCATGCAAGTGTCTGACCTCGCCAGAGAATAAGGGAGGAATGTTTCCACAATTGGAACTGTTCTGAAGAATAAAGAGAAGATTCTGGGTTGAGAAGCAGCAAAGGGGGTCACCATGATCACTAAGCACCAGCCACCTATTCTGGAGGAGGTTGAGAAGTTGATGCTTCTGTGGATTCGCAAGAAGGATCATGCAGGGGACACTGTGACCGAGGTGGTCATCTGTGCAAAACTCAAGGCCTTGCATGCCAACCTGCTTGCCCAACCGCCAAGAATGTCAGCGGATGCTGAAGTGTTCAAGGCAAGCCAGAGGTGGTTTGAAAAGCTCAAGTTGTGATCAGGCATCCTTAGCATGGTCAGGCACAGAGAGGCTGTAAGTTCAGATCTTCCAGCAGCTGAGAAATTTGCCACAGAGTTCTTGGAGTCCATGCAAAGGGCTACCTTCTGCAGCAGGTCTTCAATTGTGATGAGACTGGCATCTTCTGGAAGAGGATGCTGAAGAGGATCTTCATCACACAGGAGGAGACCAAAATGCCTGGCCACAAGTTCATGAAGGACCATCTCACCCTCCTGTTCTGCGCCAACGCCAGTGGAGACCTGAAGACCAAGCCCCTTCTCATCTAATGTGTAGCCTGCATACTGTAATTAAACTGTAAACTGCCCAGAGACTACTTGAAGTGGTATGGGGTGGTATGTAAGCAGAACACTTTGCTTTGCTTTGCTTTTACCACTCGGAGAATCCAAGGGCTTTCAAAAAACCATAAGGTCAACAAGGAGAGGTTGAGCGTGATATGGAGGTCCAACTCCAAGGCTTGGGTGACACGCATCTTGTACATGGACCAGGTTAATCAGGTTTTGGTCCTGCTGTGAAGTGGTACCTGGTGGCCAAGAAGCTGCCACTCAAGGCCGTGCTGCTCATGGACAATGCCCTGCGTATCCTCCAGGCCTTGAGGGAGACTTGGCAGAGGAATTCGCCCTCATCAAGGTGATGTTCATTCCACCCAACACCACACCCCTCATCCAGCGAATGATGATGATGATAATGATGATGACGGCCCTTGATCAAGCCTCATGAGGTTACCTCATTCCAGAGCCATAGAACCACAACAGAGGTGGTTCCTCTACCCCTCTAACCACATCGTGTTTATGGCCATGGCAAAAAAAGGTTGAAAATGACTGAAGGTAATTGTATCACCATGAATTTCTCAGCATATAAAGCTCTCTAACTACTGTACATATAAATTAGTCTCTTTGTGCTACCTATATTTAGGTATCACACCTATTTCCATCCCAAGGGCTGGGTTTCAGAAAGCTTTCCTTATTTACAATATACTCTAAATGTACCTGTTATCCTTTTCTGCATTTTGAAAACACTATAATGAGAGGCTCAGATCACCATGCATGCCTCTGGACTGCGCAAAAAAGTGCTGGCCAAGATCTTCTAATTAAATTACAATTCTTTTTGACAGAGTGACTAATATTTGGTTGTACTATTTCTGTTGCAATCAGCAACAGTACCTAAGAGGAATCGCTGCAGCTAAAAGGTTAATGCCAATAACATGGAAAATCCTGACTTTCCCTGGCTATAAATCATCTGTATAATAGTTTCCTAGAAATAGCTAAACATGGGGAGGGGGAACATATCTGAGGCTAAATGACTCTCATTTTATTTTTATTTTTTTAAGGCTTTTGTTTGATGACTCCCATACAAAGCAGTCTTCTGGGAGAAACTGCAGTGCCTTTTGTATGACTGCACCCATATTTCTTCCAGCTCTAACTTTGCATGTTTATAAATTCATTAATAAAGGGTTGCAGAAAAACATCTTGATCCTCGGACTTCTATGTGATAGCTTTATCTCCCTCATTTATTTTGATTCTTTTTAATAGAAGATATAATTAACTGTAGCAGTTTTATTCACCTCACAAGGCGGGAGAGGAATGCTAACCCACACAGTAGAATGGTTAAAACCAGAAAGGGAGTGCTTCAGCCACACTGCTGAAGAGTATGCAGGGAACAAAGCAGAAGTGCAATCCGAATTCCACAATACGGCAGCCATATTTGGTGTGGTGCGGGAAGAAGGCTGATCTCATATCTACTACAACAACAAGATCCACTGGCACACCCATTATACTGGTTATGGTCCAGAAGAACACCAAAAAGGGGGGCAAAAAAATAAAGGAACTGAGCTAACACCAAATCTGAAGCCTTCTGAGTCATTCTGTTAGCACAAAGAGACACTACTGAATTTTGTTAATTTCATCTTAGTCGTGTTTATTGTTCTTGTGGAGGTAAGATGGATTTTGCAATTTTGAACTGTCTTTTCTAATAATAATAATATCACTGAGCGGTAACATCATATGTAGCATGTTGTCTTTCATCTATCCCATTTGCCAGAACCAGCGGAACAGCATGTAGCAATTTATACTAATCACAGTATGCTGACTTATGATACAATCCCTAAATAGTCAAGATATCTGAGAGATGTTGTTGTGGACACTAGACCAGCTGAGATGATGCTGACTCAAAACACCTCCCACCCTAGGGATGTTGGAAATCATTTCGGACAGTAATTCCAAACCTTGGATAGACTAGATGTTCTTGGACTCCCGTTCCCAGAAGTCTTCACTAGCAACCATGCTAGCTGGGGTTGTGTGGAGACGGGGATGGATAGTCAGAAGACCCACCCGACAGGAGTGTCGCCTACACAGAGGAGGGAAGACTGGGAAGAATGGAGGGAAAAACAAAAGAAAAGGGAAGATGCAAGGAGTAGGCGCTTGAGGGAGGAGCAGAAGAGAGAAGGTGTGGGAAGGAAGTTGAAAGAAACGTTCCACATTGGTGGGGCAGAAAAGGCGGGAAAGAAGGAGCCACCCAAAGTAGTGGGTGGGGTTTGGGAATATAAAAGGAAAAGCACGCATCTTTCCCCCAGGTTGGGAATGGGTTTGGATGCAGAACCCAGATACTTTGAGCTGGGAGAAAATGATGGTGCCGCATGCTGAAGCAGAGAGTTACCGGTGGAGAGTGTATAAGGTCGGTTGTTCATATTGGGGGGAGAGATAGGCACGTGAATACCCCAAAAACACTAAAGGAGATTCGAAAGGACATTGCCCTCGATAATTGGGTCACCAGGAAGGTGGAGGAAGAAAGGAGAACAGGTAAATATTCCCTTGGAAGGGGTTCTGTTCTCTTCAACCATCCAAAGAAGAGAGACACTGAGAATGTGGAACACAAACTTCAACGGAGGATGGGGTGAAGCGTCTGGAGCGGAACAAGGAATTGACTCTGGTGAAGGGGGGGAAGAAATCTCTCTGGACTAAGGGGAGGGTTAAATTCTTTTATGTTTACTCCCACTCGGAAATCCCGAAACAATCCCTTTGTTACTCCTGTTGTCGATGTTCCAGTGAAGATTATATATATATATTTATTTATGTATGTATTAGACTCACAGTCCAGTTTTCTTTCAAGGAGCTTTTGAAAGCTCCCTTGTGGTTCCCAGGTGGCTGACCATTCCATCTACCTTCCCACCCAATGGGAATGAACATTATTATAAACTCCTGTAACAATTTTCTTTTTTTTAAATAAATCTGGCAGAGGAATGCTAAACTACTGCATGCTTTTTACCAAAACTATGAAAAATAGCAAGCGTCTGATATAGTGGTGCTTATTGATTTAAGGAGTCTACAGGCGAAAAGAAGCAGGAAATTACTCAACAGCCATTGAAAGATTCCTCAAAAGTTCTTAGGAAACCATTTTGTTCTATAAGATTCCTCTTGTTGGCCATCTTAATTTGCCCCTCCAACACTGCAAGGAAGCAAGTTGCAATCAATCTAACACTCATGTTATTATGTATCCCTGAACTATAGAGAGCTGCTTCACATCCAGATCTCCATCATTCCGTCCAACACAGAAAACCATTCTGCCCAACACAAGCCACGTGTGTGAGGTAAGATACTTTTGAACAAACAAGCAAACAACACTTTGGGATAGATCCATAGTTGTCAAAGAGGACATGAAGTCCTAAACTGCTCTTGGCACAATAGTCCCATTAATGATGGATATTTACATTTCTCAACACCAGAAGCTAAGGGGACTGCAGTATCCATGTGACTAATCCAGGAAGGGAGGCTGTAGTGCTGATATACTAAGAAACCCCCTATCTGTCCTGGGTACTCGCTTTCAGGAATACACACCCAAACCCAGCAGACTGCATGACAGAACATCGGGTAAGGCAGATGATATCACCAATGCCACTCCACCTCCCCTCTCCTGCCTGTCTTGCCTGCTGCTATACAGCGAGCCCTATGTTTCAGTCAGAATTCCTATTATACAGGATATATATTATCCATCACCTGAATGAGAACAGAAATCAATTGAGAATTGTGCCCCTTGATTAGAATGTTCCACACAGACACAGCAGTGGGGATTAGAACACACTCTCTGGGACAGTGCCTACAGCTATAGAGATATTCATAATTTATAAATGCATGCTGCCAAGAGAGAGATTGCATTCATTCAACAAATATTATTTATTTGCTTCTTAACACTATTGCAAAGTAGATTAGATATTTTTCCCCTTTGGGTTTTGCCTGAAATGCTTGCATAGATTAACACGGATACCTCTTCTAACTTCTATTATAAGAATGTTTACAACAGACTACCAATTTTTAGGGGGGGAAACAGAATATCAAACATAGAACATAAATTACTGCATGTGTGAGATGCAACCATATACTGTACCACGGAGTCTGTATTTTACTGTACTTCACTCCATGTCTGAAGAAGTGAATTTGTCCACAAAAGTTCACATTAAAATATAATAGTCTGTAAGGTGCCATGGGTCTTTTGTCTTTTTTTTTGGGGGGGGGGGGTTCCACCTGATATAGCAAAGTAGTAATATAACCAAGAATTTCTTCTTGGAATCCTTTTTATTTCAATGGCAAATATATGATCTCTGAATTCTAACCATCATTTTGTTTTCTAATAAAATGTGCACATTAATGTATGCTGACAATACAGTCACATTATCAGTTCGTTATCTGCATTTGGTACACTGTGGAAGATTGCAGATTAAAATTTCATACCTAAAATTTACTGCAGAAAACTACAAATGAGTAACTTTTGAAAATCATTTGCAGTAGCAAAAGGAGAATCTCAACCAAGGGATCAAAGTTATCAAGACCATATAGCATAATTAAAGAAGTTCCACTGTGTTCAATGGGGCTTACACGCAGGCAATTGTGTACTTAATTGCAGCCTAAATTGCTTAGGATATAGAGCGAGGAGGATAGGAACAGAGATGTCCCTGTTGTTGGTCCGTTGAGCTCCAACCCAGGACCTGAACAACCCACCCAGACTCCCAGTGAGCCTCCTTCTTGTGAACCTGTACAAGAAGGAGATGGCCACATGTGTTACTCTCAGGAAAGCAGGACAGAAGTGAAGGCCTACAAGGTCATGTCTGCCCTGGGGATAGATGGGTGCCCCATAAGAGAGAGGGAGGAGTTATCATATTTGCTACTGGCTCATGGCAGAAATAAAGGTTGCCCTGATGCCAGAGAGGAGGAAGGGGGGGAGGCACCTAAGAAAAAGGAAGAAGAAGGATGGAGACCGGAGGAGGAGGAGGAGGAGGAGGAACCCCAAAGGTGAAATTATGGCGGAGGCAGGCCCTGGGAAGGTAGTGCTGGATAACCAGGAGAGGAAAGACAAGGTGATCCTGGAGAACTGGGAGCAGCAGAACCATGTGTCCTTGGAGGACCAGGAGAAAATCTCCAAATAAGGTGAATGGGGAGATGTCTGGGAGTATTAGTCCAGGACTGAATGGTAGGACTGCCCAGGAGAACAGCCAAAATCCACAGGGGAGTGAGACTACAATTATAAAGAAGAGCCTTGAAGAAGATAAAGGTCTTCAAGGAAGAATGGGGAAAACATGACCACCAGTGGGGATTCAGTGAGTTATATAAGTTCCATTGATTCCAAGTGTCTACTCTAATTGTGACATACTAGTGGATTTCAGTCATATTTTCAGGAAAAGAGCGGCTTTAACTACTATTATATTGAACAGAATTATATCAATTATAAAAACTCATAAGGATATCCATACAGTAACCCCAATTCTGCTCTATTTCTCATGACCTTATTATTAGTAAAACTGTATCACTGTTGTTAAATTTGCTTCTCCTCCAGTACTTTGGCCACCTCATGAGGAAAAAGGACTCCTTGGAAAAGTCCCTGATGTTGGGAAAGATGGAAGGAAAAAGGAAAAAGGGACGGCAGAGAATGAGATGGTTGGACGGTGTCATCGATGCAACCAATATGGATTTGACCAAATTCCGGGAGGCAGTAGAAGACAGGAAGGCCTGGCGAACTCTGGTCCATGGGGTCATGAAGAGTCGGACATGACTGAACAACTGAACAACAACAACAAAGCTTGATCTGCAGAAATAAGATAGTAGTCAATTTAGACCAGTGGTTCTCAACCTGTGGGTCCCCAGAGGTTCCTGGACTGGAACTCCCAGAAGCCTCCATCACTCGCTGTGCTGGAAGAGATTTCTGGGAGTTGCAGTTCAGGAAGATCTGGGGACCCACAGGTTGAGAAGCACTGATTTAGGCTATACGTAGCACCGCCAACCAAAAAAAGAAAAAGAAAAAGGTGGTCAGAACTACCTTCTGTGAAATTGCCCTTTAACTGATCCTTTTCCAAAGCCCCCCTCCTCCAAGAATTACCTGGAGGATAATAAGAAGGGGAAATGGAGTTGAAGCTCTGAGGAAACATTCTATGAACTTTAAAAGAACATGGGAGAAAGCCTGACAAGCAATATTTGAGCTGGAGCTCATTCGGGGATAGTACTCTTTTACTCTGTGACAACTCATAGGGCATGAGATGATCCAAATATTTGAAAGGTAGTCATACAGAGGAGGAACAAAACCTGTTCTCGATCATCCCGCAGTGCAGGACGCATAATAATAGGCTCAGACTACAGGAAGCCTGATTTAAAACTGAATATCAGGAAAAATATCTTAACTGTTAGAGCAGTACAACAATGAACCCAACTACCTCCAGAGATGGTGAGTGCTGCAACACTGGAGATATTCAAGAGAAAAATGGACAATCATCTGCCAGACCTGCTTCGATTTGGATTCCTGCCTTGAGCAGGGAGTTGGACTCGGTAGCCTTATAGGCCCCTTCCATCTTCAATATTCTATGATTCTATGAATTGCTCTCCGTGACTAGAATGTACTGTTTGTCTACATGTGACAATTGAGGTAGGCTGGATTAGCCTCAACAAGGTTGCTAGGAGATCCAGTATGCCATTTGGTATGATCCCAATGGCACATGACCCTCATGAAACCAAGTTTGGTCCACAACAGCCTGTTGTTAATTTGCCAGTACTGTATTATGAAATGGTTTAAGAAGAGAGCTGTATGAAATTGACAAATTTAAAAAAGAAGGTTCGTTTTGGTTCCTTTCCAGAGATAACATGCACTGGAAACAGACCAAAATGGAGTGAACCTATTTTCACCCAAAAACTAAAAGAGTAAAAGCCCCTGGCAAGAGCCAAAAAGGTGCCATTAAGACCACTCTGAGTGGACTGGATTATTCCAGCAAAGACATCATCTGACTGCCATCCTTAAGAGTGAACCAGTCCAGCCATACAGTGGACCATAACAACAGGCTAAACACCTGTGTAGTCAGCCTCTTAGTCGGATAATAAATTAGCCTTAAAGATCCTAGTCTTCCATGTAAAATATATGTTATTATAGGAAGTATAATGCATATAGGAACATGGTATTCCTAAGTTAACTGTTTGGGGGACAAGAAAAGAACCTATGCAAATTAAAAGTAAGATTGCAAAGAACTGCTTATGTCTTAAAATGTATTTCTATTTTGAATAGCCTGCTGGTTTAGTAGACAAAGCAGATATCTGGGATTCAGTGCACTTACCGAGGAGGCTCATGGCACAGTGGTTAAACTGCAGCAATACAGCCAAAATGCTGCTTGTGACCTGGATTCAGGTAGCTATCTCCAGGTTGACTCAGTGTTCCATCTTTCCAAGGCCAGGAACTTGAGTACCCATTGGGGGGGTGTAACTGGTATAATTATGCTGTAATTATGCTTTATGTAATATGGGTCAGTATTTAAGCACAACTTGCTTATTAAAGAGAGAGGGGAAATGTCCATCAATGTCTGGACAAGAAAAGAAAAATTGCAACAAAATTCAAGTATAAAAATAAATGCTTCTTGTAGACCTTTCTTCAGCAAATCTCAAGTTGCATTCCTACTAAATAAAATTAAAACTGATTCCTCCTCCACCCAAAGGCCATTTCCTATTTGAACAGCCAAGAACATTTCTCTTCTAAATCGCAGTAATTAAGGCCAAGTGAATGCCTGTACACAGTCCTAACCGAGAGATGCCCTGGCTCAAGCGGTCTGGAATGGGCTGAGCCCTCTCATGCCAACACAACTGGCCTTCTGGCTGAGATCTGCTGACACAACTGCTGAGCTGGCTAAATGGAGCCTGCAGAATTGCTGTAAAAAGGTGAAGTTGCAGCTGAGGTACACCAGATCACAACCAGTTCCTGCCCAGGGACTCAGCCACTTGGCCGGCCGTGAAACTCAGCAGGAGGGAGGTCCTAATTAATTTCCAGAACCCTGAGGCTGAGAGCGGGTTGTGTGCAGCACAGCTTCAGCTGCCCTGGATGTCAACTCAGCTGGCCTTGAGTCATCTTGGCTAACTAGGAATGCACCTGAACTCAAACTCAACAAGGCAGTCTTTTCCAGACACATGCAAGTCATTTTCATCTCCACGGTATTAAAAAAAGAGAAGGGGAAGGGAAATATTGTGGCACTTGACATATTTATTTTTGTGTGAACTTTCATTGGTTACAACTTAGCTGGGGTATATATGCTGCATTCCATATATCCCAGGAAGGGGAATTTTAATCTAAGAAAGCTAATGCGGACTTCAATCTGTTCATTATAAATGAATTACAATACTTTTGTTTTGTTTGTGTTTTTATTATACAGTGGCACCTTGTATAAAGGAATTAGTTTGTTCCAAATGAAATTCTGTTAAGCAAATTTTCCTTTATACAAATTTCCCATAGGAAAGCATTGAAAACAGAGTGATCCCATTTTTATGTTGCACGGATTCGCCCCATAGGCGATTATGTTCAGCAAATTTCCCCCGCCTCCAGAATTTTTTATGTTGTACAGATTTTATGTTATACACACTGTGTTATACGAGGGTCCACTGTACCTCTGGCAGCAGATTAAGATGGCTTACTATCATGGAAGTGAAATTCTTCTGTTAATTCTAATGAGAAACATAAATGTGTTTTACTTGAGCATCATGTTTCTCTAGAAGCAAAAGCCATCTGCATGTTATTTTATATCCATCCATCCATCCATCCATCCATCCATTCATTGTTTCAATCAATCAATCAATCAATTTATATGCTGTTCACTATAAATATAATACAAAATAACAAATGAAGCTAAAAACACTAAAAGCAATTTGCAAATAAGCAATAAAAGCAGCTGGTGTGGACCAATCATACCGCAACCAAGGCAAAACCAAGAAAAGAAAAGATGGGTGATCAGCTAGCTTTGAAGTGGAAATCCTGTTACATTCAAGAGACCTACAACTCTGCAATGTTGATGACCTTCATGCACATAAATGTTTCTGGCTAATAATTAATAACACTCAACAGATTCTGGAAGCAAACGGTACTCAAATTTTGTAACTCATTTGGGAACACAGCATACTTAGAGTCCAACGCCACTTTCATATCCGATACTAAAAGACCTGACATGTTTCTTTTCAGTCACCCCTGCAGCCACCCCAAACTTGCTTCCAGGGGGCCTTTCCGGTCTTCTGGAGCAAATACGGGGGGGGGGGGATACAAAGGGGCTCCAAAAGGTGGGGCTGGGGCAGTTAAGTTTGGCAGAAGCAACAGAGTTCAAAGACGTTAATTATTTTCCTCAATCCCCTGGCCAAATATTGCCACGGTGCATCAATTTAAATGTTTTGCAGTTATGTACAGCAACTACTTCTGCCAAAGAACATTCACGTTAATGGAAAAACAGCAAAGTTGTTCTTACTCCCTAAATAATAATAAATCATTAACATTAATATATCAGGATTAAAGGTCCACACCTATTTTGTTTGCATAGCACAATCAGGTGCACGCCAGGGCATACAACCAGTCCCTCATTAATTATTGGCGAATTACTCCCAGGAATTCATTCATGAGACCTCTTCATTCATGCAGGCATAAGCTGGAATTGGATTTTGCCTCCAGTCTATAGATGGAAAATTCATCACAAAATAAATCTGTAACAATCACTAATAATTTTTAAGCTTGCTTATAATACTGAAGGAAACCTGACATTGGAAATGGTGCTACTGTTGCGTTTCCGGTTGTAACGCTGAAGAAAATTATGCAGTCATTGTGAGACCTTATTAGGAGAAGCAATATCTAGAAACCCATTGGAAGATTAACCAATTGACAACATCAGAGAAGATCACCTGGCACATTTCAGAACAAAATATTATTTTTATCTAGATGCCTCCAGAAAGAGAATGCAAGCAGGGTCTCTAAATTAGTCGTGAATTTTGAGAAAATTTTAAACCAGTAGCAACAACAAAAACACTGAGCACTGGACACTTATTATTAAATGAAATCCCAAGATTAATTTATGAAGCTATCTCTTCAATTCTGTAAAACCAAAGCTGGTAACAAATCTAGCAATATTTACTAAAAATAAATTAACATGTTATGATATACAAAACTAGTAAAACGGTCAGGAAAGACTAATTCACAGATATCTTGTGCAATGTATCAACATATCAACCCCTGGAAAACAGTACATACCGTATTTTTCGGACCATAAGACGCACTTTTTCTTCACCCAAAAGGGGGAGGAAAAGTGCCTGCGTCTTATGGTCCAAATGCGTCCCAAAGCGAGTTGCAGAGCGGCAGCGGGTCCCCCGGAAACACCCTTCCGAATACCTGAGAGGGCTTGCAGGCACAACAGCGGCTGGCTGCCCCCCTCCTCTTCCTCTTCCTCCTCTTCCTCCGGGAGCCGAGGCGAGAACCGCAGCAGGGCTTGCCCAGGGGCCGTGGAGAGAGCGGCGTGCGGGCAGGCAGGCGGGGGTCTTTTCCCGGGGAGGCGCTGCAAAGCTAAAGCGCCGCAGGAGGAGGAGGAGGAGGAGAGGAGGACACGCGTCCTGCCCTTCGGCGCGCCTGCCCGCCCTCGTCCCTTCGGGTCCCGCCGCCGTCGGCTGGGGCCATAGTGCCGCTGGAGCTGGAGGACGGGGAGGCAGCGGCAGCCAGCCGGCGGCGGGGTCACCTCGTCGGAGGAGAGCAGCGCCGGCTGACCTCACCCATTCGTGCCCACGCTGCGGCACGGCTGGCCTCGCCGGGGCAGGGGCCGTCGCCTGGCGGGGGCGGGGGGGCGGGGCGCAGAGCTCTGCAGCGGGGTCTCCGCGTCCGCCCGCCTTGCCTCGTTTCCCAGGAGGTCGCCTCTGTACTCGGCGGGAAGCAAAGCGGCCGGGCGGGTGGGCAGGAAGCTTCCCCTCGCCGCCGCCGCCCGGCGCTGCAACCCAGGAGGGCGAATGTCGGAGCCCAAGAGGCCTTGCGTGTTCATTTCTTTGCCCCCCCCCACCTCCCCCGGGCACCACCAACGACGCCCTAGCTTCCGCGCCTCCAGTGCGGATGGAAACGGAGCGCATCTTCCGGACACGAGGCTCGCGGGTGGTGGTGGTGGAGCGGAATCGGACCCTCGGGAAGCCTCCTTCGGCCGGCAGTCACACGTGCGCTTCCGGGAGCGGCGTCTCTCTCTCTTCCCGCCTGTAGGTGCTTTTTCAAAGCTCAGCCGCCGGGGCGCCTTTTCTTTCCCCGCCCGCGCGGCTGTTGAAACTGTAGGTCGGCGCTTGACGGGGCAGCGCTTTCCCCGGCGGAGGAGGAGGCCCGCGGCGGCGGCAGAAGGAGCAAGCGCGGCGCCAGCAGCGAGACCCGCGCGCGGCTCCTGGTCCCGGCGCCCCGCGCGCAGCACCCGCCCGGCAGTTCCGGGAAGCGCCACGTGCTCCGGTTCCTCCTCCTCCTCCTCCTCCTCCTCCTCCTCCTCCTCCTCCTCCTCCTCCCGCCGTCGCCGCCGAAGGAGCAGCAGCAGCAGCTGTACTGTGTATTCCTCTTAACTTTGTCGGGAGAGTTCCAAAAAAAGGTATCAGGCAAAATCAAATCAAAACAAAATGAACAAAAGCATGTGGGATTGTAGGAGTCTTGGGTTGGTTGGTTGGTTAATCCACAACATTTTCAGTTTCTCTACCAGAATGAAAAACAGGTTTTTGCTTGACTGGAACTGTGTGTGTATAAGACATTCCCTACAGAGTACGGTAATACTTGATCTTGCCCACAGGCCCGTAATGTTTCTGTCTGAGGTTCAGTCCTTCATGAAAGGAACACATGAAGGGGTTGGGGGGTCTTCGATTAGCTAAATACCAGTGCTTAATAAGGGGCACACAGAATATGAAAACTGCATACTTTCAGGAGTCCCTGGGCAACAGCAGCTCCATGGTGGCTGATGCTTTTTCACCAGATTCATCACTGGATGGCACCAGATTCATCACTGTGTACACCTCTCACACAGTAATTTATGACCTATTGTGCTCTCCTCCCCCCTTTCCCGCCCTCACTTGCTGTTTAAGCTTTTTTTCACACCGAGTCCTGAGGAAGGCATGGAGCTGAGGGAGGCCGCGCTTTCCCCCCAACTGCCATGTCCCTCGCCCGCCCCTCACAACAGCGGTCCTCCATCTTAGATGGTCCTCCATCTTCTTAGACCTCAGACTTCTTGCCTCTAGTGCAAAAATGGGCATTATGTTTAGTCCATGAAGACAGCACAAAGCACACTAACAGCTCAGAGACTTGTTTCAGTCAGTCTTTGATGCAAAATAATTTTTTCTTTCTATATAAAACACCATGATAACATAAATGGCATTGGCACAAAACCATCCACCTAAAACAAACGTTTGATTGAGATTTTTAAAAAGATAATCCCTGTTTTAAGGTAAGATATACAAAAATTTATACAAACCTGAATAAAATCACATTAAATCGATCGAGAGCTTAAAATGTTGAATCCCCTTGACAAGTCATACCTTTTCCCCCTTAATAATTTCCCTGAAGATCAGTTGCAATAGATAGAAAGCATACAGCCTTTGCCGTTTGGTATCTGTCTTGCTCACAAAGCCCTCCTGGACAAGAGTTCCGCTACACATCACTCTGAAATATGAGACTGCTATTGTTCACTTAGCAGATTATTAAAGGGACAATATCTAATAATATGCCCAAGTCCTTCCACTCATGTTAAACCACATGGACAGAATTTAGATTATTCCTGCATCTTCCTTCTCACACAATTCAAGCCATCAGATTTAACCAAACTTGAGTAAAGGGCATTCTGTCTCTTGAAATTCTGAGAAGCCTTTATATAACAAGAGAGGGCAAAAGGAATGTAAGGAGAAATCTTATACAAAGGTTCTATTTTAGAAACTGATTGTGTGTCAAAAGTTTTCACACACAAGGGAGTATTACAGATAATTGTTTAGCCACTAGTTTAACATCCTTTTATATAGTGATATTTGTATCATTGCCAAAACACAGATCGGGAGGGGGCAGAGAAAGACTACTAAAAATAGCACTATTAGTGTAATAATGGCACTGGCAGTGCCATTGAAGAAATTATGGTATACAGTACTGAAAGTTCCTTATTTTCTTGCAGAAAAATATTGTACCATACTACTGTACCTCATTCTACAAAGATGCTGAAGCAGAAAAGAATAGCCTATAAAATTCCATACAAACTGGAGGTTATCAGATATGCTAAAGAGCATGGAAATAGAGCAGCGGAGAGGCATTTTGGGCCGCCTCCAACTGAAAAAATGATTAGAGAGTGGAGGAAACAGGAGGATCAGCTGCAAAAAGAAGACAAAAACAAGCACACTTTACGTGGGCATGCTGCAAAGTGGCCAGAGTTGGAGGTGGACATGAAAGAATGGATCATGCTTCATCGCAATAATGGCTTCTCCGTCTCAACAAAAATGATCATTTTTGAAGCGAAACGCATTGCTAAAGAGAGGGGCATTCAAGACTTTACAGGATCACCATCATGGTGCTACAGATTCATGAAAAGATCTGGTCTTGCTATGCGTACCAAAACTAGAATTGCCCAAAAAATGCCCAAAGAATATGAGGCTAAAATTCTGTCCTTTCACAATTTTGTTATCAAAGCTAGAAAGAAAAACAGCTTTGAAATTGGGCAGATTGGGAACATGGATGAAGTCCCACTAACCTTTGATGTGCCTTCTAATAGGACTGTCGACCTGAAGGGTGCCAAAACCATCACAGTGAAAACTTCAGGGCACGAGAAGACGCATTATACAGTTGTGTTGTCCTGCTGTGCAGATGGCACCAAATTGCCACCCATGCTGATTTTTAAAAGGAAAACATTTCCAAAAGATGCCATTCCAAGAGGTGTTGTGGTACACGTCCATGAAAAAGGATGGATGAATGACAATGGCATGAAAATATGGATTGAAAAGGTGTGGTCCAAACGTTCTGGAGGACTTCTGAAAAAACCTGCCCTATTAGTGCTTGACCAATTTAGAGCACATATTAGTGAACCAACCAAAAAGTGCTTCAAGGAAGTAAAGACCCATCTAGCTGTCATTCCCGGAGGTCTTACCAGCCAGTTGCAACCTCTTGATGTCTCCATAAACAAGCCATTTAAGGTCTTTATGAGAGAAGAGTGGAACAAGTGGATGGCTGCTGGTAACCCTGATTTGACACCCACTGGACGAATGAAGAGGCCCACCATCACTCAAGTTTGCGAATGGGTGAAAAGATCATGGGACTCAGTGAAGGAAGAGATTGTTGTACAGTCGTTCAAAAAATGTGGCATTAGCAATGCCTTAGATGGAAGTGAAGACTGTATTTTATACGAAGACAGCGAAGAAAGTGATGTCAGTGATTGTGACCAAATGAGCTTCATGAATTCTGACTCTAGCGAAGAAGAGTTCTTGGGGTTTTCAGAAGACTAGAGTACTCAAACCTTTGTTTTTATGTGTGACAGTGATAATGGTTCTCAATGCCACTGTTGACTGCTGTTCAGTTTATATGTTTCAAATATTATTATTTATTATTTATTACTTATTTATTACTTTATTATTTATTTATTTATTATTTATTTATTCATTACTTTATTATTTATTTAGTATTTTATTTAGTATTTTATTATTTATTTAGTATTTATTATTCTGTTATACTTTATTAAATATTTTATTACACTATTTGGTTCAGAATATTTTTTTCCTATATTTCTCCTCCAAAAACCAGGTGCGTCTTATGGTCCGGTGCGTCTTATGGTCCGAAAAATACGGTATATATTTCTGCTCTCACATTTGAAACAGAAAAACATTTTTCAAAAGAAAGTAAATGAATAAACCATAGTGACATTTCTTCTAAAAAGCAACATATGAAAAAACTATAAGTTTTTTTCTTGAATCAATCTCAACTTATTTTTCAATTTCAGCATTTTGCAGTGCCCCAATTCTCATTTTTTTATATGTACCTACCATTTGAGTTAAACAATTTAATATAAGCTCTAAGCACATCCAAAGAAAGAGCACACACACAAACAAAATAAATAAGCAGTTGATTTACAGATATGTCAGATTATATGACTTAACACCTACTTTTGCGAAGGTCTGAAAAATATCCAGGGCAGGTGGCAGCTGAGAAGCATCTTGGATCTCCGCCTTCAGGTAGAGCTGCAGAGTCTTTGCTAAATGCCCAATGCCTTCTTTCATTTCTTCAGTAAGGTCTTCAGCATCTTGAAAGAAGGCAATGTATTGCAAGGCATGAATAAGACCTTCTGCCAACCATCCAGCACCATCTTTCTAGTCTAGATATTTCCAATCCCAAAGACACAGAAGGGCCAACACAGATCACTTGATTTTTGGCACTGGCCTCTCACCACCAGGTTGTTACGGCCAAGCATCAACTGAATCAAAGAGCAAAAGATTAAAAACAAGAACCAGTTACTTACCTGTAAAGGTGGTACTTTGAGTGGACCTTCGTGAAGCCACACAGATGGGTTTCCCAGCGCGCATTCACAGAGGCTGGACTTCCCTAGCAATAGGAAAGTTTGTTAGTCTCCTCCCCCCTACCGCTCATGCGCGGGTCTAGGAGTGAGGAGACGAATGAACTTTCCTATTGCTAGGGAAGTCCGACCTCTGCACATGCGCACCGGGAAACCCATCTGTCTGGCTTCACGAAGGCCACAAAGGAGAAGCCAACAACAGAAGGGCAAGAAGATGTGGGAAAGGAAAAGCAATTGGCCAGTGAGAGTGGCAGTTCATTATACAAAACACTTTCCACAGTATGAGACTGCAAATAGACATCCAGTCAGTTTTCACAAATTATATCAGTAGAGTTTTAGTGCAATTACAAAAGGCTGAAATGAGCAGCAAAATTGATAGAAATGCATGTTAATATAAAATGCAAGATAAGTTTGAATACAAATATATCTTGGATTTTCATCTCGACATATGGCAGCCCTTATGAGCACTCTTAAGAAATAAACCGTGGGTTGCTTCAAATGGCCGCCTTGCATCAGTGTAAGAATGGGAAATAGTCAGCTTGTATGTAGGGTTCCCTGGCCACTTGTGTACCCCCCTCAACCATGTCCTATTCTAAATTTTCAGGGCCGGTTCCACTATTAAAAAATGACATGACCTCAATATGTTTGTCAAGAGAGCAATGTACATCCCCAATTTGAGAATTTAAACCGAAAATCTCAACTAGTAGAAAAACACTTTCATTTGTGACACACGGGATGAGCAGTTGGTGTTGACCCAAACCTTCGACTGTAGAAACCTATGACTTCCAAAGGCTGCTCTTGTACATGGACAGGAAAACTGAGGACATCACATCGAAGGGTACAGCAGGTGTATGGGAAAATCAAGGAGGAATATCAAAGCAAAGCAAAGTGTGGTATATACCGCCCCGTACCACTACAAGTAGTCTCTGGGCGGTTTACAATTTTAATTACAGTGTGCAGGCTACACATTGCCCCCCCCAAGCAAGCTGGGTACTCATTTTACCGACCTCAGGAGGATGGAAGGCTGAGTGAACCTTGAGCCTGCTACCAGGGATTGAACCCAGGTCGTGAGCACAGTTTTACCTGCAGTACAGGCATTTAACCACTGCACCACGAGGCTCATACATCAAGTGTCTTGCCTTGCAGAACCACTGCCTCCTAAGACAAAGTGCTATATGAGTGTGGTGAAATGAACTACAGATCAAATGAATGGATGGATGGATGGATGGATGGGATGGGATGGGATGCAACCATAAATAATTCCTGCTGAAGTAAGGTAGAGTTTGAAGACTCTGCAATCTTCTAAAACAGGCTTTAACTGATACGATCCAAGTCAAAACATCAAACCTGTGCATAGGTATTGTGTGCCATGCTTCACTCACTCTTGTTACTGTTCAACAAAGCCTGAATCCAAAAACAATTGGCCAAAATGATAACTGCATGCTTTGTCTTATATCTCTGATTTTATAAGACCGGATGCTCCCCTTTTATTTTATTTTATATTTTGTAATGGAAATTTAGAATATGGGACAGATGATGGACTAGACTAAATAGGCACCAGGTGGCATGTCTATAACTACAAAGGGAAAAAGAAAACAAAAAGCTCAGCCAACCTGCTAATATGGCAAACCTAGTGTATTCATCTGTCTCACAGCTGAGTGCCAGACTTTCTTTCGGAAATAAAAGCACAGAAATGAAACACACACTGGACATTTTTTGCACCCATTATGTTTGCGTTTCTTGTGTCCTTGGCCATGACTCCCTCTATGCTCAGCACCAATTACTCATTTCCATAAAGTGCGCAGATGACTGGACAGATATGTGAAAGACGTTTACAGACATCACAGACCCCCTTCTCACATGGAGAGTGAGTAGGGGGTAGGCAAGTGAGTTGCTGCTAGGCCTATGGAATCCTGTTGGTAGATTCAAATTGGGCCACAGCTTCTAGCCAGCTGCAAAAATCAGCAAATATGACTGCAAAAGGAGCAGAACAGTGTGAAACACTAAATTTGCAGACTGCCTTCAGGAGAGCTGGGAGGGAAGGTTTTAGCCCTCCGCTTGTCTTTGGAAGCTAAGAAAGACAATATTGGATTGTACATCCCCAGAGAAAACTATGCCACCATACAATACTCATGAATGGATTACTGCTTTTCCCTAGAAATGACCCAGTGGTCTTTTCTTGTTCTTCTGTGTTTATATTTTAAGAGCAGAACACTCTGAAGAGCTGTTTAGCTGAAAGCAACAGTGATTGTTGCACAACTGAGTAATTTATCTCAGAGATAGACCGGCAGGCAGTGTTAAATTTACCCATCAATGAATCAAAGCCATCAGTGGGATGCAACTGTTCACGAGTGCCATATGCCGGACATTTTCATTCAGGACAGATGCAAAGAAGAATATTAAATTTTATCAAAAACTACAGGGGGATTAGAGAATAATAAGACAGAACACCATTGTCTGAGCTGCAATTTGGCCAAGATGTCAAAATTATCCATTGCCGGAGGGAGAAAGCACCCCAGAGGAATGTTATTGCAAGCAATGATAAGTTTAAGTTTCCCAACTCTTACTGAAGCCAAAGGAAGCCTGAACAGAAATCAAATCAAGTAAATGAATAGTTTTAATTTTCTCGTGTTTTGATATTCAAGCTGTTTCCTTTCTTAGAAGATGAGCCACTACAAAAAATGAAGTTATCTGTGGTTTATGTAGATTGTTTTCTCATTATATTAAAAATACTTTTGAGCTCCTTGTCCACCATCTGTGCATATATAAGCACATCAGCCCAAGGATAAGAAGGTATGTGTGTGTGTTGTGTCGTTACTTATTTTTAAATCACATGTTTCTCACATGCTCATTTTTAGGATGTGTTGCACAGATACAAGACATGTAAAACAAGGGCTGAAAAGTCATATGTGAAAACTCATTAGCACTGAGATTTTAATGTAAGTTATACCCAAGGCAGTGGCTCTTATTCCCAAGACAACAGCCCCGTTCAGCTATTCTAAATAAGAGTTAATTAAAAACATGAGTGTGCTGGCCTAGTCAACAGTGTGTTCAACACACTTTTCACTTGCTTTTTTTTAATTATGTGTGTAAACTGCCTTGGATGCTATTCCTTAGTGCAAAAGCAAGATAGAAGGACAGTAAGTTAAAATAAACTAAAATGATTAGTCAGAAGAGAAGCACTTCTTCTACCTCTCAGCCAGAAACATGAGGAACTGAGGCTCACAGCTCCATGAGGAGCCTTGGTTTTGTACAGCCTTCTGCTTCAGACTCACTGGTTTCCATAAAGTGATGATGGAGGCGGAAGTCACTTCCGGTCAGTTCATCATAATGCTCTTCCATCTTTCTCAAAATACTCCCAAACAGATCAAATGAATTCTGCACATTGTTCCTCCTTCTTGTTCAGAACCCCCCAATTTACCAATGAAACAGACAAATTTTGTACAGCTGCTAGAGCCTGCCACAGTTGTTTGCTAATATAGTGGCCAGGACCCTGCTGGCATTAGCTATACCACTGATTTCTGGTGATGTCACAGCATTTTCAGGAAATTAAGTGTCCCACCCCTACCCACCCCATCCCAGCTCTTGGCATCCCTGGGGACTGGCTTTGTCCTAGGACAGGCATGTCCAAACTTCGGCCCTCTAGATGTTTTGGACCAAAACTCCCACAGTCCTTTGTCACTGGCAATCTAAGCTTAGAATTCTGGGAGCTGTGGTCCAAAACATCAGGAGGGCTGAAGTTTGGACATGGCCATCCTAGGATGTGTTCAGGAATCACAGAGAAAGATATGGAATGATTTAAAGCTGGGAAATCACTGTTGCCAATTCTGCTCCCACTACTACTGGGACAAGAAACAGTGATTTTCCAGCTTTAAATCATTTTCTACTCTGTTTTATGGCTCTGGAAGTATTCCTAGACAAAAGAGATCCCTAGGGATCCCCGGAGCCAAATAGGGTGGAATGGGAAGCTTTTAATTTCCGGCAAACAGCCGCAGCTTGGCCTCAGTAATCAGTGGCACAACCTATCCCCAAAAGGCTGCAGCCATTGAATTCTATCTACCAACAATACGAGATTTTGCTCAATATATTTTTGTTCAGTATTTTGCTATGTTGTGTGATACATTGTACAGTATGTTGTTTGGTGTATGTCTTTATCCTGTATAATTCATTTAGTGCTGGCCTTTGAACATAATAAATTATTGGTTATTTCCAGTGTAAACTGCATTTCTTAAGCATGCAACATCATAAACCATGCTGGGTATTTTACAATGAACAATGGTATTAAAATGACTTAATATTTTAAAAAACCCACATTGATTTATTATACATTTAAATGTACATTCTAAGTTTTAATTATCTACTACTTCTAAAACAAGTTTCTTAATTGACATACAATTCTAAAACAAAAATGCACTAAAAGCTGATGCCAGCAAAATTCACACTGGCTAACAAGAGCATGAAAGCAGAAAACCAAAAACTCAATCAACCCCCAAATAACTGTTCTTAAAGCAACACCAACAAATTAACCAGCCTTTGAAAACATAGCATGGTTAACTAGTTTAAATCTCCAGTTATCAACAGTCAAATTTGCCAAATTCCAAACACATGTCATATTGTAGGATGCTACACAGGAATAGTGAGAAAAATGTACAAAACCACTGCTAACAGCCACTTACGTGATTTAAGATCAGAAAAAGAGTACAGCTCCTCAGATGGGCATGGTGTCTGTCTTAACTGTTGATAGCAGAAAAAAATGAATGAATGAAAATGCATTTCATTAGTATATAATTGTGTTTTTTATAAACTATTATAATCCTATGTCTGTGAAGATTCTCAGTCATCCTGGTGAGGTTACCTGGAAGATGAATCATGGCAACTGGACTTCTTTTTCTTGAGAGATTGAAATGTTACACAACACCCAGTAACTGCCCTTTCACTGATCACCAGGCAAATCAGAATCACTTCACACCTCCACCAGGAAGGCCAATACTAGCAGCCTATGCTTAATGAGTGTTGGGAAGGGTTGAATAGGTGGGACTTTCATGTACCTCAGGCGACTGTACATCTGATGAGACTAAGCAGGCCACTGTCCAGGTAAGGAACCTATTCAGGCCACTGTCCAGCTAATGAGCCTATTCAGGTAAGGATGGCATGAAAGCAAGGTGAACTATAAATTGAAGACCTTGCTACCAACTTTTCTCAGACTGATGAAGCTGCTTGGATGAGCAGTGAAACATCATGATCTTTCAAGATGACTCGACTTCCAGATATTATAATCCTAACACAGCTGTATATCAAAGCAATTGTCCTCATATTCTTCCTACCATGCTTTGGAACAATGTTATCAACAATTAAAAACCTATTACTGTGAGCGGATGCTCATTTATTTTCCTTTTTGTTCTTTTGGTTTTGGCATTTTGTTTTGTAAAGTGAATTTCACACAGAGTCAAGATGAGTGGAAATAGTAGGGGGGGGAGATTTTTTGCATTCAGTCACCAAATCAAGGTGGAAGGGTGTTGTTTATTTTGTATTCTTTTCCTTTACAGCAGTCAGGAATTCCCATTTGAAAGGAGTGGAAGTGGAGAGCTGTGACCATCCTAATGCACTGATTTGGTCTGCCTGGCAATACTTTTCTAACCATTAATCAGACTGACATCTGAGAGATAACAGCCAATTAGAAGTTGCCAAATGAAGATATGTATTGCAAAGACAGAGAGAGACTGAGCAGCAGAAGAAAGCTAAAGGACTGTGGAGGGAGAACGAGAGAATTAACAGAATTTGGGGATAGTGTAACAATACAGTACTTGACATGTGATGTCTGGAAGTTGAGTCATGGCAACTGGACTTTTCTTGAGAGACTGAAACATTTCGCTTCTCATCCAAACAGCTTTGTCAGTCTGAGGAAAGGTAGTTGCAAGTCCTCCATTTTATAGTTCACATAAATGGAGGACTTGCAACTAGCTTTCATCAGACTGAATAAACTGTTTGGATAAGCAGTGAAACATTTCATTCTCTCAAGAAAAGAAGTCCAATTGTCATGACTCAACTTCCAGATAAACTCACCTGGATGACTGAGAATCTTCACAGACATATTGGCATGTGATGCTTATTCTTTCCAACCAAATACCTCAGCAACTGAAAACATGTGTTTTGAACTATAAAAAGCTAATTCAAATTGCAACCACAACCTTGATAAAAATACAGAAACCATTATGCTGTTTAAATAAACCATACAATTTCTGTTTTACCTGAAACTACTGCTTGTTTTTTAATTAATTGGGTTGGTTTAACATTGTGGCTAGCTGGGGCAGGAATAGTCCCAACAGCCTTCTATAGACATTGCAACTATGGAATCCTGGGTTTATGCCATGATGACAGAATTTTGGATCAACCTAAATCATATAAAAATTACACATGTCAGCAAGAATTCAATACCCACCTAATTTCTCAGAATATTTCCTATAGAATATTCAGCCATGATTTCAATGCCATTTACTGCTCATCAACATACTGAACAGAAACTTAACAGACACAGATGCTTATTTCAATACACATGATTGATGATGCATATCCAGAGCTTGCAAGGTCATTTTTAAAAAATTAACAAGGTACAATTAAAGTGTTTGTTTTTAGGTTATGCATAATTAAACATAGCTGAACAGCAATGATTGTTAATTACTTACTTTTAGGGGTTTTTAAAGCTGAAATAATGCTAGAAAAGGTTCCAAACACTTCCCACTTAGCTTTAAAGAACATTTTAAGTAATAAGGAAAATCACCTGTTATGCAAAAAACACAACAGTCATTACATTATTAGGTAAAAATAACTGTGTCAAGTTCTCACTAAAACTAATGTGTCTCATGAAATGTTAACACTTATGACATATTATTCCCAAGTGTTCCCATTCTGTGTGAGACAGAATGCTGGACTGAATGGGCTGGGGCCTTTTCCAGCAAGGCTGTTCTTAAGTTCTCCATCTGACAAGACTAAATTGAATCTTGCATAGATCTACTGTCTGTGTCTCTATTTATTTTCTGTCTTCTTCTGTGCGTACGTACATCTCAAAAATCTGGGTTACATGATGGAACAACTGATCATCCTCTTTGCCAGCTGCAAAAGATGACCAGCTAAGTAGAAGCTATTTAATTAAGGCGTTTTTAAGATGCTTTTCAGCTAAAAAGGTTCCTGTATAGCTCACAGATCAATGAAACAGAAGACAATTTCCATCCTTAGGCATACAGTCTAAAGAGGCATGACCTCAAATGAAAGACAGAGAAGAAAATGTGGCACCAATTGTTCAAGTGAACAAGATTAACATTGAAAACTAGTAGTTGCTTCCATTCCCTCCCATATACTGTATATTTGGCATCTTCAGACCTTTACAGGAGGAATCACAAGCAGAAAGTTTACTTACTATTTTGAACACAATCCTGGCAACAAGCCTTACTGAGTCTGGTGGAAAGTTAGGATCAACACTCTTTATGCACTTGCATTCCCTTTTGTGGTCCTGCCAGGCTTCTTTCTACATGTTTTGGGGAATAAAATACAAGTTAGTTTACTTTTATTTTTTTAAAATGAATTATTGTAAAACAGGAAGACTTTAAAGTCTGATAAAAAGAACAATGGATATTGCTGCAAAGGTACCAGTGTTTTTGTGCAGGCAAAATAATGGTGTTTGGGATATTAAGGGGCATGCAACTGTGGAAAGAAGTGTTGTTGAAGAATTTGTATATTTTTTTCTAATGCTGTATTAATCATTTCTTATTGGTGGTCTCTATTAAGTCAATGGTCCAGGGAAACCCAGCACATTTCATTCATATTTCAACATCTTCTCTTTTCAAAACAACTTGCCATACGTGGCTCCATAGGATGTTGAAGATCCCTAAAAAGGGAATGGTAAACTGCTTCCAAATACTCTCTACCTAGATAACCCTGAAAAGAGGAGCCATAACTCAGAATTGACAGAAAACAATTATAATTATTTCAATTTATTGAACTTCTCTCACTCACTGTTAGATGGAAACCCAGTACCTGTAAAACATAATTAACTGTCACTTTCAATGTAACCTACCTATACTGTAAGGGCAAAAATGCAAACCATCAATTGATCAGCTAAAGAAATTCGTAGCAATCCACATTAAAATGGTAGATGGTGTAAAAAGCCACTCCATACCTATGTGGTCATAATTTATCTCCTCATGTTTCACACACACACACACACACACACACTGCCCCATAGTGCTTAAAGCACGCTCTGGGTGGCTTGCACTTGAATTATGCAGGCAACACATTGCCTCCCCTCCTGTGAGCAGGATCCCCATTTTACCAACCTCAGAAGGGTAGAAGGCTTAGTCAACCATGAGCCAACCAACCAGACTGAACCCAAGTGTGTGAGCACAGTTTTGGTTGCAGTGCAGCTGTTTTGCTTGCTTGCTTGCTTGTTTGTTTGTTTGTTTTATATACCACAACCACCTAGCAAAAAAGCTACTCTGGGCAGTTTACATACCACTGTGCCACGAGGCTCCATTTAGTTCACTGGACATAAAAGGAAATCAGTGCCTCCACCCATTCCAATGTCCAGCTGGGAAGCAAATATTCAGTAAAGCAGGCAGCAAAATTCTAGTGGCCACTTGGTCTTTATCCCAGTATGAGTAGCTTCAGCTGAGGAACAGGGCCAGAAGCTGAAAATGTACCAAGGCAGGTAGAACCATACTTCTTGTTACCTAGTCCCTTTGGAGATACGAGCTGCAATAGCGGCCTGCACCTCTCTCTAGAGAAGTTCTGACTTCCAACAATTATCATTAAAGAGCAAGAAAAGTGCCTAGATGTGGCACAGTAAAGCCCCAATTATAGAATCCTGGGACCTTACCTTCTCTAGCTCCAAAGGTCCCTATAAAGCAGAACATAATATATTGTATGCGGGACAGGTTTTACCCTAGCCTCAAAGGTGCTTGACAGCACTTTTTTCAACTTCTCCAATAAAACTGATTTGTTGCCCACTGGGGCCAAGTTGTAGCCATCTAGATCTGTAAGGTGCTATTTAACACTAATACAAGAGGGCACAGAGCAAGGACAGAACTGAAAAAGTTGCTGGAGCGCTAATGTAGCCACATAACCCTTGCAATAATTGACTCATCATCAGCCTACTATCCTCCTCACTGCTTTGGCTTGCCACTTGGCCAGACAAGCCTTGCAGTAAGTGATTAATCCTTCCTCTCTGATTTGTGGCATGGAGGCAACTGCACACCTGTATTGTTCAGATTCAGTTCACAACCAATTTTTTAAAAACATATTACTGTACTAATCTCCCAATAAAATTGTCTTTTCCTTCCATGTGACCCTATCAAATGTGGTTCTATCATTCCTTTTATTTCCATTTAATTGATAATCCTTAAGAAGCTAAAATATCAGCTATAGAAGGAAAGTATTTACTGGAAGTTTATAATAAAACCTCTCAAATAGAGATGGGCACGACTAGGGAAAATGACGTTTTCGAGTTGTCGTGTGTCGGAGGCAGCCCGTGTCGGCTCGTTTCCGTTTTTCGCGAAACTTCGCAAAAATTAGTCGGTTCGTTTTTTCATTTTTTCGTTGTCGTTATACTGGTTTTTTTTGGGGGGGTAGCGGGCTCCTGGAGGGACCTCTGTGGGGTGGATGCCTCCTCTGGCCCGCTATAAAGGGAAAGTGGGCTCCTGGAGGCACCCGTGGGTGCCTCCTATCCTCACCCACTAGGAAGGGGCAGCAGCAGGCTCCAAGAGACCCCTCAACATGGGGGTCTCCCCTCCTCACCTGCTGCTGCAAAATGGCATGCATAACCATATGGATATGCATACCAGTTGCAGACAGTGAGACCACCTGGTCCATTGGTACGACCCACCGAGGACTGGGTCGCACCTGCCATGTCCCACAAAGAAGGGAATCGTACTTGTGTGTAGTGCAATGCAAGTACATCTGGCTATGGGCTAAGGCGGGTTTAGTGCAAGGGCTAGGGTTAGACTAATGACGGGTAAGGTTACGGTGGGCTATTGGGTTGCACATCTGGATTCCTCTCTGACCCACTAAGAAGAGAGTCTGTGACATATGGGTAAGGAGTCAAGGATTAGGGTTAGGGGGTTAGGGGGCTAGGGCAGGTTTTAGGGGGCTTTTTGGCACATCCCAGAAGTCTCCATGGCCAAGTGGCCATGCGATTGGTGAGATGGCTCCAAAAATTTGCATGGTCGTCCCCTCCCACATGGCTGGCCAGGCCACTGGGCCAGCCCATCATTGTGCACTCTATTAGATTTTATATTGCACAATCTAGCCCAAAGAATGAATGAATGGATATTGCATGTGGATTCCAGATAAAGTGCTATAGCTGCATGTTAGTATAACAAAGCACCTGGTGAATAAGTTACATAATTTGAATTTCTTTTTTCCTAAATAAGCACTCCTGTCAGTAACCATTAAAACATCATTCTGCATAATGGAGTCATATTGGCATGTTTTTTCTGGCCCAACTAAAATTGTTGTTTGAAGCCAGTTCTTGTCTGATATGCTTTGTTCCCAAAATGAATGTTGGAAAATATCTCAAAATAAGCTAAAAGAGACATCAGCACAGTTAACAATTCAAGTTGATCACGATTTCCATCGGAAAATGGTGATAAACTGAAAATATCAATGCCACATAAAATCATGTTGCATTTTCTAACGGCAGTTGTGCTTTTTCACACTCGGAAAATGGAGGAATCAGATCATTATGAACACAACCAATTTGAATCCTTCAACAGAGCAAATATGTGCTAGGCAGAAATGAGTACAGAACACAGGCACAAGTTTAAGATGAAGTGAAACACACATTGCAACCCCCTGAAGGAAGCACACCACTGAGATTTCTTTCTGCCTCAGTTACACCATTGCCTCTGTGGACTCCTAAAGTGAAATGCATTTTGTTACTTGCAGGCAAGGAATACGTTAACCATCTGCCAAACTATGGCAGAGCCCTGGATTATTCAGAGCACCTGAAGGGACTTAAAGTATTTCAATGCCTACTAGAGGGGGAAACAGAGAATCATTGGTGTAGCAGTTGGCCTAGAAGTCAACAGATCTGGATTCAAATCTCACTTGGCCATAAAACACACTGAGTAATCTTGGGCTAACCATAATCTCTTAGCCTGACCCACCCCACAGAATTGTTACAAAGATAAAGTGGGACAGGGATGCAGTTCTGAGCTACCTAGAGGGGAATTGGGCTGTACATGTAACAAACCAAAATCAATACCTACTCGGGAGGCAACGGGAAACCAATGTAGGTGAGCCAGGATGAGGGTGATGTAGTCAGATCTGCCCACACCAACCACCAGAATGGCTGCTGCATCCTGCACCCGCTGCAGTCACTGAACAAGAGTCAAGGGTAGCCCCATGTAGAGAGTGTTACAGAAATCTATCCTTGAGATCACCAGCGCCTGCACTACCGTCCTAAGGGAATCCACGTCAAAGTATGGGCAAATCTGGGAAATAAACCTAAGCTGAAAGAAGGCCGCCCTGGAAACAGTTGCCACCTAGGCTTCCAGGGACAGAGTTGGATCCAGGATAGCGCCCAGAGTCCTCACCCTATCCGCTAGCTGGAAGTTCAATCTCTCCAAACTGGGGAGAAGGCCACAGTACCCATCTGGGGATCCCCCAAGGAACAGAACCTCAGTCTTCCCAGGGTTGATTTTGAGCCTGTTAGTCCTGGTCCATTCCACAACCACAGCCAGGCAGCAGTCAAGGTTCCGCACAGCCTCCGTTGAAAAGGTGGAAAAGGAGAGATAGAGCTGTGTGTCATCAACATACTGATGACAGCAGGCCCCATAAGTCCTAATGACCTTAGTCAGTGGCCTCACATAGATGTTAAAAAGTATGGGGGAGATTGCCGACCCCGGGGTACACCACAAGAGAATTGTCCAAGGGGCCGAAAAATCACCCCCCCCTCTAAACTCTGGGCACTGCTGTCGAGAAAGGACCAGAGGCAGCAATTAATTCTTCAAATTTAGTAAACAGTCTTCCTAGTCTATTCTCAGCTTTCCATTTTATTTGTCTAGTTATCTAATTGGATTATATTTAACCAAGATAGCTTCTCCTCTCCTAACATGCATTTTGTCTGTTCTCTGTTATACATTTTCTTTATCCATTCCTTTATTTTTCTAATTCCCTTCTCCATCAGTTACCATGTACTACATATGTTCTATATCAGCATTTTCTATGCATATGGATTCAGAAGCATATACTTTTTGCTAAACCTCCCTTCTTGATTGTGCAGCTCTTACACAAAGTTAAGAGAGAGGGTCACAAAGCTGAAAGATAAAAATATTCACATTATTCCTCTTAAGCTCACTGCTTACTTCAAAAAAGATAATCATTACCTGACAATGAGTATCACAGTATCTTGCAACTTTGCACTGAGAACACCGAAGTAGCTGCTTCTTCCTGTGGATGGGGGGGGGGGAATATAAATGCGAGAAAAATGAATAATTTTCCATATTTAAGAGAAGATTTTTCTAGTGAGTACATTTCAACTTTAAATTAATACACAAAGACGGGTGCTAGAATAACAGGTAACAATCTAGAGAGCATTTATCAGGCCAGGTTCAAAATTTATTAGGCCTTTTCATTGAAAGGAGGGGGGGTGGAATATAAACCAATTATAGCCTATGAGTTTTAGCCATTTGGGGACCTGGTTCTTCAGCTTTGGTGAAATGGCAGTGAAGGGGAAATATACTTGACTGTGTTATGCACATGGTGACCCTCAGAGTGAAGGCAGTTTTATCACCTGAAGGCTTAAAATTGATGCATTCAGATGACTAAATATACAGGTTCCCCCTGCCCTGCCCCACCCAGTGGTCATTAAAAAAGAAACTGAGAATCAAAGTGTTTTCAATGGGGGGAAATTAGTTTCAGCTTGAACTTTCATGTATTTGACAAGCACAGAGGTAATTAGACTGAATCTGCTTCACTACCAACAAACAATAAAAAATTTATGAGGGAACCAAAAGAATGACTGCACAAAATTGCCTGTGTCCATTTGGAAGTAATTTCCATTAAGTTCAGGACAGGGAGGCATATTCCAAGGGAAGCCTGCTTAGTAGTGTGGGACAGCACATGGCCTATTGGACTCCTGCAGGCTTCTCCCCTCTTTCATGTTTGGCTGTTTTGCCATGCCATCAATTTCCTATGTGTTTCGTTTGAAAAGGAAAAGCACCTTTTGCTTCTGCACTGAATTTTTGGGGGGGCACAGCAGCCAGAGGCAGCTCCCTAACGTAGGCAGTCTCCCACTGCTATATACTGCTCACCCTGGCATATATGATGGCATCCTGAAAGCCTCTGAAGCTCATATATACTTGTTTGTGCTCATGCTGCTTTTGCACTATGCATGCAAATAATTCAGGACATCCCCTAAAGCTTCTTGAAGAAGTATTTGAAATCTTGCAATCCGCATAGGAAATACTCCACTTTTCTCTGGTAAGACTGAAGCGAAAGAAATAACAATGATTGTTCCTTTCTCATGCAGGCCACGAACAAAGCGACGAGGGCCACCAAAGTGTTCTGCAGTAAACAACACAGTGGGATACTGCTTCTCACTGGAACTCAAAAGCAGGGAATATTTTTCTGCAAGCTGAAACACAGCAACTGATTCCAAACCTTTATCTGCCTGAAGCAAGTTCCCTGCCGTGAATCTGCAACTCTGAGTTATGGCAGATATTTCTACTGCAAACACCCGCAGAAATATATAACGTGGTGCTGAAATTTTGTCTGAAATAAAGTAGCTTGCACGAATACCAGTATTACATAATAAATAAGATGCAGGGGGTGGGGGTTGAATAGGGAACAGACATAAATGATATATAAATTATAAACAAGAGATATACTTGCACAACGTAGCCAGGATTCTTAAAAATGGCTATTCATAGGATGTTGACTAGGTTCTACGTAGGCCAACTACGGAATTCTGAGCTACTATTAGAGCGGTGTGTCCGTCATCCCTAGCCGTGTCTGCAGATTCTTCAGCAGATTCTCCAAAGACCACCATCATAGGACAGCCTGAAGGCAAGGGCATCAAAAGGGAAACAGAGGGACAGAAGCCCCAGGAGGAGGGTACAGGTGCAGCTGAGGGGCCGGAAGGAGCAGGAGCAGATAATTGGGAGAAGCGAAAGAGGGACTACCATTGTGTTGGGAACATTGGGATGGCAGCGAGGATATTCTTCTGCATGAGAATCAGGGCTCCCAACCCTGACATAGAAACAGCACTGAAATAATTTCGTGCACTCCAGTACCCAGTGGATATTTGCAATAGGACCTCAAGTGCCTCTTCTTCTTCAGAATCCAGCTAGACATCAGGCACTTCTTGCTACGTGTAAGTTAAAAGCTTTTGTTCCAACCCCTTCAGCATCAATTTGCTTGCATGGGATATTTGAGCAATGGTCCCCAGTTACTGCACTCCTTGGCATCTCCTTTCTTTGGGATTGGAATATATATTGAACATTTTTAGTCTGCGATCCATGTTTTGTTTTCCATGTTTGTTGACTCATCAGGATTTTGATATGCTGTATTGTCTTTGTGGCTTGAAATAATTCTATCTGCATATCATCTACCCCTGGTGATTTATTTTTTCCTAATGCTTTCAGAGGAACTTTCACTTCTAGAATGCACCTCCTTTGTCATAATGATTACTCTTCAAAGGAGTCTGTCCTCCTTTTTCTCTTTCTCCTCTTTTCTTTCTCCTGTTCAGACAGTATGCTTCCCTGTCGGTCATTCAGATTTTCTAATCTAGGTTTTAAATTGCCTTTGATTTTCTGGATCTTCTTACGCCCCCCCCCCTTTCTTATTTTCTTCTATTTACAATAATCAATGCAATGGTTCTTGTCTCTATGGGACCACTGATGAAAAACTGCATTCAGAGGTCCGACCCTATTTCTGTCACCTTTTACTTTTGCTTCTCACCTGTTCTTCATAATTTTAAGTCCTTCTATCATCCATCTAAGTTTTTCTTTTCTTTTTTACTCTAAGAATGGTCTTCATTCTTATCAAATAATATCTCTGGTTTCATTCCACTGTTCTTCTGGTTCCCAGGTAATTTAGTTTAGCAACGCAAATCAAATCTGCATGTGGACTTGAAATTTATCAGGAATGTTCTTTAAATTAAATTTTGCCACTATTATTATTTTAGTGTTTCTTTTCAGCTTTACAATAATGTTTGATATTAACAGTTCAGGATCAGTACCATAATCTGCTTCTGGTCTTGTTCTGGTAGAGGGAATACAGCTTTTACAATTCTTACTTCTAAGGTTGATAGGTTTTCCATCTAACAAGTGCTTCTACACGCAACTTAATTATCACTATTTTTAAAATGGCAACAATAATAAAAAGTGCATTTATATTATAATATAGAACCAAATATTATATATGTAGAAAGATGACAAGAAGAACAAAAACAACCATGTGCCATTAAGAAGTTTCTAACTGATGGCTAAATTTATAGAGTTTTTAAATGGTTTCCTAATCCTTTCTTCTAGTGGCACTCTAGGTCTACCCTCTGGGAAAAAGCGTTATGAGGAGAGTGACTTAAGAATGAGGAAGTGAAAAGATATTCTCAGATTCAGCATCACATTCATGACACATAAATACCTCTGTTTTAATGTCATTCACACATCTACCTGGTGTGCAATGATTACAGATGCATTGGGTGAAATAGGCTCTCATTGTAAGGGAAGAAATCCATTTCCTCAAGATTGCATTGACAAAGGTGCAAAAAAGTGGAAAGGCAGCCTAATAAAGACTCCCGTCAAGCTAACAGCTTCCTATATTGCTTTTAACCCTAGTGAGAAACCAGGGTCTGCTAAATTTAGCATCAGCCCTGCATCTACAACAAAAATAGCTTGGCTCTTGTGGCTTTTCAAAGATCATTTTTGAAATACATATTTTGTTCTGGGAAAAGATGGCCTCTC